>QANW01009682.1:834365-915307 GCA_003254865.1 Dryas drummondii
CGATCTGGCGTCGACGTTTAGTTTCACGGCACGTGGAGGGCATAGGGAGGAAGAGGAAGGAGAGGCGAGTGTGATGGGACCGGTCTCGCCGGCAACCGTCGCCAGACGGCGGCGCACGCGCCGGCGACAGCAGCGGGGAGAGAGAGAGACGCAGAGGGGAGAGAGGCAACAAATAGGAGAGAGAGAGAGAGAGAGAGAGAGTATTAGTTGGCTGAAAATGAAAATAAAACAAAAGGGGTAAAACTGGAAAATTAAAATATGGGGAGTCAAAGTTGACTGGGTATTAGTTGACTAGGGGGTTTAGGAAAATATTAAGTGTAAGATTGGGGGTTATAAGAGAGTTAGATTTTGGGTGTAGGTTATGAGAGATTTTATCTCTAACTAGGGGGTTTATAATTATTAACATTATAAATAATCTCTCTTAAATAATAATTTTTTTTAGTCCTTGTAGTATTAATTTATAGGGATTGTAGATGGTAAATTTGATGAGAGAAGTAAGAAAAACCTAGGCAATGAATAATGATTGACAAAATTATTATTAAAAATCTAGTAATTCATATGATTTTCAACTTTACCCATGTCAATTAGAGGAATCACCATTTTCAAAATGATTCCAAATTACAATGCATATCGAAAGCAAGTCTCTGTAATTAAGCAAACAGTTTTATATTTAATCATTAAAACCCTTTTGATAATATGGAGAGGCTCACAAGTCACATCACGTTCATCATACAAAAGATTTTTCTCACACAAGAATCTTTTTTTTTTGGACAGAAACAAGAATCCTAGGTCTGAGTGGATTCAATTATATAAGTTATAAGCTATAACTTCTATATGTAACAGAATCTTAATTTGAGACCAACCCCATACAAAATTTAAAAAAAATTAAACATTTAAACATGACTTTGTTTATTTCACATCCACTAACGGAAAAATAATATAAACTAACTAATCAAAATATAAATACATTTAAGTTAAATTTCCTTAAGTAATTTTTCAATATGTCATGTGAAAGCTCCACATTAAAATGCATATAATTTACTCGCACAGTATAGAAAACTTGTATTATAAATAGATAGCAAATGAATATGAGCATTATCGAGCATCATTAACACTAGCAATTGTAAGTTCATTAATTAGAGCTAATTAAGCTAGTACAAGAAAGAAATTAATAATCATGGCAATGGTACACAACCTCTTCATTGTCACTGCAACAGTATTCGTCTTTTGCTTGTTTTCAAGGTCAGCTGTTGCAACGATAGGGAAAGCAACCTACTATAATCCTCATCTCACCACCGGCTATACCCGTAAGCTTCTATTAGAAAATAATAAATTGAAGTTGAAATGATACATATAAATATAATTTTGTTAATACTAATATTGAATATATTTGATCATGGCCCTTCCAATAAGGGATCCCTCATTTAGTGTTAAATGAGGGATCACCTTGTGGGGCCCACACGGGTCGTTGTGTATTAATCCGAACCGTTCATTTTTTACATCTCTATTGATAGATCATCCATGTAAAAAATCAGCCAAATCGGAAATCGTTTACCCGTTCGTTTAAGCGGTTAAAGTTTAAAACAAATGGATGAACAACAAATTCCTCTATAAACACCTAAACTTTGATCGCTTAATCGAATGGGCAAACGATTTCCGATTTGGTTGATTTTTTGCAGGGTTGATCTATCAATGGAGATGTAAAAAATGGACGGTTCGGATTAACACAGAACGACCCGTGTGGGCCCCACAAGGTGATCCCTTATTTAACACTAAATGAGAGATCCCTTATTGAAAGGGTGCTACTTTTGACGTATAGCTTCTGCTTGTCATGGGAGCAAATACGAGGGGGTTATGGTTGCAGCTGCTAGCAAGGAGTTGTACGGAAATCGAGCTATTTGTGGAAAGAAATTAAAGGTGACGTGTCTAAGTGCAGCATATAAATCGGGCCGAAACCCTTGCAAACCGAACAACGTGGTGTATGTGAATGTTGTGGACTTATGCCCCGGCTGTCATGGCCAACACTTTGACTTGTCTAGACATGCTTTCCAATCCATTGCAGACTTAACTGCAGGAAAGATTAAGATAGACTTTCAACTCCTGGCCTAAGATGAATCATCATTTTACCAATCATCTTTTTGATAAAAGATCTAAGACCCACATATATGAGCCTTATTTTTATTTGAAAATTGATCCACAGGATGATTGGTTAAAATAATCCATATAGTTTTCTTCTATTTTTATATATATATATATATATGTCATGTGTGTGTGAAATCTTTTGTGTTTTCTTTTTTTCTTTTTCTGCATGTCCTATGTATTAAATAATATAAGGTACTTGCGAACGTTTTCAGTTGTGTAAGGGACCAAGGGTGGATATATATGCAGCAGTTGGAAAGCGAATGCTTAATGTATTAATTGTGTGTATAATAAATAATATGCATTAAACTTTAGTAATACATGTTGGTTAGTTTTGTTTTGAGCAAATTATGTGAAAACTATTGAGATTTATGTGAAACTATGAATTTCTCAGTATAACAAGTTAAATAACCACACATTGTGATCATGTACCATGAAAATTCATGACTATGTTTTCTTCAATGAAGAAAGTGACTGACGTCACATTTGAATTTTTTTGTAGCATTTATTTTTTATTCACAAGATTCTGTCCCTTTGAGCTCAAATTCTTCTTTGTTTCAGCGAACTTGTAAGCATTATAGTTATTCAAAGTGGAACTCATTAATTACAAATAATATTTCATGTTATTGAGCAAATAGTTTGTTTACTCTTTCTTTTTGTCAATGAGTACAATTTTAAGCCTTTTAACAACACTGAACCTTTTGATTCATATTTTGATGATGGCTTTGATGGCATCGATAAAAAAATACTTACAGCCATCAGATTATATTTTGATGGCTTTTCGTTTGCTCTATAGCCTCTATAGAATGGCTTTCTTACATGTAATATGGGGTAAAGTTGCAACGGTAACTAGCAATATTGTTCTCCAATCTATCATTGTCAAGTCAGAGGACAACAGTTTTCTATGTTGTAGACATGGTATTTGCATCTGAAACACAACCCAAACTTAACATAATTATTTAGCCTAATGGCTATGATTTATCCAGAAATGGGGAGAAAAATGAAAAAATCCACAAAAAACCAAAACTACTTATACATGGGTTCCTGAAACATTAAATGAACATGGAGATTGGTTCATTCCTAACAATTTCTTTTTGGAAGTACATTCAATTTGTTGTACAAGAGAATGCTACAAATCAAGGCGTTGAATTCAACCTCTCCTTAGAAGAAAGATCCGAAGAAGGCATACAAAAATAAAATGATTTACACATTTTGCTCCTTCCCCCTTCCAAGGATCCTGAACATATACAAGTGGGAATGGACGTTCTGTAGTATACATGTACGTGGATGCTAATCAAGTTAAAAACTTAAAAGTTGGTAAGAAATGATTGCTCAAACCTGTATTCAACGCATTAGGAATCATCAAAATTCTAGGACCAACTGTTGCATGCCCTTCCTCTGCAGAATATCGAAAAATTTCTGGTAACATCCGACCAACTTACATCTCTGCAGATTTGAATTTTGAAGCTTCCACGAAGGAGTAGACGATCTTGTTATGCGTCTGAGGCTGCTTTAGATTTGAAGAACTTGGCAACGGCTTGATAAAGATTCTCTTCCTCGAAGGGCTTTGACACGTATCCATCCATCCCACATTTTAGGCACTCATCATAGGTGGCATGAATAACATCTGCTGTCATAGCTAATATTGGCACATGCCATTTACTCTTTCTAGCAACTCCTTCAAGTCCACCATTCATCTCCAGATTTGCCTTGCTCTCCATCTGCCGGATTCGACGAGTTGCTTCAAACCTGCAATCAAAAGATACATTGAGAAATTTTTATATTCCAAAAAATTTTAAAGGGGCATTTGGAATCCCATTGGGGACTAAATCAGTCAATTGCTTCCAATAGACTCTGATCAGATTCACTGGTGTGCATCAACACAAAACCCGAAGTAACTGCAATCTTTTATACAGTACAATGCATATAAACTTAACTGCTATCGTGTATGCAATAAACTCATCTCCCCTCTATACAACAAATGCTGTTCTTATTTAGGAAGAGTTTCAAGATACTTTTGCCTAAAGGAAATAACAAATGGGAAAAAATCGAACAAGGGCATTTCAAATCTAAAATATAATACTCATGCACTGAGACATACCCATCCATTTCAGGCATTTGAATATCCATGAAGCAAGCATCAAAATTGTGTGGTAGTTGTAGCAATGCCAATGAAGCCTTGCCACTCTCAACACACTCTACATTAGCTCCAAACTTCTTTAGTGCACCTGCAGCCACTCTCCTGTTTACCTTATTGTCATCAACCACCAAAATTTTCTTACCACAGAGGAGGCTTTGAAGGAAATTAGATCCATTAGGCAGCTCCTTCCCCTGCTGCCTCTCCTTCCCTATTCCCAGAACCTGCTGAAGACATGCAGCCACCATACTAGCCCTCAAAGGTTTCATAATCACAGTATCTGCAAAACCTGCTGCCTTTGCCTTATCAAATTCGGCATTACTAATATTGGTTGCAAGGAGGATCATCTTAGGCAGCTTAAATATATGCCCGTTCTGTTTCCAGTCCAATTGCTGTACATTAAGATCACCTTCTTCTCCAGAAATCCATGAATCCTTCTCAACTAGAATTATATCTGGATGGATAATATTTCTGCCATATACAATAAAGCAGTTCAGCTCAGTTAGTCAAATAGTATATATTTCCAAAGTCTATTTCTATTGTGTGTATTCATGCAAGCTTCTTTTGGGTCCACTAACAAGGATTTTGGTAGGGATCTTCAAGTTTCCGTATACAGCCATTACTTGTAAATGTTCACCATATACAACAATGATGAGTTTTTGGCATTACAAATATGTACTCTCCAAATTTACGAGAGAGTATTTTTACCAGTTTCTGGTTTTCTCTGGATTTCCTTTGAATCTACTCTATTTATTTGGTGACAAAATTAATTAAATATTTTGCAATTAATTGTCAATGCCACAAACAGTGTCAAGTATCATTCATTTTGAAAATAAAACATAGAATCTGGATTAACTAATTATTAAGGGAAAAATAGAAAATACAAAAAAAGAAAAGGACATTAATGATTCACCAATCAAATCCTATGCCGATGCATGCAGGCAAAATCAAGACCGCAAGTAACAGTTATACAGTACATCAAATATCAACATATATATATATATATATATATAAACAGTTTGATATGTATTTCGCAACCTCGCTGGAACTTTCCGTTTCATCACAGTAATAATGATAACCTTAAGATTTAGCAAGAGTAAACCTACCTGGATGTCGCAGAACCATTTCTTCCACATAAAGCAACAGCCATCTTGATGCTACCCGCAACTTCCACCAGGATTCCAAGTCTCTTTAAGTGGTATCTTGTTACAGCAGCTCTCACAAGTTTTCCATCAACTACTATTGCTCTCAATCCTCTAAAACCAGAAGGTAGATCTTCAGACTTAGGTCTTTTCATGTCACTAAATGAATTTTTCTTGCACCTCTTAAAATTAGCTGTGAAAGAAAATGTGCTTCCAACCTGAGGTCGACTTACAAAGTTTATCTGACCACCCATCAGTTCGACCAGACACTTACTGATGCTCAAGCCAATACCAGTTCCTCCATAATTTCTAGAGGTTGAACTGTCTGCCTGCATGAAGGGCATAAAAACACGATCCTGGGCACATAATGGTATACCAATTCCCGTATCCTCCACAGATATCATCAAAGTAACATGCTCAGGAGCTTCATTAGTGGTTATCACGTTACTTGAAACATCAGATCTGTGTTCTTCATCAGCAATGAGATGCTTAAAAGTATCCCAACTATTTTGGTCATCCGCTGCTTCACATCCACTTAAGGTTGTATAACGACAGCCATCAGATGTCGGTATAACTTCATCTGATCCTCCGTTCAAGTAAGACTCTGATTTCCCATTTATCATGGCCTTTGAGGGATCAGCTAGATGGACTTTGACAAATATATGTCCTCGTTCAGTGAACTGCCAAATGCTTAATATAATGAATATCAACATTCAACTATTAATGAAGAATTAGACATGCAAGACAATAATGACTGAAATGGGAAAAAATAGCTCAGCTAATGCAAAACTCAACCATAACTTTCAATAGATCATCAATCCGAGCAAGATTGAGTAAAACATTTAATGAATCCTAGAACTGTGAGATGGCAACTAAAGCATGAAAAATTCCACTTACTTTAATAGAGTTGCCCACTAGATTTGTAATGATCTGTCTGAATCTCCCTGGATCCCCCATAAAAATTTCTGGAACTTTATCAGAAACAAACACTGCCAGCTTCACTTCCCAAAATATTTATCAGAGTTAGGAGGTTTGCGAAAATAAAAGAAAGGCATTATGAGCACCACCATCCATTGAGAATAAAAGAAACAGAGTTGAAAAATGAAAAGGAAAATTAGTTGAAACATGACAGTTCATATTTCACAATTTAAGAATTACGAAAATGCAATCATGTCAGAAGTGAAGCAATCTTGAGGCCCTTCAAATTTGATAATGCAACCAAAAAGCCAACAACAAAATTATTGCAAGGACCCTGAGCTGCTCTTATTGAAGTCACTGGAGCTTACCTCAATACCCATATTTCTAGATTTTTCAGAAAATAAAGAGAGGACATCGTCTAGTATCGATCGAATGCCAAATGGAACTTCTTCCAGCTCTAACCTGCCAGCTTCAATCTTTGCCCGGTCAAGCACCTCATTTATTAATGCTATCAGTGCCTTTCCACAGACTTGAGCAGTTTGAGCATAATCCCTCTGGGTTGAACTTAAATCTGTATCTAAAAGCAAGGCAAGCATTCCTGCAATTATAGAAAACTATGATTATACCACTTACAAGGAAGTATTCACGTATAGATAGCATAATATGGTTCAGAAAACAAAATTTTAAAAAGGGGGATCTGTCAGCATACCGAGGATTCCGTTCATGGGTGTCCTGATTTCATGAGAAACAGTGGCAAGAAACTGGCATAAAAACAAGAGATAACAGATCACAAAAATGGCAATGGGGAATGAACTATGTTTTGAAAAATGTTGGGAACAGTACCTGGGACTTGGCAACATCGGCAGCTTCTGCTCGAACTTTTAATTCCTCCATTTCATGGAAATCATCCTCAACTTTAATAATGTGCATTGCTGCTCCATATAAGATATAGCCCACTAATAAACCAATCACAAAGAATAAGAATGCGGTGTTAATCGCTGTCCATGACGTGGGTGCCTTCTGATGATATCTGCTCAGAATCAAATAATGAGCATCAACAAACCACTAAAATTTCTCCATCTATTACAAGTGGATTGACTGGGCGCCCTTACCTACATATCATCTGATGCTTTCTGAAAGGATCTCCAAAATCAAGCTTGCTTTCATGCAGAAGAGATGTGTCACCATCTTGATATTGGTGACCATACATGATTAGGGGATCAGAAGAGTTTGTGACATCATATACATAAACCAAAATTGCCTGATTCCCAGCAAGTTGCCCGAGTAGATTCTCCACCAGGGACTCAACATCAAAGGCTCCACCAAGGTACCTGCTTTCATTTGGATTCATAGATGTTAGTTTCCAGGTGCATTTGATTTAGGAAAAATTGTTTTATTCCATGAAGAAAAAGGGATAAGTAACAGAAGGATGGAATCACTTTGCCAAGGGTTCTGTGGTAGATGCAGGAAATGGGAAAAGCAAGTATTGAAGGTAAACATAATGGCATGCAAAAAGCATTTGAAGAATAGGATTTCATAGTTCTATAGTTTTGTACCAACTTACCCGGCAGCTGCTTCTATGCGCTCCTCCACAGTTGGGTTTGGAGGGAGCTTGGATTTGTAAACAGGGAAAGTCAACACAACACCAAGATGATGAGAACCCAGAAGCCGGAAGGGACTGGTTAGAACAGCTTTTCCAGTAGCCCTAGCCCTCAAAATGTTTTCCCTGTCCTCCTATATGGAAAATTACAGGTCAAATGAAACACCAAAAATGTTCTAATAAATATAAATAATGTTAAACAAGATAAGCAAAGTGCAGGTCACACATTCTATATATTACCTCCCCAGACATCATGTCAAGTGACTCAATGTAAGAGACAGTTTCCTGTGAGAAAATCACAGGTGCATACTCATCTCGGATGGGCGAGGGCTCCCTCTCCATTGTCTTAATCGTCCAGCCATGTTGCCTTTCAAACTTTCCCCTCTCCGAATTAACCACTCTTTGAGCATAAGCCACCCCACTTAAAAGAGGCCTCTCAAAGGAGGTTCTGGCAGTGTATTCTGCAAAAGTTTCCTGTATTTTTTGCAACATCAAAAAACCAAACATGCAAAGCAGAAACCAGCAGTGGCAAATTGAATCATCTTAGCTTCCCCAGAATCTTTAAATAGAAAAAGTATTTGGAAGCGATTTGGCTTAGATAAACTAAATTGTCCTTATTAGTTAAAAACAGAACAGCAGCAAATGTAAAATACACAATTTTTCCCCTCTCGTCATCCTCAATTTTATAGAAAATCAAACATAGTCGAAATTCAAGCACAAAATTAAGCACATACCTGATCAATTGCTGATGGGTTCTTGTAGTAATGGAAGGTGGAAACAAGGATGGCAAGGGCGTGAACATGGTTAACGCTAACACTGAATTGATCTTGCAACATTCTTGCCCTCTGATCACACATGCTACCAAGTACTTCTACCCTTCTCACTTTGTTATCAGCATCCATGTAATTGTAGATTAGCATGCTCAAGAATGCCATCACCATGATCCAGAGCATCAAAAGTTTTGGGAACCAAGCCCTGTAGGCCTGAACAAAAGTGTAACTCTTTTTGGTCCCCATTTGCTCATTCAACCTCACAGCCACAGAGTGGTGACTCTGCATCTTCAAATTCTCACCCATCAGCACAAAATCAACCTCTTTGCCTCTTCTTCCTCTTGTTTCCTCTTTACCCACCTCATATCTAAGCTAAAAAACAACCTCGAGAAGTCACATACTTGCACACATTATATAAGCTAACTTTCTTAAAGTACTGGCTATTTTTCAGACACTTTTTCTGATCTAGAAAAGGAAAAAGGCACTGCTAAGCTCTAAGTAAATTATCATTACAGCATTGTTTTGCGTGATTCAAACATCTGAAAGCATAAGTACAAGCACAAGCAAGCAAAATATGACCAATATGAACAAATCTTTCCCACTGTGGAGTGTGGACTTTCTTCCCTCTCACTGAAAACCCATTTCCATAGTATAAAAGAAAGAGACCCAGAACTCGAAAAGAGGAATTCTCAATTCTCAGAGACAGGCATGGTTCTCAAAAGATGGGGAAAAATAAAGCTCAAATTCTTAAGTATCTCTCTCTCTCTGAAATTGGTCTGTCTGAGGCTGTGAATGTTAAAAAAGAGAGTTTTAAGGAATAAAATAACATAGAGGACTCTAATCATGTCATCTCGAAGCGTGAAGTTTAGTTAGAGGCATTCAGACAAAGAAGGAGCACGTTCACTGTTTTTATTCCATATAATAATGGAAGCCTCATATTGACCCGAAAACACACACAGCTAAGCACACAACACAAAAATACAGACACCATGAGCTTTAGAGAGAGAGAGAGAGAGAGAAATGGGGTTGTTGAAAGAAACCATCTTCACCTGTACAGTTATAGAAAGAGGTTGGCTTGGTACAATACAATGAATGTATAATAGAGAAAGTGTTCTGGGTCGTCTTGATCTGAGGCGCCCTTTTTTTTTTTTGGGTTTTCCAGTGTATAATAGTAGACTAGTAGTTTTATGACTTTTTATGCTTTGCTTTTTAAAGCAAACTGAATCGAATTTTTTGGATTTTCAGAGATACGCTCTTGTCTCCCCTTCTCTACATTATAAACTAATTCCTCTCTCTCTCTCCTTCCTTATAATAATGCATTTCACACCACACACTGTCTCCCCCCATCTCTCTCTCTCTCTCTCTCTCTCTCTCTCTCTCTCTCCTACTTTCTCTCTCTCTGTTCTTTGCTACTTTCTGAGCTCACCATTGAAGCTGATAGTCCGGACTTTTTGAAATTCAACAGGAAAATTTTGATGGGTCTGACTCTGACCCTCAAAAAGGAAAAAGATAAATGGGTTACATACTTACATTTTTTAGTTACATTTAACATTAAAAAGGAGAGGATTAAAGAGTTACAAAAGAAGCTGAATTACCCATAATTAATATCTCCCATTGAAACCAGAATCAGATATGATGGCTAGCTTTTCCAGTTTTCTTTTCTGTAGTTTTCTTTTCTTTTATGTGCGAGTGTTAATATATCATCCTATAAATAAATATTTGGTCTTTTTTCATTTTTACTGTTCATTTTCTTTTGCTTACTATGTTGTTTTTCTAAGAGAGACTGTCTGATTCGGATTTATTGAATTCCGATTGGTGAGAAGGGAAGTCCAAATATCGCAATCACAAATCTTTGCGATAATGACATTGCGACAAGCCCCAGATCTCATTCTCTTCGAAGTTCTAAATTACCTTAAACCCACAACTTTTCATACTGCATTCCAAAACTACCCTTTTCTTTCCTTTTTAAAATTTTTTTTATTCAGGCATTCTAAAATTTCTCATTGGTCGCTCTAATTTTTCTTTTGAAACTTTTCATTTTATCTTTTTTTTTTGTTGTTAAATACAAAGATGGTCCATTAATTTTACATTAATTTTTAATTTAATTTACTAATTATAAAAAATATCAATTTAATCCACAAATTTTTTAAGTTGTACAAATCAGTACAAACGTTAATTTCTAATTTAGTCTACTAACTATAAAAAGTATCAATTTAGTCCACAAATTTTTCAAGTTGAGAATCAGTGAACCAAATTAAGAATCAGTGTAAAGTTTGTGAACTATTTTTATATTTAATTTTTTTTTTTTTAGGAAACTTTTCATTTTATCTTTAAGCATAAAACAAAAAACAATAAGAAAAACCTAGAAACCACCCAGCCAGCCATTCTTAACTCACCACTGGCACCTCCACCGATGGCGGCCTCACCCAATCACCCTATCCTATTTTCAGCGCCTGTACTTCCCTCATCCCTCTCTTTCTTTACTGGATGCAAAGAGAGGTCGGCAACCTTGCATTAGTGTTTTAAGACAATCAGGTTATCTTCTAAACTTTACTAAATGGGAGCCCTTAAATTTATAAATGCTTAATTTTTGGGAGGCGATTTTCGCACTCCTCTTTTTTCCATTTGCACTTATTCTTATTTTTTTAAATGTTTGTATATATTTTTATTATTTATTTTTCACATATACCCTTTAGCTTTTAATTATAGAATGTCACATATGCAACATTAAATCCTATACATTTAATTTTTTTTAAATTGTTATAATAATATATCTATTTCTATAACTCTCTTTTTAAAAAAGGAAGAAAAACTTATGTAATTATCTACACTTCTGTTCGTCTTTTTGATATATAGTACACCAAACTCTCTTTTCTTATTAAGCTATCATGTGACATTCCTTTTAAAAAATCAAATATGCTACAAATTAGTAGTGGTTGCTATGCAGTGTCAAAAGATTAAAAAATGAGGGAGTAAACTAATTGAAAACCCCAATTAGTTTCCCATAAAGGGTAAGTTTGGAAAAATATATAATAAAAATATATAAAATACATTAAAAAAAATAGAGTGCAAACGGAAAAAAGAGGAGTGCGAAAATCGTCTTTCTAATTTTTTTATATGTTATATAATTCATAACTAATTAAACTCTTAATATCCTTTATAATTGTCAAAATATATGTATGAGCTTGCTATTCAAACAAATCCTAGACACCATGCATGTAAAATCTATTTATTCATAATGATTTTTAATAATTAACAAAGCTCAACCCTTAACTTCATTTATTAATCAGACATATCATGACTAAGTCTTCCATGGGCATGTCCCAATACATGTGGCACTCACCTCATTGCATTGTGAGGAAGAGTCTCTCTACATATCACATATGTATAGCTGTGTTGGATTTTGAGAACTCATAAGTTAGGCACCATATATAACGTACACGTACCAACAAAAAAGTGAAGCATGTATAACACACCAGCAAACTCTCCCTCTATCTTAGGCCTTAGTCCCTAGCTTGGTCCCTTTTGATACACATGTTAGTTGGTTGGGTCCAAAGGGCAGCTATATCTTTGTAAATGACACATAAATAGTAGTTGATGTTGGTTTGTTCAAAAAAGGGATATCTTTTGATGGAATAAGGGGAGGATTGCATGGGGACCATTTTCATATACACATGACACATAGAGAGTTAGAAGCAATTAGGCAAAGGAGAGGGGTTTGGTTTGTCCTCTAGCAATATTTTCAGCAACAATGGAAAATTGGGCCAATTGGCAAAGGAGCTAGGTTATATATTAGCTTAGGCAAGGTTATCTATATATATACATCTCTCTCTAATTTTTTTCTGCCACTCAAAAGTGTGTGGGGGGTTAGGGTGTCGGCCATGTGGTCTGGTAGTGAAGCCCATCCATCACTTTCTCAAACATAAAAGTCTATGTTTCTTTGTTCAATTAATGATCATCTCATGTCCTTCTTCTGAGTCCTGCCATGCCATGCCATGCCATGCCATGCCATGCCATGCCATGCCATCCACACATGGGCAGGTGCTTCCTCTGAGAGCATAGAGGGGTAATATGTAGTACCCGGCCTACCAAATTGAGCTGGACCAGCTGATGCTTATTTCTCGCACCAAAGCCTCTTACTAGCAGCACTGGCATACGTGGTCGGTGGTCCCCCTCTATCTATTTGTAATTTGCTTTCATTGAGCCATGTGATTCTTTCAGGTCCCTAGATAGTAAATCCAATGGCTATATATTAAAGCTCTATTCACTCTATTGCCTATCAATCTATGATTAGGACCTGCAAAAAGGTAATTATGCAGAAATTAACTTAATTATTCTGAGGAGAAGGCTGGATTTGGGTAAATCTAAATTCTAAACTACTTAAGGGGATCATTCAATACAGCAGTTGAGTTTCACCCATCAAACCAAATTGAGAGAGAGCCTGATCAAGCTTTCACTATACAAGTATACATGTGGGACAAGAGAGAATGACGACATTAATTACACTACAAAGTAGAGTACTATATAACATTTATCAATCATTAATTTGTACTGTTTTTTTTTTTTTTTAAACAACATTTATGTGGTGTGGTTTGTCAAACGATCCCACAAAGATACCTAAATTTGGTTTGATCAAAATTCTCTTTGGATATGAAACCATGTGCTTGGGGGTACGTGGTTCGCAGCTCACAAGTCCCATCATATACAACTTATAATGGGTTCCCTATTTCCATTTTCTACAAATAGTTTCCCATTTTCTACAAATAGTTTCCCATATATATATATATATATACATATCATGCACTAGCATATTTTACTACTTTTAGGATATTTGCCTAACTATTTTTCATTACTTTTGTATTTAATTTTTGTTATTTGGACAAAAAAAAGAGGGTACGTGTAAGTGTGTAACTATAAATTCATCGCAGTCTCATATAGTGCCCCTACTATTTTGTTTAATCATAACGATTAACGACCCCTACTTGTTTAAATAAAGAGCAAGTGCATCTTCAAGTTCCATTTGAGGCCTGAGAAGCCGTTGGTCTATAAGGAGAAAATCGAGGATCAAATTGATTAAAATCAAGTGCTTCCTTGCTTTAAAAGTCAAAGTCCTTGAAACAAAATTCCTCAAAACCAATGAAGCAGAGATCCGATACCCATATTTTAATTACATGAGCTTGCGTTCTTTTGAACCTTTCCCATTTTCTTCTTACTTTTATTCTAAATCCTAAACCTTAAATAAGCCGAGCCGAGCCGAGCCGAATACTACTGTGCTTAAGCTTGATTTGTTATAAATTTTTCGAGCTTGAACTTGACTTGGTTTGGTTCTTATACGAGCCGAGCTCGAATGAGCTAAAAAACAATCGAACTCGAGTTATATCGAGTTTTTTTATATAATTTTATCTAAGGTATTTTATTAGCTACAATTTAAAAATCAATATTAAAAAAATCTGATTTCCATTTAAACATTCATAACATAATACTTGCAAAAATTCTCATTAAAAAAGAAACAAAGAGACATAAGGTAGTAGAAGTCTCATAACCAAACAATATAAAAACAAACTAGGAAATAAAAATAGCAAACCCTCATATAGTCATATAAGCTATGGAAAAGGAGGGACAAACAAAAGATACAAAATAGAACACTTCCAAACACAAACAAGTTTATAGCAAATAATCATAAAAAAATAACTGTCAATTGTCAATTGATGAAATAAACAAAACATTGATACTTCATTCCCAACAACTTTTTGAGCTTATAATTCGAACGAACGAGCCGAGCTTTGTTCACGAGTTGTCTCATAGGAAAATACGAGCAGCTCACGAGCTTTCCGAGCCGAACATATCAAAGCTCAAGTTTGGCTTGTTTTTTAAACGAGCAAGCCTCGGGTTGGCTTATTTTTTTACGAGCCGAGCTTAAACGAATCAAGCTCGAGTCGAACTCGATACGAATTCAAGCTGTATCAAGCCGATTTACAGCCCTAACTGTGATGATAAAACTGTTGAATTTTGCTTAAATAAATTTGATTGATAATATGAGATTAAATATTAAGAGAAATGAAAGAAAAAAAGAAGAAAGAGAAAATGAGAGGATACATCATACAACTCGTTTGACCCACGTACAGTCGAAGTTTTCTTTTTTATTTCATCCCCTATATATATATATATATTTCATTTTCATTTCTTTTTCTTTAAATTTTTCAAAATTAGACAGTTTTGTACTTTTAATTCGATGCCACAAGTGAACCAATAATTGATAGCCTTACAAAGGATGCATGGTCAATCCCTAGATATTAATTATATATATTTTTCTCTCAATATTAATTATATATATTTTTCTCTCAATCTTTCTTTAGTCTAGCTAGCAACAATTCTGTAATGAATGCATGCATGCTTATTAAACCCATTAATTATGATATATGGGTCTTCAGTGCACATGATCCTGCACCGATTGTGTGCTTGCTTAAAGGTTCATTGCACTTGCGAGTTGCGACTCCTCTTACACCAATATTATTTAATCCTTACACTTAAATGTGCATTTGTCGAGAGAAAAAAATCACATAAAAAACGTAAAGCATTACATAATAATTTATAAAAATTTGAACTACTTTTTTTATTATCAATTGATTTTGAGATAAATGTTTAAATTCTTTCAGATATTACAATTGGGTTTTATTATACATCTTGTTTCTTGAAAAACTCAGTTTTGTAAGATTGATCTCACAAATTGCTGTTAGCTTTATAATTGACACACACACACACATATATATATATATATGCATTGTTCCCACATTTCTTAGCTAACAACTTACGAATAATTTTTATGAAATAATTCCCCCTATATAGTTAATTTGTTGGTAATCCACAACTCAAATTTCTCCCAATTGTGATAATTAAACCGCTCATCTCTAATGAATTATTTGAATAGTACTAATTGTTCAGTGTAAGAGTTGGAATTCTATTGAATAGTACTATTTTCAGTGCCCTTTATATATATATATATACCAATCTTGGATGCATTACGCAATCATAGATTGATAATCGATCTCGACGTATTTATTTATAGATAATATAATAAAAATTCCTCTTTTTTCTTACATCCCGAAAACAATTAATGGAAGGAGTTGAATAATTTGTCAACAAGGTTGAAAATTTAATATTTTGAGCGGTAGAAAAGATAGCTCCACATAATCTCTATCTACTTAGATTATATTCCCCGATGGTATTATTTAGTACATTTCAGATAAAAAGAATAAAGTTGGAGTTGGATTTAATTACAGGATCAAGGACAATAGTACATGCATGCAAGTTGCAACTATGCAAGTGGCTTTTCCAATTGCAGCGGGATCATCACAAAATTAGGGTATAGGCAGCCCAAAGGCCGATTAATTATTAGCCAGGTATATACCTAATGAATAATGATGAGGTCCTATGACATGTGTTATAGCCTATAGATTGACTGTTAATATCAGTTTATTGATTTTCTAAGAATAAGAATGAGATAAGATTGAAGATCGAGATATATGCAATACGCATAGATCAAAAGGATTAGGAATATAATGCAGCAAATCTCATAGTCAAAGCAAGAGAAAATTAATGATTATTATGGAGAAAAGAAGATGCCCATTAGTGGGCCAAATTAAGCATATAGTCAAAGCAAGAAAATCAAACTGAGGGCCAAGTTAATTCGCATTCTTACGAGAGTTAGTGAGTGAGTGAGAATTTGCAATTATAGTTCTTTTTAATTGTGTTAAAAGCAAGATCATGTATGTGAATGTTTAAGAATGTAGGTGATCCCAGGCCAAAAAAAAAAAGAAAAAGAGAATGTAGGTGGTCAACTCTGAGTTGAGCCCAGCAAGATAGACTTCATGTTATTTGATCGGACTCAAGTGTGGATGACTTTTGAGTCTTTGATAATCAACAAGTGATCATTAACTACTTGGTCTATAAACTTATTGGCCTCATAGTGGTAATTGGGCTCGAGCATTGAAGTACCTATTGTCACCTACAATTAAGCTAGTTAGGAAGAAATTAAATTAGCAATTAATGTGATCACCAGAAAAGACATGACTGATACAAGTAAGTGGGGGTGTTGTTGAACACAAGGAACACAAGTTACACAAGCAGTATATGATATGTACTGACTGGGCTCTGATATTTCCAGAATCACGGGTTGCAAATTGCAATATTCGCTACTGTAGGTCAATGACTCAATGGGCTCAACTCACATGTCCATTTCATTTTTGACCGGACAGTGCAATTAAACTGCTGTCAAACTCATGGCCATATCAACTCACATATGTACACAGTACACACACACACACACACACTCTGCCCACTCTCTCTCTACAACATATAATGGGCTTACAGCTTTGTTGTTATCTCTGTGGTTTTCTCCGACAATAATGCATGTGGGAGTGACCACCCAATTGGCCATTAATTGCAGACTTGCAGTGCATCACACTCAATTCAAATGACTTATTCACTGACTAGTGACTATGCTTCATGCCCCTCATCCCTGCTACTAACCACTAACTAAAGGAGCACAAGTAGATGATGTTTTTCTGCTTTTTGGGTCAATGCTAACTGCTACAATTAATCCATTGGGCCCGAATTGGGCCCTATTTTGGTTCTGTGAGCCCAATTATGAGCCCAATTAAGCCCAAAGCTCTGGGTTTATATTTTGTTAATGACTAAAATATCCCATACAAGGAAATCTGAAATGTGATGGGATAAAAGAAGCATTATTGAAACCATATGAAGGCACGCATATCCATGCATGTATAAAGCATAAAAGCAAACAGGAAGCAGATCGATAATTGAATAATGGTTAGGAGCTCCAAGCAAATCAACAGTTATACATCTATATTATATATGCAGCCAAAGTAACGTCAATCAAACAAAGCAAAAAAGCAATATTGGGAAGATACATCATATTCATACCATATGAAAAAAATCACAACAAACAAAAATAAAACAGTATTTAATGCATGATCTGATTGGATCTTGTTTATATGCAACAATTACGTATCTTTATGCTTAGTGCTCTATCCCCAATGGAGAATAAGGATGATTAGGGTCTGGGATTAGGGGGGACCATTCTCATTTTCATCTCATTCGATGACACGTGTTGTCATCATGTGCTAGCGGTCGGCCATTTCTTTATTTCTTTGTTAAGTATTATTCGGTTATAATCTTCAATTATTATTTTGGCATAAATTCAATTTACACACATAATTATATATGTTATTTCAACGAAGTCCATGAACTTTCAAATATTTCAAATATATACCTGATTTATTATGTAAATTGAAAAATGAAATTTCGTCTATCAATTTATTGAGAGATCAGTTGAATGTCAGCTTAATTTTTGCTAACGAAAATTAATTGGCGACGTGGCATTAACTCAACATACATTTCCCACCAAATGAGCAACACATGTCCACTTGACATGAGCTCACACATCCATCACCTCTTTCTCGCTCGTCGAATGCTCGCCTAACTATTTAGTCTTCCAAAAACATCACGTTTTCTCTCAAATTCAAATATAAATCTCTCACTTGTGTTCAATGAGCGAGAAAAAGATAATGAGTTTGTGGACCCATGTCAAGGGTTAGGTGGACCCGTGTTACTCATTTGGCGGAAAATAAGCGACACGGGTCCGCCTAACCCCTAACATGGGTCCACAAACTCTCTCTCTCTCTTTATTATTATTATTAAATTGTGAGTCTGTGTCGCTCATTTGGCGGGAAATGTTTGCTGAGATAACGTCACATCGCTAAGTAATCTCAGTCAGCAAAACCAAGCTGTCATTTAACTGATCTCTCAACGAATCAATGGACATAAATTTATTTTTCAATTTAGATAATAAATCGGGTATACATTTGAAATATTTTAAAATTCATGAATCTTATTAAAATAATTTATATAGTTATATGTTTAAATAGAATTTATAATTATTATTTTTTATTACTTTTGGGGGTTGGGAAAGTGTGGGCAGCAAGTCTTGTATTGGAGTGGCAACATCAACTGTGAACATAAAGCTGTCGGGTCTTAGTGGGCCGATCCATTTATGAGAGATTAATAAGTTTCCTTTGATGTCCGTCTGTTTTCAAAAGGGTTATTACTGTTCAACTTTGGGCTATTAAAAAAAAAAAAAAAAGAAGGCTACCATGAGGTAGAACGTTCTTGTGATACGATGTTGTTCTTATGGTACGATGTTGTTCTTACTATTGGATTAACGAATTTGTCTATTTCGATTCCTATATTATAAACGTTGCAGTAGTCCAAGCCGTCTGCATATGATTTATCATAGAAGTCTCTTAAAAAATTGAAAAATCAATTAATAAACAATGAAGAGTCTCAGAATTTTGTATATTATGATGTAAAACTTGAAATTTCTGGTATGGAAATTATTCTCAATATTTGGTCAGCTCATTTATCAGTGTAAATTACGGCATGGAATATTAGACCAAGCTGCCCAAATTATCCAAATTTATTGCTGGGAACAGACTCAACCATCCCAATGAATTTAAAATGATGAATTATTTAAGCCTGATTGATCACATGGCAAAACTTCAGTTTAAAAATATTAGTATCACAATATTTGATGATGCCCAAGTTTTGAGATTATGAAATATATAGGAATGGGAAGAGATTTTTAAACCAAATAAATAAATAACAGAATGGTACTGAAAAAATATTAATTTCCAGCTATGCTGACAATAGTGACATGGGAATGTCGATGTCGAATTACAAAGAAAACGAGAAAAGCATCACCTTTCATCATCTTGAGATTGAATTTGGTCATTTCACAGTTGAAGATGAGATCTTGCAAGAATTTGTTGACCCACTTTTAAGGTAAAGCAGAGGTCCTCTAGCCTTGTCTTGGTGCTTAGTGACACCAAGCAGCTTGCAAATGCAAAGGGGTTTTTTCTTTTTTGATTTATTTCCTCTTTGCGTGTCAGATTGCATGGTGAGTATGACTAATGATATGTCTGTCCCATATGTTGGAACCATTAAAAATAAAAATAATACCTGCAAATTATATAAGAAATATTATAAAAGCTAGCAAAATGCAAATGTATGGGCTATGAATATGTGCATGTTATGTAGGTGAACAAGTGGGAGAGTAAATGAAGTTATGGGAGTCCCATCTGACAAAGATATCTTGTATTGTATTGTGTATTTGGGTGTGTTCAAATATTGGAAAGAATCTGACCGTTCTTTTAAAAGTGAAAGAAGAATGATCAGCAGTGAGCGAAGAGACACTGCACTCGCAACTATCTTTTTATGTGGGACTTCAGTAAGCAAGTACTCTTTGCTTTCTCTGTCTTTGTTTGCTTCTCTCTCTCTCTCTCTCTCTCTCTCTCTCCGATTAATAGCTGTTGGGTACTGGAAGAGCCCAAATTCAACAAACATAGTGGTTAACTGTGTTACCTGATTTTTCCTTTCTCTCTCTTTTTGAGTTCTCTGACTTTACACCATCATCCCCATCTCTCCTACCGCTTCTTTCCCATAATTGTACACCTTTCTTTCTCTGTCTCTGTCTCTGTCTCTGCCTTCCTCATCTCATCCTCATTTATTTCTCTTTTAATTCCTTTTACCAACTCCTTTTGTGGTAAAAACTAGCTAGCTTGAAAACCCAGATGCCTGCTTTTTAGTCTTTGGTACTTACACTTTCCTAAGTGGCATCAGCCATATCCCTAAACCATAGCCTGCAACTTCAATACTATGTATGAACTCTTTCTGCCTATCTCCTCAGCTATAGATTTGATTTTGATAGCAGCTTTTAAATGCTTTTGCTTTTGCTTTCGCTCTAGTCCTAGGTTGCCTGATGCTCGTAATTACTGTAATTTCTCTCTTTCCTTATCCTTGATTGTTGGGTCTAAAATCACTGCAATTCAACATAGTCGTTGTTTATAGATAATACTGCGTAGTTCCTAAATTTATACTTTATTGGTTGTGAATGCTAAGGTTTCTTAATTTTGAGCTCTGTCAGTGACTTGACTTGCCTGGTGAGTTTTGGTTGATTTTGTGCTTCTGAATCCGAGTATTTTGTATGTTGTAGATTTGTTGTAGTTTCTGTTTTTCGTGCTTTTTGTATCATATTCAGTCCTGACTTTCTGGGTTTCTCTTATGTGTGATCTTCTTGCCTTATTTTCTTTCTTCCCCAAATAAACCAGAGATTATGCTTTTTCTGAAGTTGCACCTTTCGGTTTGGAACTTTGGATGCATACTATTTTTCCGATTGAGTAATTGTTTGATTTTGCTGAGTTGTAGTAATTTCTGGTGGCTGTTTATTTCCAGTAGATTATCACAGGAAACTGGTAGCTGTTTATTCGTGTGAAAGAAGCAATTTGTTTTGCAAGCCTTCACACATAGTAAAATAGATCGCTTATAAATTATTGATGCCTTCTATGGGCTTTTGCTGTTAAACTGCATTTGGACAGTTCCACCACATTGATTTAGTATTCTGCAGTTTAATAGTTAAGGAGTAATGGTATACAAATTACCTTTATTTTGTAATATATATCCGCATGGAAATTGACAATTTGGTTACCACATCTCAGAGTAAAATGTTTTTTTGCCTAGAGAAAATTGGTGTAAGAGGACCAGTTTTCATAGTATAGTCAAATGAAGTAATTATCACTTGCAATTATATGGGACACCAGGGCGTGCATACTAATCCCTTATTCCAACAATCTTGTTGGTTTGTTCATGCATAGCTATAGCGTTTTAGCAACTTGTTGAAGCATATATGAGCATAACAGTATCATGGTAAATGATTTCCTAATTTAATGGAAATTTGTCTTTTCCATTTTCAATGATGATCCTGGATGTTTTTTTCTCCATGCTCTCTAATAATAGTAATCTCTTGTCTCAAAGATTTGGTAAATGGTTGTATCTTTCCGAATTCTGTTCTTCCATTTAAATGCTACTTAGAGATAACTAATTAGAGAATGTCCATTGATTTCTCATAATACCTTTAGAATTCTTAAGAGAGAACTTATGATTCCTCAACTTTAAGAGGATGCATACTCTTGAACAAAAAGAGACACAAAAGCACCACCAGAGCACAATTTTTGTTTGTGAACTTTGAAGTGGCCAATATTTTCTCTTATTGAAAGAATGAAAGTGATGGCTTTCACAACAGTCTGGTTTTTATTGTGTACTATGCCTGTATATGGTGATTCCATACTGGCTAAATTGAAATGCTCAAAGAAACTGCAGCTGTTTGAATGAGTTTACTGGTTCAACCAACAAAAGAAGAAAAAGAACAGCTGCAATGCTCTTATAGTTCTAGTTGATGATGTGTGATCATTAGTCTTTTCTTCAGGCTAAATATAATTTATTTTTTCTAATGTTTTTCTTAATCATTCACTCAATTGGGAGATATGTAGTTCCTCCATGATGTTTGTTCTTTTTCCTTTACTTTTTTGGTAAGTAAGTTCCTCCCTGAGTTTTTGAGATAGTACTATTCTCTTTTCCTAATTGCTTAAGCAAAAGCGTTAGATAGTATCAAAGAAATAGTGGTATGTTTTAATCCCAAGGCCTTCCAAGCTCCAATTAGTTTCAGAAACTGAGATATTGGATTCACACATGGGGGAACTGTTTGAAATCTATTTAAAGAAATCTCACTGTTTTGCGACAGAGAATCTGCACTAATTTAACAAAAGGCAGGAGTCATAATATTTTACTTTTAGAGAGTGTAAACCGGCAGGTCTTGGTATATAGTAAACCACTAAACCCCGGCCCCATACTCTATAGGATATTGTGCACTTGTGTTTGATGCAAATGGTTTATGAGTTTCTGTTATGTGGTATTCTGATGGAACATGGCTGATGTTTCTGTATATGGAATTAGCTAACATAGAATTGATGTTCAATTACTGCATTGCCTAGTCTAGATAACATCAACTGCATTAGCATGTTCAAACAGAAAGACATTGATAAGCTGAAAATCATTAATTGGTTTGTTGAATTACATGAAGGTAGGAATGACCTGTGTCCAATTACACATCATCTTATTAAATTATTCCTTTGTAAATTACTGAACTCTCTCGCTAAGGAATAGAAGAGAAGAAAGGATCCCACTTTGTCATGGAAAATGACTTATTTTGGTGGGATTCATGATTGCAGGTGGAGAGCAAGCTGAGGGCACTCTGAGCAGTTCCTTCAAATTGTGATTTCTCATACAGAGAAGAAACAGCAAAGTTCTTGACTTCACTCGCTGTTCTGCTGAAACATGGTAAGACCAAACTTGAACTTGGAATTTGAAAATGATTCAGAAGTCACAAGCCAAGTAACTTCCAACATACCTATCCAAGAAGAATCCCCTGACCCTTCCAAGGACAGCACCACCACTTCTTCCTGTCTCACAAATCAGACAAACCTTCAACAAAATCTCGGGCCTATTTCCCTTGACTTAACACTCCAGTTTAGCTCCACTGACACTGAATTGAAGGGCACAGGGGAAACCAGCAGTGAAGCAGCTGCAGCCCCCCCTAATTCAGAAGCAACAATCCCAAGGGTATTCTCATGCAACTACTGTAAGCGCAAGTTCTATAGCTCACAGGCACTGGGTGGCCATCAGAATGCTCATAAGAGGGAGAGGACAATGGCCAAGCGTGCGATGCGGATGGGAATGTATGCTGACAGGTATACTAGCTTGGCATCTCTTCCCCTGCATGGTTCTGCTGCTTCTGCATTCCGGTCTCTTGGGATCGAAGCTCATGCTGGAGTGCACCAAAACATTATAATACAATCCGATCATCAGAGGCTCCCTGTCCCTGACACGAGAGGTGTGGCAAGGTTTCAGCAAGGCTATTTTGGAGTTCCAGTGTTCATGGAAGATGATGATGTGGGTCTGTTTTGGCCCGGGAGTTTCCGGCAGGTGGGTGAGAGAGTTGGGGGTCATTTCAATACGGAATTTGCCCCACATTCAAACATGATGAATTCATCAGGAGCAACCAATACCGTGCCACCCAAGAGTACAAGTTCATCTAATTCACCAGATCTTACTTTAAAGCTTTGAGATTCTTGTTTTCTGTTTAGGAGATCCGTATATTTCGTATTAGAGATGCTGCTATTAATTAACTTTGTACAGTGAGATATGCATTTTTAGCGGCTGCAGAATTCTAAATTTTTTATGGCTGTATTTTGTTTCATTAAGGATGTTGTTGTTCTTGTCGTTGAATGTTGTTCATGTATAACAAGTTTTGGAGGTGAAAGTGAGTAATTGGTAATTTGGCTTGTGATCATGATAACACTATATTTTACACTATATTTTATAATGATGAAATATAAAGTGCGCACATATGTAAGAGTTTACGATCTATATCTGAAGATAAAAAAATATGAACTCATATATGAATTCAAGGGTCATTAGTTAATGGTGTTATTTGTCAATAGTGTTAGTAGGGTCGTGTCAACTAATGATTGAACCATAATTCGTTGATTTGGTGCTGAAATATAATTGTATTATTGTGTTGTGTTGAAAATTAACACTTGTAGTTTTAACGGCATTATACATGAATGTCTTAGACTAAATATGAAACGTGAAGAATATATAAAACAGGACAAGGACACGGCATGCGATGGGATCATGGGACCTTCCTTGCACGTTGGGATGGGAAGCCGCATACGCAAGACCGCGTTGACTTTTCTCTGCTCATTCATTCTCTCTTTTCTCATGCAACTTCAGCCTGTCTTAACATGCTTCCAGGTACTCTTCCAGACTGCACACAACTGCAACATTTATTTCTTTATTCTCAGGATTTGTTTTGTTTATTATAAAAAACTAAAAGTATGATACGAATGATTTATTAAGAATATTATATTGCACAATGAAATGTAAAGATTTATGATTAAAGTTAATATGACCCCATTTAGTAATGACTAATTAATGAATATGTAGCTTATTACTTAACCTTAGATTTTTATCCAAGGTTAATCCAAATAAAACACAACTCCATGCATGCCGCGAAATCAAGTGCATATACATGCATGTTGATGGACTTAATTTTCGTCATGAAAAAATATCTTGAATTCATCGATGTTGGCATAATTCAGCGGTGCGGTGCATAGAGGCACGCTGACTAATTTTGGTTTTGATTAAAACCATTGGATTGATAGGTTTTGATGATCGATCAAATGTCTTCGGACATTGATATCATTATCAATCTATTTGTCTGCGGAACGTCTATCTAATTTGTATGCTTACATCAGATTTATTCTTCTTTTCCATTTTAATTTTTATTGGGTTAAATTTTTTAATGAAACGCGTTTTTCCAATTCTCACTAGGAAAATCTTTTTTCTCTTAATCTTCATTTTTCCCTAAATTGTGGGAGTAAATGTATATGTAGAAAGAGTAATACTAAAGACAAAAAACAAAATCCCTAGAATTTTATAGCATCTATTTACGGACGCAATTAAGTTACTGGAATTAATAAATGCCACAATCATACCCTAATTTCAAGAAGATAATTGAATGGTACGTGTATAATATTAAGCAAGGGATTAGCAAAATTTAAAGAGAATATGTCATGCAAATATCAACTCTTTTGGCCTTATATATATGCAATGTGAAGTGAGTCAATTGACCAAGTCCAACTTTCCGGCCTCTTGTACACGGCATGCAAATTACTGTTTTTGGTCGGCCCCGTTAACTTTGTCATTTCATAACACCAACGTTTATGAATATTTATTTATTTGACACTTCTTATATATTCAATAAACTCAACATTTTCAAACTTTAAGGTGAACGTTTATGGACCGTCAGCACTAAGCTTACATGGGTTGAGCTAAAAGTCTGACAACATTTTATTTATACTTCATGGGCATCTTCAACTAATTAAAGCTGTTATCGATCAGTGAAGCTTGTGCTTAAATTAAAGCTATAACGTTTTGGCATGCATCCATACCTTCGTAATTAAAAAAGCTATATATTAGCTAGGTTCCTTTGTTTTCTTTTGGAAATAAAATATTATTATATAGAATACTTAAAATGAAACAAGAGAAATTCAACCTATCTCGATCATTATAGAATATATCAAGGTATATATGAGACAAATAAAACAGGTAGAAAAAGGTATATATATGTACATATAAAATGAAAGCTTAGCTTGACTGTGAATACTTCGCATGCATTATCGTATCCCTTAATAACAAAACATGGATTCCATGGATTATGCGCTTTAATATTCTTTTGAATTCCAGAATTGCACATATATTGTAGTGGACTATATAGTACATAATAGATCAAAATCAAAATATCAAATCATGTTTTTGACTACCTTTTGAAGATGCTTCTAAAATTCTCAAATTTTTTCATGTAGAATGTGAGACATTTTCATTCCACCTTGAAAGCAAAAGTAAAATTCTTACAAATCTCTTTGGGAAAAGTTGCTTTCCAATTTGAAATTCTTAGAGGACAGAAACCTTATTCTTCAGAACATCATCACACTGTACTAGAATATATATTGATTACCACATAATGGCGCACGTAATTGCTATTAATCTAAAAAAATAAAAATATTCACGGGCATATGAGTTTGTTTGAGAACTCTGCTGGGGAAAAAAGGACAACTAAACAAATATTCTAAGCAATACTTTGATAATGAATTAATTTTTGTATGCTATTTCAATACAAAAAATATATATAGCATGTGATGATTGACTTAGATTTCACAAAACTATCTTTATTTTGTCTCAAAATATTTTAACATATTAATTAGTCCATGAACCATGGTACAACGACTTGATCTCTTTTGATATATTCTCATTAAAACTGATTGAAATCTTGATTAAGAAAGTAGTTGAGACACCAATTAGTGATGAAATCAACAGCTCAAGGCTAGCTAGCAGTCAACTTTCCCACTTAGTGATCAAAATCTACAGGTAATATTGTAATCAATTGGTCATGAGAAATTGATATGAAATCATATCCATAAATCCTTCAAGTAATTTGAGTATTTTCGCGCCTAAGTTGGGATATAATTGGACAATTGAGGTAACTTTGAACCATGACCTTTTTACCAGCTGAATCTGACTCCAAAAGTCCAAATTGAAAGCAATTAAGTACCTTCTCGGGGTAGGTAAACGTTAATTAAGCTTTGGCAAAAAAAAAAAAAACGTTAATTAAGCTTAATTATTTTGTAAATTTGTAATCCATCTTTTCTCAAAAAACACATATAAAGTCGTCCTCCTCCTCCACCACCATTCAGGCATTCACTAGAAAAATGTGAACAAAGTTTCTGGTCAAAGACTCAAAGCAGAGCATTCAGTAATTCCATCAAACTCGGAGGGGCAGTTCGGTAATCTAAAGCAAAACCAGAAAAAAGTACGCCGTTTCCGTTTCGTGTGAACGCTTGAAAATCCAGCCGTTGGCCCGTTGCAGATATCAGTCATGGTGTGCTGAAGAATCATAACAAGTGAGTTGGAATAACACCCCCCTGATTCTTCATTATTTTTCAAACAGCCCCTGTAGACCTTTTCCTCTCTGTTTCTCATTCATTTCTTCTCTCTCTCTCTCTCTCTCTCTCTCTCTCTCTCTCTCTTCTCGTAAGTCCCTGCCTGTGTTTGTATAAGATCATGTTTGGTGAGAAGAACCGCTCAAATGGTCTTCTTGCCTCTGAGGACGAGGCCTCTCAGAGCAAGCTCACACGACACATCTCCAAGCAAAACAAGGCAAACCCAGAAGAGAAAATGGGTTTCCCTGAAAAGGGTATCAATTTTCTCAGAGAATCAGATATGGGTTCTGAAGGGTTTCAATCAGAACCCACAAAAATTGGAAATTTAGGTTCTCAGGAGCTGACTCTCAGCTACCTCTGCGATAGTTCCAAATTGGGTTTTCTTGAGAAAGAGTTTTCCGGGAAAAATTTGTTGACTTCCTTGGAGAAAGTGAGTTGTAAAGGTAAAGAAATCGTTTTTCCTGAGAATTCTAACCAAGATCACAAATGGGTAGAGAGGGATTTCCTTAATTTGAACGAAACTAGGCAGAATTGCTCAAAACGAGAGCTCGTGGACGAGATTGAGAGAGATAGTAGGGACAAGAAGCCAAAGCTTGAGACTTTGAATCTCTCTCTGGCCTTGCCTGAGGTCTCGTTCTCGCTCACTGCTTCAAACGCTTTACAAAATGGTGACCCTCCAGCTTTGCCAAAGCCTAGTAGGAGTATACAATCTCTGGCACCATCTACCAACAATACGCAAACCACTTGTTCCAACGATTTCACAGCAGCTTCATTATCTTACTCTTATTCACACCCCTTTTCCCACAACCCCAGCTGTTCGCTTACACGAAATTCGACTGAGAATTACGAGTATTCGGTTGGGAAAGATGATCAAATCTGGAACTGTGGAGAGGGGACTAATGGTTCTGTTCATAGCCGGTTTAAGCCGATTGGAGATGGAGTTGCTCTGGCAAATCATGGTGCTGGGCTTTTCTCGTTGATGCAGAGTAATCGTAAGGATTCGTCTAATAGTCTTTATATGACAACTAGCTCTGATAACCATTCGTTTTTCCCATCTGAGTTGCCTGCTAAGCCTAGAATTGACACCCAGTCTGGGGATTCTAGGGGGAGAGGTTCGGAGAGTTTGAGAGGTTTGGAGGGTGTAGATGGTAGTGGGAGAGCCAGGAAGGTTTCTAGACCGGAGAGAATTCTTCGTGACATTGTCTCGGAGTCTATTCCGGTCATGGCTTCGATAATTCAGGAGCTTCCTGATGATACACTCTTATCAACTAACGAATACCTGAAGAATCTGATTTCCATGCCCGAGAAGAAAGAGGAGTTAGTGAGTCTCCAAAACCGGCTTGAGAGAAGGTCTGACCTTACAAAGGAGAATCTCTCAAAGTGCCAGAAAAATCAATTGGAGATTCTGGTTGCTGTGAAGATGGGTCTTGGGAACTTTGTATCTGGGAAAAACCGCCTCCCCACAACCGAGCTGGTGGAGATTTTCTTGTTTACGAGATGTAGGAATGTGAATTGCAATAGTTTATTGCCTGTTGATGATTGTGATTGCAAGATTTGCTCTGCAAATAAGGGGTTTTGCAGTTCCTGTATGTGTCCTATCTGTTTGAATTTTGACTGTGCCAATAATACTTGTAGTTGGGTTGGTTGTGATGTTTGTTCGCATTGGTGCCATGCTGCTTGTGGTATTCAGAGAAATCTCATTAAGCCAGGTCCTAGCTTGAAGGGGCCCTCCGGGACAACTGAGATGCAATTTCATTGCATTGGGTGTGGTCATGCTTCAGAAATGTTTGGGTTTGTTAAGGATGTATTTCTGTGCTGCGCAAAAGACTGGGGACTAGAGACACTTATCAAGGAGCTTGAC
Organism: Dryas drummondii; assembly: GCA_003254865.1. Classification (NCBI taxonomy): domain Eukaryota; kingdom Viridiplantae; phylum Streptophyta; class Magnoliopsida; order Rosales; family Rosaceae; genus Dryas; species Dryas drummondii. The sequence continues at coordinate 863,406 of QANW01009682.1, forward strand.
TGTGTTCAGAAGATTTTTAGGAGAAGCGATGATTTTAAAGGCCGGGAACTGCACATTAAGGCTGAGGAGATTATCTCCAAGCTTGGATCCCAATTGATGTCTCCATCAGATGCCTGCAATTTCATCACTCAATTCTTTAATTGTAAGTCCAATTTTTTTATTTGCGTTTGTATGTCCACTTACATATTTATTCTTTTACTTTCTACTAGTTGTTATCTTCCTCATTGTATTTAGTTGCTTGCTGCATAAATTTGTCTTATTCCTTGCATGTTAGGAATGATCACTCATAACTGTTGTGATAAAAACAATACTAATTAGATTTAAAAGGGAAGTTCTACAAAATTGCCATTAGGCAACCTACTCTTTATGGGACAAAATGTTGGGCGTTACTGTAAAAAACAAGAGCAATGTATCTATGTAGCGGAAACGAGAATTTTAAGATGGCTGATAAGAGTGACTACATGTAAAAGCATAGAGAGGAGTTGCAGGCACCCCACACATGTAAGTGGGGGAAAGCTAAAAAGGTGGAGGCAATGTGGGAAGAGTCAAGAGAGGAGTTGTTGAATTGAGAGAAATAGGAGGGCTAGTGTAATGATTGGAACTATGTTGAAAAGAATACTCTCTGCATTGCCTCCTTGAGGATTGTGACGACTTGATCACACATTTAGAAGACCTGGATTAATGTTGGAGGAATCTTACAACTTGTTTTATGTAATTCTTGTGCTTTTTTGCAGTTATGGTTTTATTTTTAATTATTGTCTTTGGATTTTTCGTAAAAAATCTAGCAACCCCATATAGCATTTAAAGATTGTGGTCCTTAGACTTGGGAGGAGCAGATAAATAATATTGGTACATATAACAATGTTGTAATTCTATACAATGGTTGTAGGAAGGATTGTATTCCTCCATTTAAGTTTTGAAGAATTATGATAGGTACAATGGGAACCACATTCTAGATGACTTTTAAATATGCTTGTTATTCGATATACTTGTTTTACATGTATCTGTTTGTGTGATTTAAATATGCTTGTTATTCGATATGTATTTTTTATCTAACTCTGCATTTTTGATCCTCTTGTAAATAGATACAGATGGAGTGTCAGAATATCCTGCTTCTAGTATACCCACAAAAGAGTTGGCAGCTCCTCAAGCCAGCCTTAGCAAAAGTGCAACACCTTTTTCTCAACCCGCAGCTCTACCTCCAAAATATGCTGTTTACAACAACACAGGTTCTAGTATGCAATGTGATTTATTGTCAAATGATACCCCCCGTCAGAACAACCTCAAATCTTCCCTCATAAGCAATGAGGATGAGTTCCAGTTTGGAGCAGTATCAAAAATAGATGGGTTTGACAGCTTGGAAAGCATAGTGAGGGTAAAGGAAGCTGAAGCTAGAATGTTCCAGAGCAAGGCAGACGAAGCACGGAGAGAGGCAGAAGGGTACAGGCAGGTGATTCGGGCCAAGGCGGAGAAGTTGGAGGAAGAGTATGCTGGGAAGTTTTCCAAATTGTGTTTGCAAGAAACAGAGGAAAAGCGAAGGAAGAAACTGGAGGAGCTGAAAGTTTTGGAAAGTTCACATTGTGATTATTACAACATGAAGACTAGAATGCAAGCCGAGATTGCTGGCTTGTTGGACAGAATGGAAGCGACAAAGCAGCAACGGGTTTAGTTTCTTTTGTTTTTGTTATTAATTTTTTTCTTTTAACAATGCTGCAAATTGTGCTTAGTTTATTAATGTTATTTCGATTTTGGATTCTGGTTGTCAATTCAAATCAAATGAAAGTGAATGGTTGTTTCAGTTGTGAAATACCAAATTTATTCTTTTCTCCTCTATGACCTTGGTAATCTAGCATGTGATGCATACAAAACAAAAACCATTATGAGGTCCCAGGCATCTTAAGTTTGACTGTGTGGGCTGCAACAACAAATGGGTTTTCTTGGTCATTTTGATTTCTCTGCATTGTTGTTCGATTACAAAGTAGTTCGTTTGGGGTCTTATATTACAAACTGATGTACTGTAAAAAATGAGTTGATTGGTTAACCATGAACATGGTGATCAAGTGGCTTATGCTTTGGAGGTGGGAATGGGATAGACTTGAAAAGCCATGCACCCTCAGCCCCACATATTCTCTTCTACATTAGTCGCTGGCATCATTCTTTCTGCAGATGCTCTCTCTGAGGATGGCAATGTTTGAGCTAGCTAAGCAATACTGGACACGTGTTTTCCCTTTTTGCCGTAATAAAATAACATATCCGCTATCCAGATATCCTCCTTTTGTGCTATTATTATATATAATATATGAAACGTTATTATATTGGTACATAGAATATTACAATCTCTTGTAGCAGAAGATGTGTATGTGTTGCACTCTTATCTGAGCTAAAGCTTGTGCACAGGTAATGCGCCACCAACTCTGTTGTGCAGAACACAAGATACTATCCTAGAATAATTGGGACCATTTGTTTGGCGTTAATTGCGGCTAGCTTGCTAACTAGGATCTTGTAACATTGATTGCTGCCATGCTCTCCAATTTCTTTCTAACTTATTCTTAATTAAGGGGCCTACTCACTACTCACTACTCACTACTCACTACCACTCCCACTGCCACTAGATTGTAACAATTAAGAATGTTGCTTGGGTGTTTGAAAACGCGATCATTACTTTGTGATTGATTGCAACATATGGTGCATATATATACAGAAAAAGAACGACAACATTATGCTGAAGTAATGATACTGGGAGCTGAGTTTAGATACCCACCTACATTAATCCACTCTGTATCAAGAAAGATAGAAAAGTAGGAGAATAAATCTTATTTGAATTATCATTGTTTTTAGCATACTGAAAAAAAAAAAATCTGAACTGGTCCTGTTGGGACCAAAAAAGAGAGCAGATAGAGTATAACTAGGCTTGCATAATTCTTGGACTTTTATTTTCAAGAAATGAACTAACTGTAGATGTTCAAGTGTGAGCGTCAAAACAACATTGATAAATGATAAGAAGAAAAAATAAATAAAGGTATCTTATTGAACAAAGCCAGAGATGTATGGCCAAAAAAAAAAAAAAAAAACAAAGCTAGAGATGTGATTAATTAGTATTAATTATAACGTTGTCTCGGGAGGAGGATAGAGAGGGTGACGGCGACTGCAAATAGAAAGATCAGGAGGCCAGTGAAGTTGACTATAAGACCTTCTTGGCTGCGGTCTAAGGCTAAGAAAATGAAGGTCTCAACCAAGCCGGTGAGAGCTGTGCAGATCCCTAGAAGAAAGATGACCATCCCACCAAATGTGTGCCATGGCAGAAGTGTTGCCCTTGTTGACATTTGTGCACCCGGAAAGAAATACACAAAGAAAGCAAGCAGCCACTGAAAACCAAACAAAGAGATGGTGATGATGCCGAGCCAGGAATGCAAGCTAACCAAATTACCATTTTTGGTTTCATGGTTGAACTTGAAAACTACAATAATCCCCAGAATTCCAGCCGCCAGAGCTACTAGATGCAATATCAGGTGCACCACTTTCTGTGTCTCTCTTTTTCCCGGTATTGTCTTGTATGCCATGATAGCTGCACTTATTTGTAGCTACCCCATTAGTCCTTAATTTATGAAAGCTCAATTAAAGACATTAATCTTGTGACATATTTGTGAATATTAATTATTACCTTCTCCTCCAATCAAAATAAACCCAATTATCATTAAAAGTGGATGAAGCTGTAAAAATGAGAAAGGAATTAATATATGTTCAGACTGATGATATATTTATGATGAACTTAATTAATTTAATTATGAGCATGCATGCATAATGCAAGATCTCCTTAATTATATGAAACATTAACATGACTTACATTGAAAATTTTCTGTTTGTTATCGGATTTGAAAGCAAGGCCTCCTCGGAAGTGTAAGAGCCAAACAAGCACAAGGGTTGTCAGAGCTATAACCAACAAATGCCCAAATATTGTAACTGGGGTTGCTGGCACTTGGTAGCTACGACTCTTAGGTGCCATTGTAACACCACTTAGCCTCTGTGTAACTGATTATTTAGTATCTAAGAAATACGTACTAAAAGGAGGGATCGATGTATGGAGCTATTATAAGCTTGATCGGTGTCTTGATATGATCATCATATGATATTCAGTATTTAATATGGACAAAGAGCTAGAAACAGTAGTGTTGACAAGAAGAGGGATGCAAAAAAAAAAAAAATGATATGATCAATGTTGCCGATCGACAGAACGTACAACACAATGTATGTTAAACGCACAAACAGATAAGCGTTTTGTTTGAATGAGAATTGGATACCACCAAATATATGGAATTTGGGAAAACCGTCTGGCCGGCAAGTACTTGTACTAATTAAGGTGGTGGCAAATCCAATGGCCAATGGGTTTGGAGAAGTACCAAGTTTGGCATTCTGTGTGTTTTTGCTTGTGGAATGGCATATTCATTTGTACGGTGCACCAAGTAAAGTTGTAGATGTTACCAACTAATTAACTATCAATTTAGTAGCAATTTTGTTTTGAACATCGACAAAACATGAACCAATTTATTAATAACACACCATTACATGAAGGATGATAACAAATTGATGACCCATATTCAATTTATTTTAGGTTACAGAACATGGACAAGAGCACAAGACTTCAAAATTAATATTAAATTATTATGATTTATAAACTCGTGGAAGAACAACGGTGAGGCTAACGGTGACTGCGAAGAGAAAAATGAAGAGGCCAGTGAAGTTGACAATATGTGCTTCTTGGTTGCGGCCTAAGCCTAAGGATATGAATGTTTGAAGCAACCCTGTCTCTGTGGTGCATGTAATCAACAAGAAGATGGCCATCCCAATAAATGAGTGCCACGCTACAAGTGCTGCTCTGTTTGCCTTCTCTGCACCCGGCCACCAATACGTGAAGAAGCCAAACACAAACTGACAGACCGAGAGAGAGAGAGAGAGAGAGAGAGAGAGACAACAATCAATTTAAAAGAAACTTTAATTAGATTGCTTTATTCTATAATATTATTCGAAATAAATAAGTTGTACACTTGTACGTACGTTACCTGTAAACCAAATGAACAAATGGCTATCATGCCCAACCAGGAATGTAAGGTGTACATGTTCCATGTTCTTCTCTCATTGTGAAGTTTGAAAATCACATAAATCCCCAGAATTCCAAGCACAAGAGCTGTGAGATGCAATACTGAATGAAATGCTTTCTGGGACCTTCTTCTGCCATGTACCGTTTGGTATGCCATGATAGCTGCGTCCATGCATATATATGATATTTAATTAGTTAAAACGTACAATTAATAAAGTAATTCGATGGTAAATTTTTGTGTATATACTCACCTTCTCCTCCGGCTAAAACAGGTCCAAGTATCATTAGAAGTGCATGCATCTGCAATTTAAGTAATTAATTACATTGAGCATGCAAAACCTGTTAATTTCATAAAATTATTTAATTACATATAAAGAATTAATTAAAAGATGTGCATTAATGCATTGATTCATGAAATTTTAAAGAATAAAATTAGAAGGCTGTTATTTGCACTTTTTTTTTTTTGCACACCTTTCTTAATAATAAAAAAAAAAAACCAATGAGAAAAGACTAACACACCCTAAATCAAACTCCAAAAAATTTTCAGACCCGCACAACCCAATCGGACCACTACCCGACCCGACCACCGTACGACGCAAGACCAGTAGGGATCTCTTCGTCTTGGCAACGCCGACCTCCCTGTGGGGTCCAATCCTTCATCCCGCCGCCGTACAATCTGGATCGAAGTTGAGAAGCTTTGGCTGTCGCTGAATTTCTTCGCTGATTCCGGTCGTTTTCTGCCACCAATGGAGGGGGGAGTGGTCAGATGAGGAGGGGAGGGACTGGGTGGGTTGGGTGAAGGGGGGGAGTGGTTGGGGTGAGGGAGGGGGGGGTGTGTGTGTTNAGAAAGGGGCAAAAAAAAAAAATGTACAAAGCAGCCTTCTAAAATTAAGAGTACATTTAGCATCTTGCGCTTGTGGTGAGATTCAAAAGCGAGGCCTTTTCCAAAGTGTAGGAGCCAAACAAGTAGGAGGACTGTGACTACAATGACCAACAGATGAGCGAATATTGTAACTGGCATTGCTGATACTTGGTAGCTGCTGCGACCCATAATTAGTGCCATCTATTAATTCTCATCCACGTACTCAGACAGAGAGAGAGAGAGAGTGTGTGTGTGTGTTTTCACTTGTTTCAGACGATCGTTTTATGCTGAAAAACTTGAAAACAAGTTTATTAGGTTGTTGAAGGACACCATTGATAAAAAACACCAAGTTTAATATGCATGATTATTGTATTTATTATAAACAATTAATTAATGTAACACTTCCGTCGATTGAAAAAGATCGAAGGTTAAGCTACGGAATTATAAAATTATTTGTGTGTCTTTTGGTCCATTTTTATTTTGGGAAAGTCTTTTGGTCCATTTATAAGCCATACAAAAGCGTCTCTACTAATTAATTAATTGGTAATCTGCTGAAAACATAGATCCATCCCTCGATCTGCTTGAGTAATCATTAATTAATTGATTAATGTCTTTTATGTATGGACTCAAAATCTAGTTGCTAATTCCACACTTCCACAGTATTACTCTGGTTTTGGCCAAAGAGCATTTACCTTTACCAACAGCTAGATATTCAATAAAAGCCAACCTTCTCGATCAGAAAAGAAAAAAATAAAACAAAACAAAAGTCTTTGTTGAAATAAAAAGTCCTTTCTATTTTTAATATAAAATAATCAGTTGTTGATTTACCTATGAAATGAAAATGATTTTTTTTTTTTTTTTCAATTTTGAGTTTTTGACTATAGATGGGAAGCAATTTTGATTATTCTAGCTTTTCTGATCATATATGATTAATTACCTTTCTTCAAACAAAAATTACAAGCGATCGGTGATGATACAATAAGCATGAAATTAACACACTATATTTTATTAGGGAATAGGGATCGAGACAATCCCACCCAATGAAGGAATCAATGATTCTATACACATACATAATTGATCTTAAAGTCCAAAAATAATTAATTGAAATAATAATTTGAATCTGACATAAAATGAACGGTGATCGATGAATGACATATTAATCAGACGTAGTGGGCAAGAGCGACTGAAAGATCAACGAAGATGCCAAAGAGGAGGATTGAGAGTCCCGTGAAGTTGATCAAATGTAATTCTCTGCGACTGAGATCAAAATCTGTAAGGCATTTAAGGAATGTGGCTTTCTCCATCAAGCCAGTTAGAGCTGCGCATATTGACAAGTAGAGTAGTGCCCTACCCACACTCATATGCCATGGAACCAATTTCAACCTTGACTCTGCTGAAGCCCTTGGGAACAGGAATGTAGCGAACCCAAACAACCACTGCCAAACCCCCAAACCAATTAATAATTAATCATGTATACACCCCTACCTAATTAATTGAATTTAATTAGCTGCCTAATATATCAATTAAGTATACCTGCAAACAGTACAAGCAAAAGGTGGTCAAGCCAATCCATGAATGGAGTGAATACATATTCTCTATGTTTCTCATGTCATGGTACTTGAACACAGCGCATATCCCCCATATTCCGGCACACAGGGCTATTAGGTGTAAGAAGGTGTGAATGTACTTCTGCACCTTGTGTCCCGCCATTACTGTCTTGTACGCCATCATTGCTGCTCCATTCAAAAATATTATATAGCCAGATTCATAACACTTTTGTGTAGGGATATTAGTAGTACTTATACGTACCTTGACCAGCAAAGAAAATAAAGCCAAAGAACATAAGAAACGGATGAACCTGCCAAATTCAAACAAAACAAGTCAACATATAAGTAGAATTGAACCCAGTAACGTACTGACTGTTAAGTAATTGCAATTGCTGGATCCATCAGGATCGATCTTACATTGAAAACTCGGTTTGCATTGTCTGAATCATATTCGAGACCCCCACGATAATGCAACAACCAAACAAGCAAAAGTATGATTGCTAAGATGCCAAATAAGTGTGCCCCCATTGTCAATCTAGAGGCTGATCGTTGGTACCTGTAGGTGATCACTGTAGTATGCATGGTGATGGATACTAATTAAGCTTAATATAAATTTGGTTCCTTTTGATTTGATAGCCAGTGTTATGTTCAATGCGTTCTTATATATAGAGCTCTCTTTTTGATATTTTTTATTAAAATATAAAATGAAAACCATGATGTTCTTGGGATTGCTTGCATTGTTGGGTTCTGGAATTCCAAGGAATGACTTTGAACTTTAGCAAAGCATCAGCATTCAGCTGCAGTAGGACAAACTTATAAAGCCAGCTATAATTTGTACTTGGGGTATCTATTCTTTCCTACAATTTAGCAAACCATTGTAATAGAAGAAACTAAAGCACATGTAGAGATTCATTCATATCCATCAAATTATCTGGTTTTCGTTTCAAAAAAAGAAACGAGCATGAGCTAATTTGTAATTAAAAACACAAGGAATCAATGAAAACGATGACAGAAGATAAAGCCCAAAGGTAGATGCGGATTAATTCGACATTATTAATAAAGCAGCAAAGCAGAGCTAGAAGAGATCAAGGTATCACTAAAGTCTCTCTAACAATCAAAAAGTCGGGTACAGAGCAGCTGGGGAAAAATACATATCACAATCAAAATGCCCTCCGCTACTACCACCTATTAATATATAAGTTACTTCATTTCATCGATCAGAGTTGTTAACCAGATTAAGATCATACCCTGATTCTGGTAAAAGGTTTGAGGTTTCAGGGGATATATACTACTAGATGTGACCATGCCCTCAAGTCTTCTCGTCTTATTTAAAGAATAAGGGGAAAATATTCCACGGAAGAAATGTCATTTTCGAATTTGTTCAAAAACATATTTGCTTTTTTAAATTTGTAGGTCCTTTTTCAACAAATAAGTAAAATAAGTAATTTGTAGGTCTGTACTCTGTAGAAAGAAATAACGCAGAGTACTGCTGCATAGGACATTGCAGTACGTTTCTTCACAATATGTATTGGGTTGGGCTTCAATTACATGAAATGTCATTTTTTTCAGACAAAGAAACAGAGAGAAAGGTAGTGCTGTATCTGTTGTATAAAGAAAGGTGGATGTCTAGCTATTTCAGTAAGTGGGTCAACCTGGCCCATCTTGCTAAACTGAATTGGGCCCAAGTATATCTAAGTAAGACATTTGAAGGCCCAACCTCTGAGTTATCACTCATCCGAGTGTCCATCAAACCAGTCTACTAAACAAAACAAATATACTTAGCAAAACATTTGCTGATATACACTAGCATTGGAGGGGTTGAGAGTTACGGTGGCCATTTGGTTTAGAAAAAAAATAATAGAGATAGTTGGACCGTGAGGCTCTGATACCATGTAAAAGGTATTGAAGTGTTGCGAAATGAACTCAATCTTATTCACTGAGTGAACAAAGTTTAAATACAGAGGCAGCCAGGAAACTAATTAACTAAAGTTAGCTATAAACATGAAAGACCAGGGATAAGGCAAAAACTTATCACTTATCCTAGACTTAGTCAAACACAAAGCTACAGGCTACAGCAACAGAAATTCAAATATACAACAAAACTTGATGGCTTGAGTAACTGTCACCTATACACTAGATGTTAGGAATGTAGCCAATTTAATTGGTTTGGACTTTGATGATGGATGTGCCTTGGACCCTGCTACATGTACAAAAGAGAAGACTAGTGAAATCATGTTTGATCATGAGCTTGCATGCACTATTTCCTTATAACACCTACACACATGGTCTACAAAGAGACAGGACCAAGCAGGCTAGTTTAGTGTAGCTACCCTCCTCTACTTTTACAATTCCCCTAGTTGCTTGCTACTTGCAAGCTGTACTAATATATAGTACCAAGTACCAACTAGCTAATTCTTATATCTACTTTTCCAATAATTACCTGTCCACTTTTCAAATTTTCCTATCCTTATTTTTACATGATATGAACAAAAATTGGAACCCGTACAAAGGGGTATGGAGGAAAAAAAGAAAGAATGAGTTTCAGGAATGGGAAAAAGAGATGGATCGAGATCGATCATGGATTTAGATTTTCTTTGCTATCATTAATTGATGGCGCAAGCATGTGCATTCACTTGCTACCATTGTATTCGATGGTTTCGTAATCATTATTTCTTATTCGATGGACTAGCATACATATATGATATATCTATATAATCATCACACAGCAGTATAGTGCTTGTCAGCTGATAAGCATTTTTTTTTTCTCACCTAAACTCCTCGATGAGACTCGATCTTCTTCTTTCCATGATTCCATTACCTCGATCAGACCTTGGTTCATTTAACATTTTCCACTGTCTTTTATTTGTTTTTTAATGCCCCTTTTTAAATTACTTTTTCTCCTTGAAATATGCTTAATTACTGAAAAATATATTAATTTTTCTTTATCAACTAATTTGTTTAATTATTTTGGGAAGGTTTAGAGAGCTTGAGCTGCTACACAAACTTGTTTCACACGTAAATGTATTAATATTATATTGATTCTGAATTGCTTTTAGGGTTTTTAAGTAGTAGTATAATATATTAGAAAACTTCATGAAAGTAATTAATTTCGCTATTTCCGAAGAATTTAGTATAGTGTGAAGCGCATGTGATCACTGATCAGTACTGCGGCAAAACCAAATCAAGCTGTATCCCATGTTATTATTATTTGTTTTCTCCAAAATTCTTACATGTATATATGCACAAATTCTATTTGTACTCAAAATTACACGAGAGTTAAAACCAAAAAATATTTCTTCATTGATAATTTATACTCTAAATAATTAAATTAAGCCAAATTTAAAATCAAATGATAAAAAAAGAAAACCAGACGTCTTAACTCGATCTTAAGTAGAGAATTTCTGTATAAATATACATTGGTTCCAAAATTCTTATATGCACATTTGGTTGTAATATTAAATTGTCTGTAGCCCCTTGGACGTCCCACTGTACTACTCTAGATGCGCGGAAAATTAAGTTGAAATATATGCATGTGTCATACACGACAAAAACACACCAGTAACGATCCATCAAAGAAACATATATCAGTGGCATGTATTATTTCTTGAGCATATTAATCATATACGTGCATGTACGTCTTTGTTAATACATCGACTACTTGGCATCTTTGGACCTTAATTTGGTGGCCATACCAGATAGGTGTGCATGTACTTCACTAATCAAGCTATACATGCCAAAGTTGAGCAGCTATCTTTGGGTGGATGATCGATACTCATCTGATTTGATTTCTAAATATTCTTTCTTACAGTTGTCCAAGAAAAAGACTTGATAATCAAGGATATCATGTAAATTAAGTGGTCATTTATATGTAGAAAAATCGTATGAACCAAAATTTTCTTGATACGATATGGATGGATCAATCATAGAAAAGTGATATTTAGTTAAACTTTATAATAGGCTTGTCAATATCAAGCAATTTTTTTTTACTAATACTTTCAGTTCCAGTGACAACAATATATATAGGAGACTGCAGCTACAAACCATGGTTAAGTCCAGAAACAAGGTTAAACTGCCAACTGCCTTAGCATGTATAGTAGCTACCTACCAAAAGTATTTATCTAGGAGCACGCACAAGTTTGAGTATTCTTGCTAAGAGACGTTGCCACATTGGGGATGAATTAAGGCTAAAGAACATTTCTTGTCTATGTATTTTCACAAAATTTTTATTTTGATCCTTAAATTTTCACAATTTTAATTTTGTACTTTTATTACGTTTGCAATTAGATTTAAATTGTTAACTCCGTTTATTTTAGATACGAAAATATGACATAACAGAACATATGAATAAATATTTTATACATTTCATAATTAATAAAATCTACAAAAATATAATTAAGAAATAAAAAACAAATAAAAACTTAAAAAATTAAAAAAAATAAAAGAAATGTGTCCAATGTGATTGGAAAAAATCATTCAATTAAAAAAGTTTTACTTATAGTTTACTTAGAATGTTTAAAATATCTCTATTATGTTATATTTTTGTAATTAATTTAAACTTAATTTAACTATTTGGATTTAATTATAAACGTAATAAAAAAACGAAATTGAAATTTTCAAAATTAAAAAAATGAGATCAAAGTCAAATTTTCATTAAAGCATAAGGACAAAAAAATATACTTTTACCATGAATTAAACTTTAAACTTTTTTTTTGGGGCTAGGAAATTAAACTTTAAACTTGAAAGGATCATTATGTTATATAATCACCCAAAAAACAAAAACAAAAAAGGAAAAAAGATAGAGGAGAGAAGAGGGGTGCTGATTCCAATTTTAATAAACTTTAGAGGCTCGATATGATAGATGTAAATGATAGGTGTCAATAACACATGAAAAGGTGTTATAACTTATAACAACTGATGAAAAAATTAAGTCCCATCAGAAAAACAAGATAAGAAAAGTAAGGATAGGGGAATGCTCCCCCCCCCCCCCCCCCCCCCCCCCCCCCCCCCCACAAAGCTACAATATTAAATACCAATCACCATTTTGCGTGTGGAGACCACCCATATTAGTTATATTTCTAAGAAAAAAAAATTAGGGCATAAAGAACATCACACATATATGATAATTACTTTGTGGTGGTCGTCTATCTAATTAATCTAAACATTGACAGACAAACAAAAAAAAAAATCTAAACATTGCTTTATTGATTGAGGCAATTCAAGAATGAAAAATTGAACTTTTAAACATCAAATGGAAAGAAATCGTCAAATCAAAGCACAGCACATTTGGGCAATTGATCCACTATCTAAAGCTCCAATGACCCATCATGACAAAGAATTATGATGTTCAATTATCGATCTTTTTCTTCTAGTTTAAGCAAATTCACATGTATATTTAGCCTCTTGATGTGTCATGACTCATAATAGAGAGAGATGGGGGTCAATTGTATTTAGAATAAATATATGATGTAAATGGTTTGGTGCGTTTAACATGTCGGGAATAAATGATGTAAAAACGGGCCTACAAATATGACCAAACAATTTGTATGTACAAAAATTAGAGACTGGAGAGGTGCAGTTGTTGAGGAAGGTGGTGTCCACCACATTGTACAAGGATTATAATCTCTGTAGCCTCATGCTGGTTCCGTGGAATCTAATGATCTTTTTTTTCAGTGCATACAACATACCCATTTATGTAAAGTATTTTCCTGGCTACCATATTTGCACCATGAATTTCATACACAAGCTTTAATTTTAGAGCTTATTTTCGTCAGCCAACGGCTATAACACAGAGACATTAATTATTTTCTGTTGGTTTTCGATCTTCTATTAATTGTTTCAGTCAGTTAATGCTCTCTGTCTCGTATACTTGTCCTTAATTAAGAAATATTTTCATTTTTTGTTTATTTCTTTTGGTACTAATGTACTATATATCTATAAATATATTTGCTTGAAGAATATGTACCGGTGTAGGCTTATATAACTAAGCTAGAATTGCTTTGGAAAAAGATCCTCCAATATATTTCCTTTGTGTTAGGTTTTAAAATATATGGATACTGTTTTTATAATCAGGCTTCTTATGTATTTTTTATCCATATGTGATATGTATCATATAATACGTACAGGATAATTATAGATACAGAGGCAGAGGTTTTTTTTAATTTTTTTGCTTGACAACTTACACATGCACAGTGTAACTCAAATCCCTTATAATCATTCAGTTGACAGTGTCTGTTGGTGACGTTTAAATAAACAATGTTTAATTGACTTAAATAGTCCTATCACAGAGAGAAGGGTATTCTATTAAAATAATCACGGAAGACATATTTACCTTATTTGCCAATAATGGTTAATTTGTTATTCTACGTACAGCTCACTATATAATAAATTAATAATATAATATACAAGACGCTTAAGAGCAAAGTTAGCAAACCAATGTAGTTCGCCAAGTGACGCTAGGTACATATGGTTAATATATAGTGTAATTAATTACTTTTTGATGAACCAGTTAAGCATGCATAAGATGAATAATGTACCTACTACCTAGCTACTTGTTGTGTCATTACTGTCGATCCAGAATCAACTTGTTGGGGTAGTAGGATACAGCTTTGATTTTTGAGATTTTCTTTCTTCTTACAAGCACAGTTTTTCGGTCTTTCACACATGCATTAATTGGAAGTTATTTCTGAAAAAAATTGTAGCAAATGAAATGAAATATCACAAATATTAACCCTAAAAAACTGTCCTATCGCCTAAATTTAGGGGTTTTTTTTTTTGTAATATGGTTCATGATGTGAAAAAATCATTGACCAATGTGAGTTGTAATTACTGATTAATGTCAAACAGCTAAGCTTGCCAACCCTACTGCCTGCAAGTGATTAGGTTTCATGATGAGCCTTGGTTTGAACTTTGAACCCCTCAAATGACACCCTCGTATTTCATTAATTTAATTTAATGAGAGAAAAAGAATAGCCAAGCGGGGCTGTGTATGGAATAATGATATTTGGAACATAATTCTCTCCATTATATTTTCAATTGTTTTATCATTTGAATATGTTGCTTAGAAGTTAGAACAGAAAAAATAAAAAAAATAGAATCATGGAAATATAATAAGTGTTAAGATAAATATAAGGATAAGTTGTTTTTGTGTGGGTATTTTTGTAATTTGATAAAGAATCATAGTCCATGGACATGGGGCCAGTTTGATATTGCTGTGAGAAAAAACAGCTGTGAAGTAAAGTCAACTGTAAAATAAAACAGTTGAGTGTTTGGTAAATTATGTTTTTAAAAGTGTTGTGAGTGCAAAAAACAGTATCAAAGTGTTTGGTAAATATTTATAAAAATGTTGTGACTGTGTATAATTACTAAAATGTACATGATGCTGAAAATGCATTTCACTTATTTGTTTGGTAAAAATAATATGTTTTTTTACTTGTTTTTGAAATTTTTTACTACAAATTTTTATTAGCATTAATTTTTCTAAGAACAACATTATTAAATAAGTATGCTTATTATTTCTTTAGGTATATTATAATTTTAATCATATAAATAAAATATCATAATTAATTATCACAATATAAAATATAACTAACAATGGATATATTTTTTAATTTAAAATAAATAAATAAAAATCATATAAATCAATGAGGGTATTATGTGTAAAATAACATATTCATTCTTGATGTGAGTCACTCAACTTTCAAAAGCACCTATAAATCTGTTTTCTGTTTTTGTTGTGGGGAAAAGTAATTTTTTATTTTTTTATCAAACACTAAAACTGCTGTAGGTGATTAAGAATTGTTATCCACAGCAGTTTTTGTATCCTCCACCCCAATCCCAAACAGGACGATGGTGGGGTTTGTTGATGTTCGTTGCCACTTCAGAAAAGGGATAAACCTAAAATCGGCGCAAAAAGAAAGAACAAAGAAGCCATCAGGTTATCCTCGATGACATGACAAAGATAACATATCTACGCGAATAAAATTCGCGGTTCCTATTGATTATGGTGACACTGGTTGAGAGTCATTAAATGGATCCCATTCTCCGTTAAGTCAAAGAGTATTTCTAACAAACTCTTTAAATCTTATTTTATTGATCTATTTGATAATTTAAAAAATTAAAATTATTCACTTTAATAGACTATTTAAATTTAAACAAAATTGAAATTGGATTGAATGAAATGGATATTCCATTTAATCGGTAAAGATTGTTGAGAAATTAAAATGAATTGTTATTAGAGAGAGAATACAATTTCGTTGAGATGTGAAAATTTAGATGCAGACATGCAGTGATATATATATATATATATGCAAAAATTTGATAGTTGGGCTCTTGATAAAATTTCAGCTATTGGTTAGATATTTAGCAGTTGCTTTTTTATTAATGTGGGGTCAGCCAAAATTTATTATTGTGATTTTGTACCGTTGTATTTAATATTTTTTTTATTTTATCTTTTTAAAAAATTAATATTTTAATAATAAATTTTATTTGAATAACCTAATTCACTATTCAAATTTGACTTAGTGATCTTGAATTCCTATTTTGAAGAAAGGTGCATTGATTTTAATTATTAAATTTCAATAATTTTTTAGTTTAGGTACCAAAATTAAATAGTATTTTAGATTAGGTACTAGTTAAAAAGTCAAATAAAATAATAAAGTAAAATGTATTAGAATTTACAAATATTACATCACATACCACTATAATAAAATAATAATAAAAATATTACATCACAAATATTACATTAATTTATATTATATTATATTTTAAAAAAAATCAATCTAGTCACAACTTAACTGTAACTGTCTTGGTAAATTGAAAGAGACAACTCACACTACTATACTATGTATTATTTTGACATCTATTTATACTATATTATAGTATAATTTCTCTAAAAAAAAATTCAATCAAGTCACAATTTAATTGTAACTGTCGTACAACTTAGATGTGACTGTCGTTCAGTCACAACTAAATGTGAAATTGAGATTATATTAATAAATTTTTAAGATAATATAAAAGTCAAGGGCAATTTTGTCAAAACCTTATAAATTTTAACTAATATTCATCATATATGGGACAAATGATAAAAATGTTAAATGGAAAAGGCTCAAGTCAAAAGGGTTAACATGCTTGTGACCTAATTTAAAAAATTAGATTTAAATTTAATAGTTCAATTGAAATATTATATGGTGTTCATGCTATACCAAAAAATTATTAGAATTTGATATTTAATTTTAATTTTTTATTTTTAGAATATGTTGAAATAAATTTTTCCGTTACACAACAAATAAAATATTTAAAATAATTTAAAGAGTGTGTTACAGATACTCTTACACGTGAAAGTAAAGAGAAATTTCTTAGACGGCAGACAAACATCCCCAGGAGCTAAAAAATAATATTAATTCACCCCCAAAGGCCAAAAATATTATTTGTTTAGTATTATTTATTTCTTGTCATCTGTTTTATTACTTTGGCCTTTTGTGGGGGAAAGGAACTGAAACTTCTGTCCCTTAAATTGTCAAATGACCACCACACCCATGCCCGTTGGATATTATTACCATTTGTTGTCAGATTCTCATTCGTGCAGTTCTACACTTCTTTGTCTTCTTGTGTCTTGACAATAGAATGAACACAAATGAACTCAAAAAGTTCCTGTTTAGTATATTACATGAACAAAAAAGAGGCGCAATGACAAAAAAGGGCTCAACCAAACCCAAAAACTCAAAACGTCAGCTCCTTAAGAATTAAGGGTGCAATAAGAGGTAAAAAGGTCTTTTAACGATGAACAGTTTATAAACAGTGTGAATAGTCGCATGAGGGTTCTGTTTTAGTATATATAAAACTTACAAATAATAAATATACTAGTAACGGAAAAGTGAATTTTTCAATATTATAAAATATTTGCATACTTATTTGTAAGTAGCCCTGTGATGTAATACCATTGCAAACTCATTTACATAACTTTTTAAACATTATTTTATTGATGCACTAAGCTGTTATCAGCCTTGCACAGTCAGTGGCTCACTGCGTGGCGCGTATACTATAATACACATATATTATAGGAAATGTTATTTTAGGTTAGATTATTAATCTAAATCATGACATTTTCTTTCAATATGTAATCAAATTATCAATCTAACAAGGGTAATATACTGATATCAAATATCTAAATATTATACATAACGGGATTACTTTTATTAATGCCAACTTAAATTGGTATTTATCCCTCTATTTATATAATTTTTATTTGAGTGTTTTTCAAATATGATACCTAAACTTTGACTTATGTCTCAATGTGGTATTTGAATTTTAATTTGTTTCAATTGCATATCAAATTTAATTTCCGCCACTTGACTTAACAGAAATTGTCATGTGCAAAACACATGTCCATGTTTCAATGGGTAATTCTGTCTTTTAATCGTCATCTCTTCTCTCTTCCCCCACTTCCGCCATAACCACTGACTGGGAGATCATTTCCACCATTATTGAAATGTCCAAGGTCTATTTATCCAAATATGGCAAGAAAAAATCACAGCCCCACTTCTTTTGGGAACGGCCTAGGTGTGGGGAATTTGTAGACATGAGGGTATTTTTAGAATTTTTGTTTTTTAATTTTCTTTTAATTTTATGTATCTACAACAAAAAGAGAAAATGAGGTGGGTGTGAGGGATCGACAGATACAAGGGGAAGAAGAAAGATGAGGGGGTAGGTTTGGGGGATTGCAGATCGTTGGTGGGGGATTCTTAATTAGCTTTTTTTTTTTTTTTTTTTTTAATTTTGTTTTTTTGATGAACAGAAAAAAGNGATATGCAATTGGATAAATTAAAATTTCGGTACCACATTCATCAAAACAACAAAAAAAAGTTTCAGTACCACGTTGAAACATGGTTCAAAGTTCGGACACTATATTTGAAAAAAATCCTTTTTTTTTTTTTTATATCTTCTCTTTGTGATGTTTTGTCTTTACTCAATTGGTGTCAGTTATAATTATAAAAGAAATTATAATTATGAGTTTATCCGTTTGACAAAAAAATGATCTAACGTTCATGAATACTTTTCCCCAACAAAAAAAACCGTCTGTGAATACCAAAACATGTATAGGAAGATTGTCTAATAACTTTTTTATAACAATTTGTCTAATTACTAGAGCTTCACCCGTTTTTATTTCATTCATTTTGTATTGTGCACACTGTATCTTTTAGACTATTTGTCATGTAGTGGAGTAGTGGACGTGTGTCCCTTTTGCTTTTCATTAAGGGTAGAATAATAGATGTCAAAATAACAACACTTTCACATTGGGATTATATTTTTTTGGAAATTCAACACTATTATAAAATTAATAATTTATTAAAACAAATTAAATCTTTAGATATGTTTGAGAATAATCTCAAAATAATGTTAGAATATATTGTTATGTGAAGAGACAAATTAACATAAAAGTATGGAGATCGAGAAAGACAAGAAGCTGCAGGCACAACTGGCTTGCAAACTTGATTAGAGTACTGGTGCGATGGGACGAAAGGGTACTGCATGCCAAGCTAACATATCTAATGATACCGTTCCAAACATTTATTTAACTGTATGTTTTCATTTTGTAATATACAAGTCTAAGTTGGGCATGATCAATACGATTTGTCACATGTTAATTTGATATCTATCACACCGTTGAGACTATATTTTTTATGCTCAAATTGAACAACTTTATTCAAATAAATAATTATTTCATTATAATAAAAAATTTATATGTATGTGTAATGCAAAAGGTATTTTGCATGTGTGCAATAAGACAACAAGTTCGAGAAACTCAATATACGAGCAATAGGAAAATCTTATTAAGCACATTATACGCGTTTTAAAATATCAATATTTCTACTAGAAAATTAGGATTAAATACTAAATATTAATAGTTTTTTAATAAAGCAGCAAAACACCAATTTTTTTAAATTTAGGTACTGACCTATTAAAACATTTTAGATTGGGTCACAAATCAGTTTATTATACAGTTGTAACTGTCGAACATTAAAGTTTAAGCCAAAGACTAAACATTAAATTGAGGGATGAAGTTCTATAACCCAAAGACTAAATATTAAAGTTTAAGCAACAAATCAATAAAAAAGTTATGACTGTTAGACAGTCACAGTTCGATATAACCATGTTTTTTAAAGTTAGTACCTAAACTGAAATTTAGTACCTAAAGTGAAATGACATAAATGTTTTAGTAGTTAAAATGAAAAAATATTATAATTTGGTACTTAAAGTCAATGGACCTTATTTCTACATACACATAAAAATAAATCTATTCGTGAGTGTAGAGAGACTAATAAGAATAATATCAATTTTATTTCTTTCACACATGAGATATTTAGTGCTTGAATTGTGCACTTTTGTTTTGTTTTTTTATCTGAAAAATAAGATATTTGAATTTAAGACTAATATTATGGAGAAAAATATTATTTAATTAACAACTAGTTAGTAATTACTATAATTTAATTAATTTCTTAGTAAGATTATAATTTGACTCTTTGTCCTCATACACTTTACAATATTTCGACTTTTTTTTAATTAAAAATAAAAAATGAAACATAATTATAGCCAACATGAGATATTTAGTGCTTGAATTGTGCACTTTTCTTTTGTTTTTTATCTGAAAAATAGGAGATTTGAATTTAAGACTCTAATATTATAGAAAAAAATATTATTTAATTAACAACTAGTTAGTAATGACTATAATTTAACTAATTTCTTAGTAAGACTATAATTTGACTCTTTGTCCTCATACACTTTATCATATTTCGACGCTTATTTTTTCTTTTTAATTAAAATTAAAACGAAACACAATTATAGCCAACATACGTATTGCTCTTACTAAATTCAACCATTCCTTATTCAATGACTTCGAACACTTTATCCCTCCTTCAAGACTTTCAAATAGAATACTCAATAGCTTGCAAATTAAACTTTGAAGTCTTCATTCTCCATAGAGGTATAAAGTGCTGAAACTATAATTGTATTAAAAGTAAGAATAGAAAATAAAAGTAGAGGACAGTAGTGAATAGTGGGGATAAGGATACCAGCGCACGAATCATTAGGGTAAAAATAATTATTATTAAGACTTTTGGGGCAAAAAGAGGTTCACCTTTAAATTCTCTAATTTTTTTTGTTATTAAGAAAAAAAAGGGATGCTGGTTGCGTTCTCAATGAGGTAACCGCCCAAGGCGCCGCCCCTTTTCTGGTTTATTTGTGCGGCTTGCTTCCCAAAATGTCCTTAATTGCCGCGCCGATTTACGGATTTGCCACAACTAACGAGCTTCGGCCATTGATGGCAATCTTGGTAAATAAGGCGGAAGCATTAGCCTTAGGCTCTTAGCCAGCGTCTAAATTTCGGCGCCCGTGTAAATTAACACGCGGCAAAAATAAGGGACCGGGCCAGTAGATGTACTGATGTACATGCCTTCAGTCAATGCTCGAAGATTCATGAAATCATATGTTTTTTCTTTCATTCTTTTAGCAATTTTCATGTTGATGGAAATACATGTTTCTTTTTTGTTTGGACTTTGGAAAAGGCTTCTAGCAATTTCTCATTAATGTTATAGGAAAATTAGGTAACTCTAATTACAGGCCAGCGTGATCGCATTATTCATTTCGAGCTCCATGACCTCATCTTGTAAAATGTAAATGAAAAATATCATAGATTATGTATCGCAATTTTTGATATTTAGTACCCAAGTTTTGGTCGGGATCTAAACTTGATATTCTAATACTTGTCAATTTACATTATTTTATTAACGAAAATATAACTTTAATGTAAAAATATCTCGATAATGACATTTTGTACTAAAATTATATCTCAACTTTCTCACTCTCACAACATTTTTAGCAATCATTAAAAGAATGAACCCAAACTTTTAAAAAAAATAATACTACTTATAAATTAATGTATTAGCGCTATCATTCAAAGAATGAATCCAAACTTGCCTAATTTATAAAATCAAATATATCACTCATTGGATTCCTAATTTTATTCTAGCTTTAAAGCTTTATTATACACATACAAGATACATATACGGTAGGACCTTTTTGGTTCACAAAATTAATTTATTGAAAAATTAATTTTTTTACTCAGGAGAAAGAGAATATGAAATTCTTATTCCTTTGTTTGCTAAATTTGAAAAAGTAAACTAAGAATCGAAAGCAATAAATACTGTATTTGACAATTTTTCAATTGTATCTTAATTTATTATTTATTTTGAAATAATAGCAGGATTAGTTTTGTAAAAAAAAAAAAAAAGATTTCTCAAAAAGGAAAATCAATTACATTACTTCAACAAATGTTTCATTTTTTCCTAATAAAGAGATCAGATTCTCTTAAATTATGAATTGATTTCTTATTTTTAGGCCTTTAAAATTTAAATCGAATGAATTTTTAATGTGTAGAATGTCTTTTGAAGGTTTTGAGTGCATATGAGTGAAATACTAAATAATCAAAATAAAAATACTTTTCTCAACGCTTGACTTTTAACATACAAAAATTAAATTCTACAAATAAAAAACATACTCTAACTAACAAATATTTATATAAAATAGAATACATTGGATGTCTTCAAAATGAAGTAGAAAGTGGGTATCTTTACCAAGAATTTTGCTTGTAAATTGGTTTAGGCTTAGTAAACGGCAAAGGTGGTGAACAGCTGACGTGACACCCTGTCTCCCTCACACCTCAAATCCCAACTAGCCGTTGATGGCCCCCACCCAGAATCAACAAAGGGGGCCAACACCGAAAAAGAGATTTGGACCGTAATTCATGGGCCTTCTGGACCCCGCTCTTAACGCCGTTAATCACGGGGTCAATCCCGTCAGATTAAAGCACAGGTCCGTGACCCCCTCCTTAACGTCCGTGTCCGTCGTAAACGGCGTTGCCCCTTCCCGATTGGACCCCACGTTTCACGCGCAAAGAATATTTTAAAGGGATTCATTTGGTTATAGGGAAGCGTGCGTGCACTGCCTGCACTGCCTGCCTGCCTGTCTGCCTGCTGCCGCTGCTGCATGGGAAAGGGCTCGTCCTCGACGCAAACGGTTGGACGAGCGCACGTTAGATATGAGTGTATGATGTGTGCTAACTTACGCCGTAGGTGAATATGCCTGGCATTGGCATGGGATTTTCAATGTCTAGGAAACATGGGATCTATCTAGCATGAGATCCCAATGCGCATTGAGGATTATGCTTGCCTACGCTGGATACCATGCACGTGAGCATTGCAAGATCTAATGGACTATACCCATCCACTCATCCACTAGCCAGGATCAGCCGTTGATCTTTTTTTCTCGGGGTTCTGGAAACACTGTTGACTATGTGGTTAATGTTGGGTCTTAAGGACAATTCAATCCAACGGCAACGATTGGTCATGGGGGTACGTGGGCCATGGAGTGCTGTGGGGCATAGAACACTAGAACACAAATACACAATCTGTTTTGACATGGAGCTATTTTTGTCCATTGAACTTAGTCTCATAACTTCATAAGCAATGGTACGTTGCTTGCCAAAACAACATTGTTGGGTTAGTTGGGTATTGATTCTGCAAAAATGAAATGAGAGACCTGGTAAATTGGTAATTTTGATACAATCTTATACCTAAACTAAGTTTTTGTAGCTGTTGTTGTTAATGTTATTACTAAAAACATCACACACATGCTATGAATGTGTAATCCAATAAAATTTGTGAAAGAGAGATGAAAAAGTTGATGTGTACTGTAAACTTAGTGTATTGATTTTTTTACTCATAAATTTACTATTAAACTTATTTTAATATAAATTAAATATATATAATTGAATTTCTCTAACTCATGTGTTGATTGGATTCGGAACTTGGAAGGGCAATAATTCCTTAGCAGGCTTGTTTCGAGTCTTCGGGAAGACTGTACTCGCAAATCAGGTTTGGTTGGTTGGTCAATTGCTGCAAAAATTCAAGACACATTAATTTGGTTGACTTTTCTTTAGCATGATTAATTTGATTGACTGAATACGAAATCTCTCTCTCTCTCTGACCCAATCCAAAGTCTCTATGGACTATGGTGATCTTGTGGTATCATTCTCTCTTGTTTTTAGTGAAAGATGTTTAGTCGTAAACTTGTAATGAAGTAGGTAATTGTTTATACAGGCATGTAGGGATCTTATATAAGGGTAAATTCTCTTATAGTATCTATTTTATATTATAATTCGATCATTAAAATTGTTTATTTTTTAAGTTTTTATTTAATAATTAATGTTATAAAAAATTATATAATATTTAATTAAATTATCATCATTTTAAATATTTATCAAAATATTATAAGGGGGTTGTTTAGACCATTCAAACTCACTCAGTTGACTACCTCATTAATTTTTTCTCCATTTTTGCCTATTTTGCCCCTGCATAAAAAAAACACCCAATTTTGGCCGACCACCACCCACCGCCAGCTCAACCCCACCCCCTCCCCACTACAGACACAACGCCACCCCTCCCCTTCCTCATTGCCGACGTGACCCACCCACCCCCTTTGCTTAATCTCCCTTCTCTCTCTGCCTTCTCCTCTCTCTCCCCTCTCCCTTTCTCACCGAACCACCATGGGTGGCCGGCGCGACCCCTAATCATGGTGGTTCGATGAGGGAGGGAGGTAGAGAAAAGGGAGAGAGAGGAGAAGGCAGATAAAGGGAAGAAAAAGAGTAGGGAGATCGGGCGAAGGGGGGTGGGTGGGTCGCGCCGGAGGTGGGGAAAAGGATGGGTGGGGTTGCGCTAGCCACCCTTGGTGGTCTGGTGAGGGAGGGAGATCGAGGTAGGTGGCCGAAAGGGGAGGGGTGGGGTTGCGCCGACGACGGGGAGGGGTGGCTGGCCAAAACTGGGTGTTTTTTTTTGCAGGGGCAAAATGGGCAAAAAGGAGAAAAAAGATTAATAGGGTGGTCAACTGAGTGGGTTTGGATGGTCTAAACAGACTCCCGTATTATAATTGTTTATTTGTTAATCACATTTAGATATCTTAATTTTTAATTTATCTAATTTTTTAAAAAGTAAGATTTTTATGAAAAATTTAAAAATAAACAGTTAAAATCTTCAAAATATAATATGAGGTGGACCTTATAAAAGATATAAACTTAAACTCAAATAACATTGAGATAGGTAGGAGTAGAACCTAAAATTCAAATATCTTTGTTAGAAAAGAGAAGCAAATTGAATTCTTTAAAAAGCGCATGCTCTTATTGTTAGTGAGTAGTGACCGAAGAAAGCACCAAGAGAGTTTTTAAGACTTTCAATCTCAAGATTATAGTCCGCGGGTAGGAACGGAGGTGAAATGGTACATATAGAGCTTGTGTTGTTTTTAAATAGAAAATAAAGTATCTCAAACTCAATTTTATTCTTGCTAATATTTGTTTCATTCATTTTTATAATTTTGTCAGAAAGTAAAACTCAAAAACTTACTTGAGTAACGTAAATCAAGTATTATTTTTGTTGGCATAAAAATAAAAAATACGATATACATTATGATAATTGTTTTAAAATTAATTAATTAGTAAATTAATATAAATTTAATTATTTTTTGGCCTGTTACATGACTTATTTTATAATACAAATTGTCTATTTGTTTGGCTCCATTTTAAATATCATTATTATAAAAAAATTAATTATATTAAAAATTATTTTAATTATCTAATAATGATCAAATAAATAAATAAATATTATTTTTGATAAAAATATATCATTATTAATTTTATAAAATGACTAAATAATTTTTAATTTATATGGAGAGCTCAAAAAAATAGTTAACTTTATATTAACATATTAATCTCTTGGCTTTATTAGATCATTTTTAATAATAGAATACTTTTATTTCCGTTAACAATTTATAGAATATTTGCCAAAAAAAAAAAAAAGGTGGTGCAATGTGCATATGAACAGAACACAGCTCAACAGCTCCCACTGACACTCAGCAATAAAATGACTTCTCCTTGGCATTGTCTTCCATCTCTCATTAGGCTTTTCGGCTCTCTCTGTCTCCCATAGCTGTAGAGATATATTCCACACACACCTCTCTCTCTTGCTATCTCTGTCTCTGCCTTCTTATATATAAGCACAAACAAAGAAATAAAAAACTCAGAAGAAAGAAAACCAGAGGAAAGAAAAACCTTTTATTTTTAGGACCCAAGAGGAAGGAAAAGAAATATGGGTTACTCTCATCTGGGATTATTTGTGTACTGTGTGTTTGTTCCTTTAGTTCTTGTTTCTGGGTCGACCAGAAATTTACCAATCATGTCCTTTGATGAAGGGTATAGCAAACTTTTTGGGGATGACAACCTCATGGTCCTTAGAGATGGGAAATCCGTTCATCTCTCACTAAACGAAAGGACAGGTCTGTTTCCTTTAGATTGTTCTCGTGTATCATGTGTTATGGTTTGATTGCTGGTTTTTGGGGTGGTGTTGTTTGATGGATTTTTGACCAAGTTTTTGTTTTTGTTTGTTTTCTTATTTTGGGGGCATGGCTATGTGGTGGGTCTCTATGTGCAGGGTCTGGATTTGTTTCTCAGGACCTTTACCTTCATGGGTTTTTCAGTGCTTCGATTAAGTTGCCCGCTGATTACACTGCTGGAGTTGTCGTTGCGTTTTATGTAAGTAGTAATTTTTCTTTTTTTCCATCTGATTAATGTTTTCCTTTTTGTTTGTTGTGCTCTAGGTTGTATTGAAGACAACCTGATTATTTCAATCTGACCCAGATTTTTTTATTTTTTTTTCAGTGAAGATTAAATTTTTATGTTCAGCTGAATAATCTGAACTATGAAACCCATATGGTTTTCCTTGTTTGCAA
Source organism: Dryas drummondii (assembly GCA_003254865.1). Classification (NCBI taxonomy): domain Eukaryota; kingdom Viridiplantae; phylum Streptophyta; class Magnoliopsida; order Rosales; family Rosaceae; genus Dryas; species Dryas drummondii. Next base: position 889,738 of record QANW01009682.1, read on the forward strand.
ATTTCTCGTGGAGTCCAAAAAATATTGTGGATCTAATCCCTATCAATATCTCATTATGATAACACAGATATATTACTCTTTAATCTCTTCATTTGGAAGTCCATTTTATGACCCGAAGTTCAAAACTTTTAAAAAACCCATCACACCCAGATGAGTATTTTCTTCCTTTTCGTTTAAATTCAAGATGTGATGGAATAAAACAAATAACCCTCTGTTATCTATCCTATGAATAAAAATTTCCACCCAAATGTTTGTTTTTACTCTTAAATGTTTCAATCAAACCAGAAAGTGAAAATTAAAAAGATTCTCATCCATTTTACGTGTTTTATGTTAACAGATGTCAAATGGTGACATGTTTCCAAAGAACCATGACGAAATTGATTTTGAGTTTTTGGGGAATATAAGAGGCAAAGAATGGAGGATTCAGACCAATGTTTATGGCAATGGAAGCACCGGCATCGGGAGAGAAGAGAGATACAATCTCGCGTTTGATCCGTCTGATGATTTCCATCAGTACAGCATTCTCTGGACCGACTCTCAGATCATGTGAGCATCAACCAAACTTCACCACACCATATTTAGATTAGTATATCAGCTTTTCATGAAGCATAGTTTCTCATACTGTCACTAATAGTATCATATTCTTAAGTCTGGAGTTTTACTGTTTTTTGGGGTTTGATGTGATGCCTCTGTGGTAGGGCAGAGGCATGTTTCTTCTTTTAGGAAAATACAGTACACAACTTGCTCTGTTTTCCCATAATACCTCCCCTCGTTTCATCAAAACCAGCTGTCCTGTGTTTGCATCACTAGAATTAGCTGATGCTCTGTTTGGTTTCTGAGCAAAGAAAGTGAAAAAGATTAGAATTTTGGTTTGAATGGTAGATTCTAAATTAAAGCAACAGATAAAAAACAAAATTTTGGTATGATTGAGGCTAATTCAACCACTAGGCTAGTTTATGCAAGTTTTTGGTTTTAGGGAAACCAGAAGAAAATAGAATTTTCGTAGTTCAATTCAAAATCATGTGCGTAGTCATTTCTTGACTTTTAGCCGAACTTAAACAGAATGTGTTGGTTTTCTTATTTTATCTTCTCTACCATTGAGAAAAAAGTTCCCTTTTTGTGTTCTTTTTTCTTGTTGCAGAATAGAAATTGTGTTTTTTGCATCAATTAAATGTGTTCTCTAATTTCGATTTCAATTGTCTACTTGTTTGTTTCCAATGTCTCTTGCAGATTTTATGTTGACAATGTTCCCATTAGAGTGGTTAAGAGAACAGAGTCTATGGGTGGTGACTTTCCCTCTAAGCCAATGTCATTGTATGCCACAATATGGGATGGATCCAATTGGGCTACCAATGGAGGCAAATACAGAGTGAATTATAAGTATGCCCCGTATTTGGCCGAGTTCTCTGACCTTGTTCTACATGGCTGTGCAGTCGATCCAATTGAACAATTATCAAAGAAGTGCGATAACACCCAAAGTTCTGAATCCATCCCTACTGGTGTTACAACACTACAAAGAATTAAAATGGAGAGCTTCAGGAAGAAGCACATGACATACTCCTATTGCTATGACAGAATTCGATACAAGTCTCCTCCTTCAGAGTGCGTGATTAATCCCCAAGAAGCTGAAAGACTCCGAGTGTTTGACCCTGTTACATTTGGAAAAGGGCGCCACCGCCATGGAAAACATCACCACCGGAGCAGAGGAAGCCAGGCAGATGCTACTTCGATTTGAGAGGGCTGCAATAATTATTTTCTCACATGAGCACTATTTCCATTGGCATTCGGGTGATATAGCTGGGTCTGTTTGTATGTGTATAGAGAGAGAGAGAGAGAGAGAGAGCATAGATTTATTGAGGGTGAATAGAGTTAGTTCTATATGGTTGGAGGGGGTATGTGTATAGTTCATACCTTTAGAGGTTCCCGGTTATCATTCATGCTGTCTTTGGAGTTTGGTATTACAAATTGAATTTAGTGAGATGATTTCTGTATTTTGAAACACACCCCCATGGGTTCAATAAATATTTTAGCAGATGGAAATTACTATGGTACTTATTAGATTTAGGCTTGGATTTTGTATTTATTTCTGTGCATTGTTTTTAATATATCATGAAGTATCCTTGATTTAAATTATTTTTAGATATTATTAGCTAAATTTGTATTCAACTTTTCATTAATGTCCAAAACTTGGGCTCGGTATCGGTTAATTCTTTAAAGTCAGACTTGTCATATGGGGATGATACTTTGTCAATGGTTAATTGGAATCCAAGGTCGGTTGGATGTGACAAGGGCTGGTTTAGCAAATGGCAGTATGTTGGACTTTTCCTTCGCAGTGAATGCAGCAGGTTATTCATGAGTCTGGATTCATAGGGATCATGCTTTCAAAGTTGGGTCCGTGACTGAAAAAAGGGGAAGGTGAAGTAAGATTAGGGAAACCTACAACTGCCTGTTATTTGTCATGACTTGTGGACAAAAATGAATTCCTAACCCAACTGCTGAAAGTAAACAACATTTTGAATTTTCTGGCATATGAATAATATCCATGGAAATCCTATGGACCACAAGAGAAATGAGCTGGCCAGTATTTGGTTCGGTATGAGTATGATGCTCATATGGTGAGTGGTAACTGGCTACTAACCCTTTCTGACCCTTTCTTAGATAAAGCAGTAACAACTATAATTTGTATGCAGATTTGTGTTTGTTTTTGTGGTCCTCTTTGCAACTTGATTTATGTTGGTCATAAAAGAAAGTGAAAAGGAACATACTTGGTGTATGCTATTGCTAAGTTGGTGAAAAAACTTGGTCTCAAACATGTAAAAAGTTGAGGAAAATTGAAAGTTAAGAGAGATGGTTAAAGAGAAACAACCAGTATCAGGGGTCTCTTTCAGCGTTGCCAAACTTTGAGGTACTCAATAGTAAGAGCACACTTGGCCACAAGATAAGCTGCGCTGTTAATCCTTTTTTTTTTTTTTGGGTGTGTTAGGCAGTGGATTGCAGCTCAGGTAGATTGAACCTCAGAAATGTAGCAAATGTTCATGGAAGGGTTGGCAACATGCCAAGTTGCCAACAGCCACTCTGGTGTCCTAACAGGATTTAGGCACACATGTACTTGAAAAACATATTTACCATATATATGAGACATATCTCTTCTGTTGTGGGATCTCATTAATAATTTTATTTGTGAATCCCTTATAGGCTATTCTCCATATAATATTTTAATTATTTGAATCGTTTATTTTTTAGGCTTCTATTTAAATATCATTTTTACAAAAAATTAGTGAAATCATAAATCATTTGTCTCTTTTAAGTTTGATCAAACAAATAAAAGAACCAAATATTTTTTGACAAAATCGTTCATTTGTTTGATAAAAATTTAATAGACAAATAATTTCTGATTTGACTAATTTTTTGTAAGAATGATTTATAATAAAAGCCTAAAAAATATATGGTTCATATTATTAAAAAACGACATGAAGTGAGCTTATCTGTTCTATTCCACATTTAACACTAAATGTGAGATCCTACACTTGAAGCTCCCTCAAACATGAAAATTGACTTGGGCAAATTGAGAAGGAAAATCAAGTAGGCTTTTCATCAGCTTGGCCCAATTAAGACTTGTTGGGCTGCCTCCTGCTTCGTGAATTCCAAAATAAATAATTTCAATTTCCTCTTTGCGAAGGAGAGTTCATTCTAATCCACTTTTATATTCTCTAATATGCTATTACGTTTCTCTTTAGTCTTTACGTATGTATAAGAAGAGAATATGTTAGATAATTATAAAATAGATAATGGTCAAGATTCTGAAACAAAAGCCATCAGAACCGACCAATTTGGCTGACTTTGCTGCATGTTTTGCCAACTAAATAAATATAAGATTAGATCCTCATTGTCGCTAATTGCTTTGACATCTGCTGAGCTGAGTGATTATATCCGTCTGACACAGCTAATCTTGTCTGTAGCATCATATTCATGCAACGGAATACGACAAGGATCAATTAAAGAATCTAACCAAACACATTTTATAAATTTTATAATATGAGTTTCAGTTTTATCTTTTTTTTTTTTTTTGGGTACCATTAAATTACATCATTTAACCAAACCGCAGTGATACATTGGTCGTTACTAGCTTTCGTTAACGCCAAACCCTACACTTAAAAAGTCAATAATGTCCTAATGTAGCTGTTTACAACTTAAGGTTATAGGAGAACCCACGGGACTAGGTTGTGGATACTGATACTAGGGACTAGGGTTGTAAGTGTTTAAAGACAACTATCGACGATTACAAGAAGCAGATTGTTGAAGACTAGTGCGTATCTTTATTCTTTGGCATGAACCATTTAGCTTGTCCAATCCATGCATTTTAGGAGCAAGAATCCCTAATCGGATAAGAATGAGTTCAATCAAGAATTTACTTAGGTGGGTAAGAGGCATCACCTAATAGATTAATCTTTTGGGTCGAATGGCAAGTACCCAGTCTACAACAGCTGGTATCAGATCCCACACAGAGGTGCGCCCATGGAGATATGGGTCACCTGCCCCAAAGGTTGGACAAGTGGTCAAGAAGACCAACTGTCAACAAGGGCGTCGGGTGGTTGGTAGGAGAATCCCATGTACAAAAACCTCTCATCATATAGAAAATGGATTCGATCTAGAGTTTACGATAAACTCTCAAAATAATTGGATAAATCTATGGCTTCCAGGACCATAGATTGTACTCTTTTGGCCTGAACCAAAGGGCTAGGAGGAAACAGAGGGTATGAAAATATTCAAAGTCTTAAATCAAGCTGCACTGCAAACATGCTACATAACAATGAAAATGTTTTCATCTTCTTTATTTCTACAACACTAGACGAAAACACCATCATGAGTCGTCTGGTTGCACAGGTAATCTTCCACCAGGATTACAACAACCTGCAGAGCAAATACATTTATTTGGTTAACAACCTTGAAATAATACATGTGATGAAGTTTGAACGAAAAAATTGAGGAGAAGGATAACATTACACTGGCTAGATCAACCAAGCCTAATTCTCGGATTCAGACTCCCATTTCTCAATCAATTTTATAAAGTTGCGGACAATTGTCTTTCCTTCAGTAGTTATGATACTTTCAGGATGGAACTGAACCCCCTGCAATTTCAAATTTATTTGGTTATAGCAACAATACTACATTCAGCTTCAACTTCAGGGATAAAGTTAGAAAAAATCACATCTAAAGGTCAGAAAGGAGGGATAAGAAGTCAAGGATTAATCTCATACATCTGGGGTAATGAAATAAGGTAGGAACCATCTCGAATTCCACATTGTTCTCTAACATCACCCAGGAAGACAACTGTGTTGTAACACTATCATATTTTGCAATTTTTCTTTTTCTGTTCGTGAATGTAACATTTCGTGGCACTTTGCCTTCACTGAGGCATCATATAGAGGGAACCATATCCATTCATTGTTCATTAGTGTTCTCCATTCGGTGGTTACAATATTTGGAGGAAAAGTAAGTTTACATACTTGATGAAATGTTATGACTCTCTCTTCTTTATATGGTGTTCAAATTGTGCATTGAAGTGCATTTTCCACAGCCAAGGGAACTTGGTGCAATATTATATGAACAGCACAATACTTTCCCTCAGCATAAAAGAATGAAAAAAAGGAAGACAATCTCTTACCTGAAGATGCTTATATTTCTTGTGACGAGCAGCCATTATCAGTCCATCCTCTGTCCATGCTGTAATCTCAAGTTGTTCACTAGGAAAACTGTCCTTATCAATAACAAGACTGTGATATCTGGCAGCAATGAAAGGGCTGAAAAGACAGAAGGAAAATTCAATTGTTATTATAACTAGTTGAGAGCCCATGTAATGCACAGGATGGTTGAATACATTTTTGTATAATTTTATGTAATAAGAAATTGGTAATTTGGGATAGATTGAGATAATGCATACCTATATAATCAAGATAATTCAGATACTACTTTAAGATAGGTCATGTTCTTTAAATTTAAGTTTAGCATTTTTCCACTTTTTTGGTCTGACTAGTATTTTCCAGTTAAACTGCCGTGTACAAATTGACTGATACTAACGTGTTTTGACCATAAATGCAATATAACTTTAAAGCCTGCTTACATGGAAGTCAGAAGAAATTATAGGTAACTGTAAAAAAAGAGATGTGCAAAGACTTTGCAAAACTAATGTGGCAACCTAAGAGCTCTTCTTACAAATTGAACATCAATAAAAGGAGTTTAAAGCTAGCAGCTTGGCATATGATGTGAATTCCACAAATTTTCTAGTATGCTTGAAACGGTAATGAACTATTAGTAAAGCAAAACCCAGAACATAAAGATGGTGCTGCAAGCCTGCAACACATTTAAGACCATAACTGACAAGATAAGCCAAATCTATTTGACCGGAAAAAAAAAAAAAAAAAAAAAAGGTAAAATGTGAACTAGTTTTTGAAAATGCTTCAAACCTGTTACTATGCCTAAATAAGAATGTCAATACTTGCTGACAGTCAGGGGAAATCTACACTAGAAAACAAACCATTAATAGATATCATGAAAAGAAAGGAAAAAAAAAAAATCATACTTTGATAATCCAGAAAACAAGCTATCCTCCTTCTCATCATAATATACGAGAGAACTTTTTCCATGCATGACACCAAAAGGAGAACGAACAATCTTCCCTGCAAAATGAAAACCACGTGAATTATGATAAAAAAAAACCCATAAAATAAAGTGGGTTAGCCGGCACAATAAAAACAAAAATAAGACAACTGAACTTTTAACAGTTTTATTTGCCACTCATATAGAGTGTTGGACACGTGAAAAAATAACATTGAAACACAAGGTACTTAGACAGTCAAATTCATAAACCAAATATAGAAATTGTTAAAAAGCTTAATCATGTCTTAGAATACTTACCCCCAAAAGCCTCCCCAATGCACTGCAAACCCATACAAACACCAAATAAGGGTACAATGGGCCCCAGCTCCAATACAGTTTGCAATGATATTCCAGAGTCTTGGGGTGCACCTACAAAAAAATACCGTGTGTGATAAATCTAGAATATGTACAGGTTTTTCCTTTGTTTCCTTTTTTAAGCATCTACCATAAAAAGGACACATCACCAGAACTAACCTGGCCCTGGGGAGATTAACACTCCTCTTGGATTTTTCCTGTAAGGATAGAAACAGACGGTTATGCATGCGTTGGTTAATTAAAACAGACGCCTTAAAGAGGGTACGTGTCCTATCATAATTGCTTCATGACACAAAACACATTAATTATGCTTATGGATCGACAAATAATGATTAACTAAGTACAAGTTCTTACCTTTTTAGTTCATCAACAGTTAGTTCATCATTCCGATAAACTTCAAAGAGACATCCCAGCTCTCCCATATACTACCCATCATAGATAAGGTATTAGTTCAACGCCTTCTTCTTGACTTGTAAGAACCATCAATAAATAAAAAGACAAAGGGAATAATCATGTAAAAAGAAGCGAAATACGATCGTCTGCTGATCTGCGCTTTGGGTTTAGGAAAGAAACTATTTATGTAAAATAACTATAAATGTGGAAGAAATAATGGCTTGTTGCAAATTTCTAAAACTATTTAGTAACGGTTTGGGAGTGCTTTTGTAGGAAGCGTGCTTTTACTTAGTAGGGCTTTTGGTGGAAGCACTTTTGTAAATCGTTTTTTGGTAAAAATGCAAGTGCTTCCTGTAAATACACTTGGAAGCGCTTCCTAAGGAAGAAGCACGGAAAAGTAAACACTTTTTAGTTGTTTATACCAAATGCTATGAAAAGCACTTTTGGTTATCTTAAAATGCTTTAACCCCTCTAAAAGCACAGCCAAACAGGTAACAAAAGAGGCTTCTCAAATTTCACAAAATAAATGAAACAGAACAAGACAATTCCACTACAAAAATTCTATATCCTAGTGCACCTACATTTTCCCAGAACCAAACAGCAAGTAAAACTGTTAAAAGCAAAATCATTCACTACCAATGAACCATTCAGTACAAACTAGCTGTTTTGATCTAGTGGTAACCCTAAACCCAAATAAAAAATAAAAAAAAACCGTTCAGTAGTTTAGTATTCACCAACCAGGCCCAAAGTAAAAATTAATCGTTTTCAGAAAAAGGAATACACGAACACAAAATAAACTAGAAACCTGACAAAGATTGTAGGTAAAGCTGTCATAGTTGTCAATAACAATGATGGGCTTGTCGACCCTCTTTTCGGAAACAGTAGGCTTGGAATTTGACTCAGCGACAGCCATTGAAGCTTTTGTGGCGAACCAATTTCCCAATTTCACACCACAACGCAGCTCTGCAAACACAAATAGCATCTTTCCGTCAAATTCATGCAGCAGATAAAATATATATACATAAATAGAGAGAGAGAGAGAGGGTTTTGGAGAGGTACGTGAGAAGGTGGTAGAGGGCATGGAAATGCAAGTAGGGCGAAGGCTTAGCGAGGTTTTAGAAGGGAAAGAGGGTTTTGATTGTATGAGAGAGGCCTGAGAGATCAATGTGGACGCCATTGTTGAGAGAGATGGAGAAGGTAGGGCAAACAGACAGACTCACAGATCAGTCGCTTCCACTGTCAGTGGGTTGGTAACTGCAGTGCTGTAGTGGTGCCTATTTACCTATGTTTTTTGGGTATATTGTGGGCCGAAGCCCAACAAAAATAAAAGTTAGCAACAATTCTTCTGGGCCCCGCAACACCAGCCCAGTCGTTCCGTAAATGGACTAACAGATGGTCAGGGGATAACATAATTTTTTAATTTTTCACTTATCATTACTATTGACCTTCATCTTTTCTAATTTTTTAAGGTAGGATTTTGAGTCTAAAATTTATCTACAAAAAAATAGCTAATAGCTGATTTTAACATAATGATAGTCAATTTTCAATTTTGCTTGATATATATCAAGAAATTTAGTCTTGCTTTTGGAGTACGATTAGAGAGATGTAATTAATATAAACTTCACATGGATACAAAGTGTATATATATGGCACATCCGTTGCAAACCCAACGACCATGGTAGCCGCACTACTTAAACCAAGAGTAGTGAGTAGTATTAGAAATTAGAAGATTGTAGATTATGACAAACTGTAACCGACTAACCATGTTAAACGATGCCATCTTCATGGTGGCAGGTTTTCGTATAGTGATGATTGCTTAATCCATTTAAATGAATTTGGACGCTGAGATGTGAAAAAAGAAAAAGAAAAAAAAAGGTAATGCAAATGAACAAGCTGGTAATCCAACTTGGAACTCTTCCCTTAATAACAACAGGAAGATCCACTTTATCTACAAAATGTTAAATTTAGGGTTAATTACATATATATACCTCAACTATACACCAATCATCAGTTGGGTACCTCTGGTTTAAAAACTTTCATTAGGGTACATCAACTTATGTTTTTTGTCNAAAGTAACCATGCTTTTCTATTTTTTTTCTTCTTCCTGTTCGTAAGTGCAGATCTCCCCCACCTCATAAGTGCAGATCAAATCAAAGAGATCTCCCTCGAAACGGTGCCGTACCCAGCAGAAGCAGATCTCCTGCCCACCCCATCTGCACTTATGAGATCTCCCTCGCAAATCTCAGCTACCTAGTAAAGAGAACCCAAAAACCTTTCAACAAAGGAAATGAATTTGGAAATCAAATCAAGAAAAAAAAGAAAAAAGAAGTCAAGCACACCTACAGCTCGCAGCGCCCCACCCCACCCTCACCGGCAAGTCCTTTGGTTCCGGTGACACCTCCTCGCCGGTCCGACGACCCCCTCCCTTTCTCTCCTTAAAAATCAATCAAAGAAAAATATGTATTGTTTACAAAATTTATTTTAAAAAAAAAAAACCCAGATTTGAAACAAGAAAAGAAAATGCAGAGCAACCCAAATTTGATCCAGTGGTGGGTCTTGCCCTTCTAAGCGACGACGGCGGCGTACCTTTGAGGCGTGTTATTGATGAGTGTGGGGAGGAGGGGTGGCTGGGGGCAGGTGCAGGGGGTCTGGGCTTTGATTTTGGTGGTTAAGGGTGGATGAAGATGATGATGATGAGAGTAGTAGAAGAAAGAAAAAAACAACTAGGGATTTGATTGAGGGATCTGTGATCTGTATAATGATGGAGATGTTTTTCTGGTTGTGCAGGGGAGGCGGGGGGAGGCGGTGGGGATTATGGGCTTTTGTTTTGTTTTTTTTTAAATTCAATTATTTTTTAATATTTTATATCATTTTCAAGTTTTATTAATATTTTATTATTTTTGGTTTACGTGGCTATTTTTTAATATTTAATGGTGGGGTCTGCGTGTGCCACGTCAGCGCCACGTAGGCATTTAACGGTCTTCCTAACGGTCAGACTAACGGAGGTATTCAATTGACAAAAAACATAAGTTGATGTACCCTAATGAAAGTTTTTAAACCAGAGGTACCCAACTGATGATTGGTGTATAGTTGAGGTATATATATGTAATTAACCCTTAAATTTAAAACACTTGGCCAAAACAAAAAAGTAATTTTTAAAACACCTCAATTATTTTAAAGAATAATCATAGAAGAGCCAATTTTAAAAATGTTTGTTATCGTGACATACATCTATCAATATATTGTTATAATTACATAAATCTAATTTATTCATATATTTTCCTTATAGAAAAATATATCCATATTACTTTTAAATTAATCAATTATTATTGGGTCTAGTTGTATTCATTTTTTATTTATTTATAGAAGGAAATCTAAGTTCAAATCTTTTAAACACATTTGTTGATTAATTATATTACTTTCAAACTTGAAAAAGAAATTTTACATCGATGTTAAAACAAAGTGAGTTAAGTGTATCCATATGGAAAATCTCCTATATGTATTAGAGATTATAAAAAATGATCATACATCCACAAATTCAAATGGTTGAGATTGTACTGTAGTACTGTAGTTAGTATACATGCAAATGCTGTGGGTTAATTTATATACAATTTGATGTCAATAAATATGACGAAATTCACTTTCAAATCATAAATAGTGTATATCAGAATCTTAACGTGCAAAAAATAGCATGAAAAAAAAAGTACAAAAAATAGCAATTTCTGAAAAATGAAACATAAAATAGACCACGTGGAGTGTGGATTATACAACATCATAGATAGTAACAAAACACATAGGTTGAAGTTGTTTAGGTAACTAATACAAAGCCAGGTTGCAGATGATTAGATTAGGCGATTAGCAAATGAGTTTTAGTGAAAATTAGCCACTCAGCCTCAGGTTAGTTAGACACTTGAAACTTAATCTCAAAGGGAAAGGGCCATAAAGACTCCACAAAAATGAAAACTAGTTCGAAAAAACCCTAACAAAATGACCCAGATACCCCTATATTCAGGAATATGCTCTCTTGGTCCCTTCCACACCGAGCTCTCTCAAGTTAGAGAGAGAGAGAGAGAGAGAGTGTGAGAAGGTTTCCCAGCCACCATTTAAGACCAACCTATAGATACCAAATGCGTGCTCAATAAGCCATTCTTCACCTTCACCCTCACTTCACACGCGCACAAACTACATTTTCCCAAACCCTAGATCTTACACTTTGGAAGCCCACCCCAATCTCTACGCCACTGAGACTCAGCCCCACTCTCATACATTCACCAATGAATACACAGGCAGACACACCATTTTGATCTTACATTCATTTCCCACAAACCCCATTTCCAGATCTGACTAATTCATCCCCACAATTCCCACTGACCTAGCTTGGATTTTCACCTCTCAGCTCACCCAATTCGCTTCAATTCAGAATTTTTATTGGATCAGTGTGAAATTTGAACAAAATAAGAGAAACCCGTTTCAGGTTTTGCATTGTTTTTCGGAAATTCGTGGTTTTTATTACTGTAAACGTGGTAAAATCGAAGAAATTTGTGTTATTTAAGCTGATTCCTGCTAGATTTGGCGTATAATTTGGTGGGATCTGCTTGAATTGTCTGGGAATTAAAATATAGCCGTGGGTGGATTGATTGGATCTAGGAGATACTGAGGCATGCTTTATACGTGGTAGCAGTGAATTTTGAGCAGTGGGTTCTAATGACAATGCCTTCGGGAAATGTGGTTTTATCGGACAAAATGCAGTATGCTAGTGGTGGTGGTGGTGGTGGTGGGGCCGTTGGAGGCGGCGAGATCCACCAGCACCACCACCGTCAGTGGTTTCCGGACGAGCGCGATGGGTTCATCTCGTGGCTGCGCGGTGAATTTGCTGCAGCGAATGCGATAATAGATTCCCTTTGCCACCACTTGCGTGCGGTAGGGGAACCGGCCGAGTACGACGTCGTTATCGGGTGTATTCAGCAGAGGAGGTGCAATTGGAACCCTGTGCTTCATATGCAGCAGTACTTTTCGGTGGCCGAGGTGATATATGCACTGCAACATGTTGCGTGGAGGAGACAGCAGAGGTACTATGATCCTGTAAAAATGGGGAACAAGGAGTTTAAGAGATCTGGTGTGGGGTATAATAAGCAGGGCTACCAGAGGGCTGAGGCTGTCAAGGAAGGGCATAATTCTAGTGTAGAGTCTCATACTTATGACTCGAATTCTTTGGGTGTCGTGGCTTCGGAGAAAGTCGACCAAGTTAAGCTTGCTGCCGAGGTTGGGAAGTTGGATGATAAGGGTTCAGCGCCTGTTGAAGAGAAGAAAGGTAACTTTCTTGGATTGGTGATTTGGTGCTCACATAAATGTTTAGTAAATGCTGGTTTGATGTTAATCAAATCAGAACATCAGGGCTCGACGAAATTCTAATCTTAAATAATTATTAGGCAATGAAATTAATTAGGAAACTAAATTCTTTTGAAGAAGCATATCTTGATCAAGTTAGGAAGTTTCTTTAGTTGGTATTTGCGGAAAAGTTAAGAATTTCGTTTAGTAATTTCAAAATGCATAACTTGTGAACTGATAAGGAAGGTTTTTCGCCACCTTAGAATGGCTCTTTTAAGACTAAAAAAGTTACCAGAATAATCCACCCGTATCAATGAATTCTGCCTTCACAGGGGGCAAATGTGCTGTCTTACAAGTTGTAAAAAAATAGTAGCCTATCTCATGACATCTCAATTGCCCTTAGGCTTTTCTGGAGATCAAAATTATGTTTGTTACTTTTTCAAAAAGTGAAGCGTATTCTTCAAAATGCTAAAAGATGATTCAAATTGCAAATGAGTTTATTACTCTTTTCTTACACAATGATAAAATGCTACTAATTGAAATAATAGATGAATCCTTTCCAATTCATTGATTTATAAAATCCAAAACCGAGGAGAACAACCTTCTATAAACAACAGTTCTTCTTACTCTCCTGTTGAAGCTTCTTAATACATAATAATATGTATATTTGTATGCATGTGTTTTGTATCAATTCAAATAATTCTCAGTTGTAGAAAGTAAGAAAGATGGCTTATTTCAAAGTAATGCATTATTTTAAATACTTATTTATGGTTGCTGTGACAGATTCTCTTACAAAACCTCATGAAGATAGCAGCTTAAGGAGTTTAGGAAATTCCCAAGGGACCATATCTGGCAATTCAGAATCTGAAGATGTGGCGGTAGATGATGGATGCACCTCAAGTTCTAAGGGTTATACACTTTGTCCTTTTTGTTCTTGCTTTTTTTGGCTTCTTCTTGGGTTGGGGGATGGGGAGTTCTTCAGATGTGGGATAATGAGTGTTTTAGGAGGGGTTTTATTCAAGGATGGGGGGTGGCTTTACTGGGTGGAATATCTGAAATCAATATATGTTCATCAACTGTCTATAATTGGTTTTCAAAATGTAGTTTTATTTTATTCTACGTTTGTAACTATTGTATTTAAACATGGGATTCTGTGATTTCTTTTTTCCAGAGAATGAATCACATTCTATCCAAATTCAGAATGAGAAGCAGAACCTTTCCATTGTTCCAAAAACTTTTGTTGGCAACGAGATATTTGATGGAAAGACGGTAGCTACTCCATTTGATACAATCTTTTTCAATTTGAAGTTCATTTGGAATCAGTAGGTTTTTTTTTGGGGGGGAAGTTTATGGTTTTCTTTTGTTTAGGTTAATGTGGTTGATGGACTGCAATTGTATGAAGAGTTGCTCGGTGACACTGAAGTCTCAAAACTTGTTTCTTTGGTAAATGATTTGAGGGCTGCAGGAAAAAGAGGACAATTTCAAGGCAAGTGTATGAATCTTTTTTTTTTTTTTTTTAATATAAACAAAATGGTGTTTTGTATTTGATGCCAGTACTCAACATAAATATGTGATGTGGGTTTCATGGAACTTATTAAGAGTCCAATACTATTTGAGCTGCTCTGGTCAACATCAACATCATCATCATCCTTACCTTGTTCTAATTATACAAGATCAACAACATGAATTCTATTCTTCCATTCTTTTTTTCAGGGAGATGTTATTTGCTCTCCAACATAAGCTTCTTGCACTCCTCATGTGTGAGTCCATGAAGGAGTGTGAGAATCTATATTTGGAGTGGCAAATAATACTCTTGGAAGTGTAATTCTTACTTTGGAAGCCTTCAATGCATGTGAGACACGGTTTTCCTTGATGTAAATAATTATCAATTATATTTAAGCTCTTTTTGGTGAGAAGCAGGTCAGACATATGTGGTCTCAAAGAGGCCCATGAAGGGACATGGAAGAGAAATGATTCAATTGGGCATTCCTATTGCGGATGCTCCACCCGAAGATGAAATTTCTGCAGGAACCTCCAAAGGCATGTTGCAAATTATAATGATCTTTGGATATAAATTTGGACCTTTTATTTTGTCTTTAATTTTTTTTTTGACTGTGTAAGGAAAGTTAGGAAACTGTTACTCACATTTTATTTAAATTCCGTATGTTGAATTTTCTTTTAAATGAAATCTGTAGATCGGGGGATAGAAGCTATCCCTTCCTTGCTTCAGGATGTTATCGATCGCTTAGCTGGGATGCAAGTTATGACTGTGAAGCCAGACTCTTGTATCATTGATTTCTTTAATGAGGTTGTTAATAGTGAACTATTTTTCCAGGATTAAATTATATTTAAGAGAAGTTTTCCAGGATTATATGAATGCTCAGTTTGCTAAGAAATTGTAATTTTGTGATGATTATTTGTAGGGTGATCATTCACAGCCTCACATGTGGCCACCTTGGTTTGGAAGGCCTGTATGCATCCTGTTCCTGACAGAATGTGACATGACTTTTGGGAGAGTATTAGGCCAGGACCATCCTGGGGATTATAGAGGCTCCCTCAAGCTTTCTCTTACACCTGGGTACCCTTTCTGACCGCTCTCATTTGATTATATTTATTGTTTTCAGTAACTCTTTTATTCTTTGTTGGTTGCTATTTCTGATTCCTGGTAACTGTTATCATCTTTCTAGAATAAAGTATTATAGCCCCAATACTGTTCTGGTTTAAAAGTATTGTAATCGTGTTAAGGTTACTTTATGGAAGAAAAGTTACACTTGATGACCTTGTAACCCTTGTAGCTTTTCCAGAAGTCAGGGGTTCACATCCATTATAAATTATTTCATTAGTCATATTAAATAGAACACAGTTTTCCTTGCTTTTGCGTGCTGCAAGATTAAGACCTCCATAATTCCAGATCACGACATAGTTAAACCTGAAATCTTGCTGGGATTTCTCCTTATCTTATGTATGAGTGTGGTGGGTTTGCCTCCATTAAATTTGGAGGAAACATGTGCACTGGAAAATTACATGCCTGTAGACAGCTGACGTTATTGGTGCATGCAGATTTCTTGTAGACACATAACATTATCTACTCGTGCACACTGCTTTTATTTGAGATTCAGTTTTAGTTTAGTTTTGTGTTACATAATGTGTTCCTCCATGACGCTGCAGATCCCTCCTTCTGATGCAAGGGAAATCTGCAGACTTTGCAAAACATGCTATTCCTTCCCTCCGCAAGCACCGCATACTTGTTACTTTTACCAAGTCTCAACCAAGGAAATCTACACCAAGTGATGGTCAACGTCTTCCTTCACCTGCTCCATCCCAGTCATCCTACTGGGGTCCGCCACCCAGTAGATCTCCAAATCACATCCGCCATCCTGGTCCCAAGCACTATGCAGCAGTTCCTACAACTGGCGTATTGCCTGCCCCACCAATTCGTCCCCAACTTCCACCTCCAAACGGCATCCAGCCTATATTTGTTGCGGCCCCAGTAGGACCAGCCATGCCTTTTCCTGCTCCAGTTCCCATCCCACCTGGGTCGGCTGGATGGGCAGCAGCTCCTAGGCATCCTCCACCTCGCATCCCTTTTCCTGGCACTGGAGTTTTCCTTCCTCCCCCGGGTTCCGGTAATTCATCTGCTCCTCAACAGCTGCCGAGCGCAGTAACTGAAATGAGTCCTAGTATTGAGACTGCTACCCCAACCGATAAAGAAAGTGGGACTGGAAAATCCAACCATAGTACAAGTGCTTCTCCAAAAGGAAAATCGGATGGGAAATCTCCAAAGCAAGACTGCAATGGAAGTGTGGATGGAACTGGTAGTGGAAGAGCAGCAGTGAAGGAAGAACAACAACCAAACTCTGACAACATGACAGTGAGCAATCAGGCTGGAGCGGTTTAGGAGAAGAGTGAGAAAGAGAGTATTCTTAAGAAGAAACGGGGTAGGCTGCAAAGTTCAATGAGTTGGAAGCAAGTGTAAAGAGCGGCAAGATTCAAGACCTAAAACTATACTAGCAAGAGGAACAGGCGGAAGAACTTTTTGATTCTCTGAGAAATGATCCCTTGTCCTCTCTTCTTTTTCTTTTTTGTTGTCTTATTATATCAACTCTTACACTAGGTGGTGCAAAGCACATTCTTAATCATCCTTGGCTCTTCTTTCTTCGAAAATTTTGATGGGTTCATCCGTATCTGATTGGATTGCTTGAGATATGCAATCATGTCATGCAAATTTGCAGAGCAACAAATTTGTTTCCTGAGATTATACCATTTTATTCTGAATGCAATCCGCAAAGATGAATAGAGAAGGCTCTAAGTAAACAAATTGGCTTCCGATGGTAAACCACTTGAATGTTGGTACTTAAGAAATTAAATTTTTTTAAAGTTTACTACATAATGTAATTTTATAATTTAAACAATTTATTGTGTATGTTTCTCTTGGAAGTTGGAACATTAATCTTACAAAAAATTAAACGAATTGTAAGAATGATGAATTTTGGTTGAAGATAAAGTTGAGATAAAAGTTATTAGGCGGTACGTAGTTGGACAAAAATAAAATTAGAATAATGTTCATATTTTGGTGGTAAAAATGGAAATTAGCACAGCATCTGGTGTTCCCTTTTAAAGTCTCAAGTCTCAACTCACACCACCTTGGCTAGTTGGCTACGTCTTCCAGACTTCCACAACGTCCTTTCCTTCCGATCCTGCAGAAATGGCATTAAACCCAGAAGAACAAAAACAAGAACAAGAAGATGAAAAAGAAGAAGCTCCTCGGCGCCTCATCCTCCCCAAGTTCCTTTCTGTTGAAGAATGCAAGGAACTGGAATTCATCCACAAGAGCAATTGTACCGTTGGGTACAGACCCAATGTGTTGTCAACCACTCTTTCACATCTCATTGCCACCAAATCTGCCCACCTCATCATGCCCTTCGTCCCCATCAGAGGTACCCGCTACCCACTACCCACTAACCCACCCACCCTCTTTTTCATTTTCTTTCCAATTCTTTATGGTTTCTGAATAATGGGTATGTCACTCACTGACTCATAGAGAGGTTGAAGGAGAAGATAGAGGAAGTCTTTAAGTGCCAGTATGAACTCGTTGTTGAATTCACCGGTTCGATGAGGTACTTACCTGTAACCTTTATCAACTTCATTGTATGTTTCTCTGTTCGAATTCTTGTTGTTACTGTTTGTTCTTAATTTGGTGAAAAAGTAGATTGTGGGGATTCTTTTTGTTGTTGCTGTTGTTGTACACCAAGAATTAGAAAAACTGTAAAGCTTTTGACCGTGTTGAGACCTCCACTTTTCAAAATCAAGGACCTGTTTTCATCCCATGTATCACTTTTTCCCTGGCTAACACTACATCTTAAAAATTAGAGTCTCTATGGATGCTTTCTTTTTTATCTTTCCAATCCCTTTATCTCATAATGCTATTCATCATTCATCAGCTGGAATAGAGGATCGAGCATTGGATGGCATAGTGATGACAACCAGACCTATCTCAAACAGCGTCACTTTTCGGTGTGTATGCAACTTGTTCAAGACATTCAGATATATATATATATATATATTCATATTACTAGTGTACATGGGTGTGTATGCAAATTATATGGCTGATGGTTTTATAATTCTCTATGTAAAAGGCGGTCTGTTATTTAAACAATCACGGGAATGATTTCAAAGGTGGACTTTTTCACTTCCAGGATGGGTATCCAGAAACTATTGTTCCATCACTTGGGGTAAGTGAAGCTATTAAAAGGAGGTTTTACAGTTTCTTCATATAGTGCATGCATTGGAGATTTGGAATTGAAAACTTGAGATTTCTTAAAGGTGCACAGTTAACTAATGTCTCAAAGGAATATATAGTGCTAAAACAACAATTTGATAGAGGTGTATTGATTGCCTTGTTGTTCACTCCTTTCAACATTCGGTGAAAATTCATCAAAATATTGTATTTTACCAGGATGTTGTGATATACACTGCTGACACCCGCAACATTCATTCTGTTGATGAGGTACATTCAACTCTCTCTCTCTCTCTCTCCCCCCCCCCCCCCCCCCCCCCGCCTTCTCTGTTTCTTGTCGTTGTAGATGAATTATCCCATTATAAAGTGAACCATTTGAAATTCTTATTTTGATTGTACCTTGTTTTGTATATTTTACTGGTACAATTAAATCTCAACGTCTTCTATAATATTTGGTGAAAAAATTGGGGATGTTAGCCATTCTCTTTTGTCTTCTTTTTGGGTACATAGATGCAGACTTGCAGTCTGATATCACTGTAACTAATTTTCTAAAAAAGCCACCAGGTTCCATCTTTTGCATTGTTCTCTGATGCTGAAATATCATTTGACAGATTACTGAAGGGGAAAGACTCATGCTGGCATTATGGTTCAGTCGTGATTCTGACGAAAATGAGGATGTTCAACTTTTAAAGCTTTCCAAACATCCATTACTTTATAATGATCCTGAGTTATGCCTACCTTTGCCAGCATCCAGTGATATGTACTGGTTTTCAGCTAACCAAGCTGCTTCTGATAATCAGTTGGGTTTTGATATATGCTGGGCAAGACTGCATGTTCTTGGATACGATCTAGTTTACTCTCAAGACAAGAGCAGCTGTTCGGATACCTCCAAGTTACTGATGGAACCACTGCGATTAGCAAGGGGAGATGACTTGTTTGACCACGAATTCGGTAACATCTTGCATGCACTTCAGGTATTTTAACCCATGCTCACTAACATTTTTGTTGATGTTAAGGAGAAGATGATGGAAATGATTCGAAATATTGCAAGTGAGCTGTTCACACCTTCTCGGATTTCATGTGACCAGACAGAAACTTAAATAAGTCATTCAGTATAACATTTTGAAACTACAACAATAGGAAATGCTTTAAATAAACTAAGAATGTTGAATCCTCTAGCAGTGTGAGATGGTAGACGTTGTTCTAAGTAATATAGCTTGAGATTCCTCTATGGCTACATCTGCATTTACTACCATTTCAAAGGAGAAAAAATTAAGAAAAGAAACATGTCCACTGCTGGTTGCATACCGTGCAGTACTTCCTAAAGTTATGATCGGTTTAAAATTGCAAATGTCTGTTAATAAACCTGCTTTGCTCATTATGTGCAACAGGTAGTGCAATTCTACTGTTGGAAAGCTTCTGATTTGAAATCTACCGAAGTAGAAACTGGCAAGGTGGTAGCCTTATCACAATCACAGCGGGAGCAATTTCTTCGCCTCAAATCTTTGGCTTTGAAGGATCTTCATCAAGTAGAGTCTGTATTTAGCTCAGCGACATTCGCTGGGAGTGCACAGCATCACTTCAATTGGGCCCAATTTGCAATTGCAGTCACTATGTGGGAAGATTATACAAGCAAGTTACATAAAAAAATGGTAGGGAGCCTTCCATTCTGGAGAAAACATCTCATTATTACTGTATCAGTCGATGAAGACTAATTTGTACATGGAAAATTAGAAATTCTGGTTCCAAGGTATTCAGTAATATTTTGGTCTAAAATAGATGATTTTGACAATGCCTTGTATATGAGTAAAAACAACTTTTCCCTCATATCTTTTTACAATATGTTTTATTTTCCATTAACTGTCAGTGGTTTCAAGCATATGTGAAAGTTCTGTGGGTGGCTGAGTCAAGGTCTTTGGAGAGGCTCCAATTGTGCAAAATATTGCCAAAGACATCATAGAATGCTATATTAGCAGTGGTCTCAGTCATTTGCACTGACATAAAACCTTGGCCGTCGTAATACAACTTCAATTCTTCTGGATTCCACGGCTTTACATCACCTCTCCATGCCTTAGAGCCGCCTCCACTTGTAAAGAACTCAATTTCACTGCATTCACAACCAACCCAAATCAAGTTTTGGCTTACAGAAATAACATGTTCACAAAGTATTTTGAGTACAAATGTACCTGTCAGCATCACTGATGTGCTCCAAGCAATGGTCATGTCCGTTAACATAAAAGTCGATACTGTTCGCCTGAGGAAAAGAAAAGTGGAAACAAACACTGTAATTAGTAAGAATAGTAACACCTAATTAGTATGCAAAATTGAAACCATTAGTAACATTTACGTTACCTTAAGGATTGGGAGAAGTTGAGTTTCAAGCTCCTGGGTGTTCCCATGATGTCCTGCACTTTTAATTGTATGGTGACCGACCACAACTTTCCATTTTGCTGTGGACTCTTTTAGTGCTGAATCCACATCCTATATATTGGGAATTGGTATGCCCCATTGTTAAAAGAAAAAAAAATGAAGCTGTTAATTCCCTCTTTTAATTTGCAAAAAGAGAAATCAAACTTGAGTACAAAATAGGTACTTTCACGACCCTTTTAACTAAGATACTTAACAATCATAATTGTTAATTCCCTTAAAACAACAGTCGATATTAAAATGTTAAGACTAAGAATACTTAATATTGAGTTTTACTACCTTCAAGAGATTTGAAAGATAATCCTGGCGAGGAAGGACACCTCTCCAATCATAGGTATGCTCCTTTGGATTTGTAAAGTAACCATCTACAAATGGGGTTGTGTCCACAAAGAAAAATTCTACGATTTCTGCATGCCAACAAAAAAAAAAGTTATATATGATTGTTGTTTCATTAATGAGTTAATGTGACATCGTATTAATATATAGTGTTACCTTACCTGCAGATAGAATGAAGGATCTTAAGCAAAGCCATCTACTATCAATTTGTGTGAGGGCGGGACTCAGTTGTGCTAAAACATTACCCCGATAGTCATGGTTGCCCAACACTGCAACAAATTAGTCATGTAGTTAAACATTACAATTATTTTCAATTGAACATTAATTAATTATGTGATTTGAGAAAAATATGTAGTTTAATTACCATTGTACCATTGCTTCTGTAAGCTTGGGGCAGTGTAGATATTGGAAAATGATTCATTAAATGCTGGATCGTCGACGCCTGTCAAGCCATCATCATAGAAGTTATCACCAGTGGAGATGACAAAGTCTATGTCTGATTTCTCTCCAATTACACCCATCTACAGTTCGCAATTGGAAGTTCAAAATTAAGTCATAGTACTTAAGCACTAATCAATTAAAGTTGATCATAAAAGTTCAAAAGAAAGCCAAGTAACCATCTGTATATATCTAATTAGTCAAAACAACTAGTCTTGGTTTTTAGTTAAGTCAAAACAACTAGTCTTATTTCTTCTAAAAAGCGTAGGTAACAGATAAGGATCGTAGTGATTAATGTTGGGGACGGTTTTGTACGCCAATTGCCAAACCAAAGAGTATCGTACGTACAGATAAAGACCCATTTGGAATATGCATGGAATATATGATTTTTGGCTTGATAACCCTACAAGAAATGTGAACCCACTTTTATTGGTTACACAGAAAGAGGTAGAATTTAAAAACTTTAGTCTCTATTACCTAATTGCCACTAATTTTTATTAAAATCAAAACATTTTAGTTCCTATTGCTTAATTGACACTCTTTTCTGTACAACCAATAAAAATAGTCTTTACTCACGTTTTTGTAATAGAATAATAGAATATGCATTTGGCCAAAAAAAAGAATAATAGAATATGCATAGAAATATACGCTCCCAATCATTAAAGAACCCAATTTATATGTTAATTACTATGGAAATGAATTCTTGATTCAATTCTGTCCAATATAATGAATGAGTGAGTTAAAACTCTGGTAGGCTTAAATCCATAAGTAAATTAATATTTATAGCAACCATCACAATCTTAGCCATAACGTCGAAGAAAAAAGGTCACATAACTTAAGTATTAATTAGTTGCTCCAAGTCGAAGTATAGGTAGGTAATAGCTAGGGACGTGATATATACCACAGCACTAATTATTATTTAAAGAGAAATTAATTTAATGGTTTTTGAGATTAGAAAGCCAAGTCAAATTCCCACAAGCTTTGTCTCACATTGATATGTACCAAAGCCAACTAGATAACGTGGTGATTACTGATTTATGAGGGCGTGTAGCGTGTTGTCATTTACAAACAAACAAAAACAAAAACATCGCAAACCATTCATATATGGAAGAAGAATAGATGCGTGAGCTAGATTAATGTAACCTCCAAAATGAAAGAACTTGCGTGTACGTCCGCCAATGTGTGCTAGACTTTTCATTTCTTTTTATTCTTTTTTCCAATCAACAATATATGTCTATATTTATATGGGTACCAGTCATACATAAGAAAAGAAAAAAAATCAGACATAAATGGATTTGTGACGTGCATTTTATCAAAGATATTGGTGAAGGTTTTTCATTAAGAAAAGTGAGCAGTAATGCAATAGATCGATGGTAACCAAATTAAAGATTATTCCAATTCATCCATGATCGAATTGAAATGTTATCAGCAGGTATGAATGTAAGTATGATATCGATCGATCGATGATCATGCATGTCAGATGTACACGTACATGATGATATGATCAACAAACGTGCAAACGTATAGACACAGATGAAATTGATGGAGCTAATGAATTAATTAGATGATGATGATGATGATGATGATATGAGAGTGAGAGTGTAGAAACCTGGAGAGCAACTTGAGATTGGTTGTAGAGTCCCCGTCTTCCCCAATCTCCAACAACCAGAAAGCTAAGAGACCCATCTTTTGGTGGCTGTTTAAAGCGTTGAAGCTCTGCTACACAATTACCAACCAAACAAAGCGATAGGCAAGCCATGAAGACGTGAAAGGAGAAGAATATGGTTTTACAGTTGGAATTAGACAAAGAAGAAGCCATATATGAGTTTTTGAGATAGTAGTTTAGCAGAAAATGAGACAATTAGTACTGACTTTGATGAACAGCGCTGTTAGTGGTGAAAGGATATATATATAGCTCGATCCCAATAATATTACCACATGCAATTATAAGTAAACCCTCATTTATTCTTGTAAAAAAAAAAAATCTCATCATCAGATCTTCTAGGATCTAATTTGCATGAACCTCATTAATTTGAGTACGTGGCCCTTGCCTTTTCTTTTCAAAGCTCGTAATTTTAAAAATTTGAGAAAATTTACAAATCTCTTTTTGGAAGAAAATAAAGAGAGGTACCGGTATAAAATTTACACCCTATATATATATCCAGGTCCTTTTCACTCACCTTTCTTATCAAAAAGAACAAACCTAGGTTTGAAAATTTGACTGTACTTAATTTCTGAAAACAGGAAAAAAAGTGACGAACATAAAAAAAAATTAATAATAATAAAATAAAAATAGTTAGAAGGATATATGAACAGCTTAATTCCTGGTGTCTTTATAGTTTATACACCACTAAACATGAAACCTTCCTTTTCCTGTTTCCATGATACATGATAACAAAAAGTAAATTATGGTAAACCCTTCCCTTCAACTGCACATAAATTCTTTCACTTTCCAATTATCGAAGTTAATGTTTAGAATTAAATAGCTTGGAATTTGGAAAATAAAAAGAGAGAAGTTTAGAGCCTGTTTAGTATCCTATTCAAAATTTTTTTTTTTTCAAAATAAAAAAAATATGTTTTAATCAAGAAAACATGTTTGGTAGTCCATTTTAAAAAATAGGCCTCTTTTTAAAAATCATAAAATATCTTTTTTTTTTTTTTTACACTTCATTCTCCTTAGTTGTCATCATTTTTAAAATTTTAAAATTACTTTTAAATTTCATACCAAATAAGTTCTCCATTTTTAAAAATTAATTTTGAAAACTCACATTAAAAAAAAAAATTTGAGTAGCATAACAAACGGGACCTTAAATTTCTTCAACTGTGCTTCTTTGAAGTCGATCTCGTAATTTAAGCCCATAATGAATGATGGCCAATTTCTTAATTAGGTCATATATATATTGTTTCCTTTTTACTTTTTTTTTTTGGGTTATTTCCTCATGTTTGAATCACATTTATGATTCATCTCGTTCCATAATTGCATTGGTCTTTCTTAAGTATACTTTGCCAGCGTTTTCTTGGCCATCGAAAATGATCGATCATTGCTTTCCGCGAAAGAACAACTAGTCAGTTTTTCACTTTTTTCAATTCAGCAAGAGAGAGAAGGACAAGAAAAATAGGCATAAGATTGAGAGCAGTACTTGGGTCACCCTTGGTATCTCAATGTCATTTCATCCTTTTAAATTTTGATTCCAACAATGTTGATGTATAATCGAAATCGTTTATTTTTTAGATAATTTAATATAAATTTTTTCTATAAAAAATTAATTCAATTAAAAATTATTTGATTATATAATTATTATCGATTAAATAAAAAAATAATCTTTAATTAAAAACCATCTATTTTTTCGATTTAATTGACAACAATTATATAATCAAATAATTTTTTATTGATTTAATTTTTTGTAGAAATGATCTATAATATGTTATTTAAAAAATGAATAATTTCGATTATATACCAATATTGTCGAAATCAAAATTTAAAAAGGTGGAGTGACTTTGAAATACCAAGTAGTGACTCAAGTATTGTTCTAAGATTAATATAACATGAACAGGAATTTTAGTCCTAGCTGATCCATTAATTGGCCAAACTGAAACAATGGTGCATCAGTGCATGCATACGTAGCTAGCGATCTAGTGTCTAATACGTACATTACATGGTAGGGTAGTAAAGGTGTTTGGATGTGCCCCATTTGTGCAAGACATTGCCAAACATATCATAGAATGCAATATCCAGTTGGGTTTGCTTGATTTGCACTGACATGAAACCCTGTCCATCGTAATACAACTTCATTTCTCTTGGATTGTACCACGTCACATCACCCCTCCATGCCTTTGATCCACCTCCACTTGTTAAAAATTGAAGTGGGCTGCATCATATATCATGTCAAAATTAATATATGTTTCAATTTTCATATCCTCCCCCCCCCCCCACCCCCA
>QANW01009682.1:916103-1098647 GCA_003254865.1 Dryas drummondii
TTTTTTTTTTTTTTTTTTTTTTTCTCTGGGTCATGTAAGTTTCTAAGAGAAGCAAAACAACCCCTTTTTTTGGTCGAGCAAAACAACCCATTTGGGGTTAAGCATTTTTTATTTATTGGGCAAAGTAAAGCAATATAAAGATTTATTTTTTGGTGAAAACCGGCAAGCTACCTTTTGTATTGTGCATTTGTGCAAGCAAAACCAGCTGTGGTCTCATGCTACAATAATACAAATACGGATTGTTCTTCAATTATACTCAAATGCCCAAAATTGAAATTTTGGTGGGGTCAATCCAATCCCCAATATATATTTTTCATACTATTCTTTCGGTGTGGAATATTTTCATACTTAATTTGTGTCAAAAGTTGATTGGTTATAAAGCGGAGAAATCATGGTGCTCGATCAGTCTCTTTATTTGGATTTCCTTGCTACAGCCAATGAAGTATTGACAATTATTGGTTGACAATTATAGTAAAATATATATTTTTTTTATTTTTTTTTTGTTATTATAACATATCATTATTATTATTGGTTTTGGTAGGCCAGGAACGACATAAAAAAGTTGTCAGCTTTGAGAAAGACCGAAAGAGGGTGCCCTTCCTACATCATGCAATGCGAATATATGGACAGCTGGGAGTCTCTAGAATGGATGTATATTGGTGACTGGTGAGTATAAAAGAATATGCATGGAATTATTCCCCCAACCAATAAACAGAAAAAGAGAGAACGGGAACAAAACACGTGATCGATAATTAGAGGATGCGAAATTAATAAACGATAATAATAATAAAATTAATAAATTTAAAATTTGATATCAAAGTCGGGGAGGGTTCTATGCTATCATTGGTAATTAAATTAGTAGTCGAAGATTGATCAATTATTAAAAGAAGAAAAATTAAGAAAAATATATACATGCAGTGGGACGAAATGTTATATATAGGATGTGTATGATGATTGATGGAGTTTGTTTTGGTGTGATCGTGATCTGGATGTATATATAGGTAGCTAATTAATGTTAAGAAATGTTGTAGTTAATTAATATGTACGTTAAGATGAGTACGTACCTGAAGAGCAACTTGAGATTGGTTGTAGGCTCCTCTTCTTCCCCAATCTCCGACGACCAAAAAGCTAAGACATCCATCGGCTTTGGCTGCAGCGTGGTGGAGTCGTGGTAGCTGATCATCTGCTACCACCACTCCAACAAGTAGAGCACACAATAAAAGAGTAGTAGTACTTGTCATCATGCTCATTGAGTACTTGTTTTCCATAGCTATAGGATTCATTGTAAGAAATTAAGCAATTAGACAACCTATCTAGCTAGCTGGCTCTTTATATAGGGTCAGGACAGTTGGGTTGCATAGTATTGAATTGTAAGAAACACACGGATGCGTGTGATTTGTGCAGTTGAACGGACGGAGATGACAACATCAAGATTTCCAAAAGGATAATGGCCCCCACTGCCCCAACCCCATGGGTTCGCGAGGCCAACTCACACACATGACAATATTTATGAAAAATTATACACAAATGGACAAGAATTCTCCACGCACAACACGGCTCCAACAACAAGATTTTGCCACGTACCCATAAGGCCAGGTACGCATAGCATAAAGCTGATCAATGATATATCATCATCTTAAATAAATGGATACATATATAGTTGGTAAAGAAAAAAAAAATCCATAATATATAGATATTAATTGCAAGCGAGCCCCGCGCACAACGAAAAATCCATCTTTTATTCTATCTCTCTAGACGTACCTAGTTTGATCTGTACGTTCACGCAATTAAGCTAGCTAGCAATTAAGTTAGGTTTCTCATTGTTCTTCTTTACCTTATCGAAAAGAGAAAATTAAGCCTAAACGTACGTGCTCATTGTGTGAGATGAGATATATGTGATCCAACATTGAATGATTTGAGATAAGAAAATATAGGGTGATATCTGGGTCTCAACTAAAGCCAATCCAAACTGTCCCAGGTAGGCGGATCCTCCATTCCTTTTATATATTATGCTACGTTATCTATATACATAAATATTATACTTTTTGTCACATGTATTTGTTTGTTTAGTATATGAATTGAAGGGGCATGGGTTAACATGGGGAGGTGAAGGAAGAGGACACGTATACATCCATGCTTGGGTATTTTTAATTAACTACTTTGCTTTCAATCAAACGAGCTAGTACCATCCCCCAGTTGTTACCTGTCTCAGTGGGCTGGGACCTATGGATTATTACATTGTTTTCAAATAAATAATTTATATTATCGTCTAAATGGACTTGGGTCATTTGTTATCACATACCCATAAATTAATAATTATGAATATGATCAAGTTGTCTAAATTGATCACTAAAATCAGCTAAATCAAAGACAAACATGGAAATCGATTATGTCAATCGATCATGAGAAGAAAATTATGTACATGTATAAATTATTACTATAGAGATAGACCCAGAACACTGTACACGGGCCCTAGAAATCAATGACACATATGTACATTACTACATATACATATATATATATATATTAAGATGGAGCTGTACATGATGCTGTAATTTCCTGAGTCTATATTGTTGGTAACGGTTAGTAATTAATTAATTAATTAAATGGCAGAGTGAAGCAGGTGCTTAGGCTTAGAGATCTTCCATGTATGCAAAGTCCTGCCTAAAACATCATAGAATACAATCTCAGCTTGCGCTGGGGTCAGATCCACAGACATGAAACCTTGACCATCGTAGAAGAATTTCATCGCTCGAGGGTCATAGTTCTTCACATCACCCCTCCATGCTTTCGAACCTGCTCCACTGGTTAAATACTGAATCGGACTGCAATTTATATATGAAAATCCCAATTTCATCATTCAATTAATTCGTAATTTATATATATATAATATGGAATAATATACAACATTCAAGATTAAATACCTATCGAGGCTACTAATGTGCTCCAAACAGTGGTCATGTCCATTCATGTACATATCAACATTATGAGCCTGCAATATACACAAATATTATTACATCACAATAAAATATATATTATTCAAACGTAGCTAGCTATTTAACAGAAGAGACATAGATCATGATATATTAATTTGCAATGCTCCTATATATAGCTTGAGAAATTGATAAATTAATTGGTAATCGATCGGAAAATGAATTTACCTTAAGTATTGGTAAAAGTAGTGTTATAAGCTCCGGAGTGTCGCCATGATGTCCAGCACTTCTGATTGCATGGTGACCAATCACTATCTTCCACTTTGCACTTGACTTCCTCAATGCTATTTCCAAATCCTAATTGTTAATTCATTACATGCAACATATATATAATCATCAAAATCGATCTTATCCCTCATTGTGGGTAAAGGTTTTTTGTGTTCGTGGGTGTTTCGTATGTGTGATATATATGAAAATATTTTCTTATTAAACTGTAAATCTAGTAATTAATTAAGTACCTTTAAAAGGTTAGCAATGTATGCCTTCCTAGGAGACACCACTCGCCAATCATAAGTATGTTTTTTTTCGGTATAGTATTTGCTCACAAATGGAGTGGTGTCCACGAAAAAGAATTCCGCAATTTCTACAAAATTAATTATATATGGAACAATATTAATAAGAATAACAAGTAAAAATTTAATTAATTATGAAGATGAATGCTCGGCTGTGGTGTTAATTTGATCATTAGAAAGATACCTGCATCAACAATATAAGATCTGAGGCAAAACCATCGATTATCAATCTGTCGGAGGGCAGGGTTTAATTGTGCCTCAGTGTCACCCCTATAGTCATGATTTCCTAAAACTGCATGCAGTGCACCCATATATATATATAATACATAATTAATCTTTGATTAATAAGAGAATGAGAGATTTAAATTAATTTGTTATATATTTTGGTGACTTACCGCTGTACCACTGTCTTTGTAGGGTGTTAGCTGTGTAAACGTTTAAAAAGGAATCCTCAAATGCAGAATCATTCACACCCTTGAGTCCATTCTGGTAGAAATTATCTCCAGTGGATAACACAAAATCTATATCTAATTCCTCTCCAATCCTTCCCATCTGTGCATGCATGCATATCAATATCAATAATATATATGTACAAATTAGAAGGAATAATTAATTAAGTAATTAAGGACCTGAAAAGCAACTCTGGATTGGTTATAGAACCCTCTTCTGCCCCAATCTCCAACCACCAAAAAGCTAAGTGACCCATCATCTATTGGTGTGTGTTCAAACCTTGGAAGCGCTGCAAAAGTAGTGGAAATAACCAAAGAAATGCAAAACACCAACACCAGATGAAGCCGTGAAGCTGCTACGCTGCTTCTTTCATAAACACAAGCCATGGCTAAGTTGCTTATAACCATGGCTAGCTTTTCTAGGAGACTGGGGTGAATTATTAGTATAATTGATCAAGAAGCAGAGAAAGGTCCAAAGGGAAGGGAAAGAGGAGGATTAATTAACGAATAGATTAAATCAACAGAAATTTATAATACTAGCTATAGCTAGAGAAAGATAATATTGTCAGATATATAAAACGTAAAAGTGAATTTAATGATCAGCCAGAGATGATCTAATTGTATTTAAAGCTGCAGGTATTCAACAACATTCATGATCACTAAGTTTGGCCGGGGTAAAAATATATTGTGGCATCCCATCTTTTGTGGAATTCCTTTTCTTTTTCTTTTTTTTTTCTTTTGGTCGAGGAATTCAACTATTTGAGGAACAAAATGGTTGATGACCCTTCACGTACAATTAATGGGATATACTAATGGCTCATACAATTGTCTTTTTTTTTTTTTTTTTTGGGCCAGTCATACAATTGTCAATTGTTATATCCAAAATCGGTTGTTAATCACATTTGTATTCTATGCCTAATTTCAATTTGCTAAACTAAGGTCAACTATACCAAGAAAAGTACTGTACATATAATGCAAATTTAATTTGTGGGGAAGGAAGAATTTTGTCGTTCAATTTTCAATCCAAGAGTTGATTGTGGGCGTATGCGCTAACTGTTCCAAAATCAAAATGGTTAAACTTTCTTAACAGAGAAATTATGAAATTTAAAACAACAGGGGGGAGGGGGGAGGGAAGGCAGGGGAAGAGGCTATGAAGACTGGCTAATTTCATCCCAAACAAGTGATGCTCATAATTAATTTTCATGTGCATATCATTACACAACTTCAAACTTACACAGACTATGAGACAAAAGAAAAGTTCTCAACTCTTGGATCGAGCTCTATACATTCTTCAGGTATGACCAGCCAGGCTTGAAACAGTATGCATTTCAAGCAAAGAAATAATTAACTTGCTGCTGATGCCATAGTTTTAGATCATGTTCAACATCAAGCTTTCCCAATTTCAAGGTTTTGAGAATGCCTAAAACAGATATGTTAGTACACAAACAAAGATTTGAAACCTTACAACATCCCCTGGCAATGGCGTGCAGCATTTTGCCTAAGGATTGGTGCCTAAAAGAGCCAGAAGAAAGGCCCGGTAATGTCCAGAGGTATCTGAATGAACTGCATCATTTAATGTTTTTCCATATTTTTTCCGATATTCTGCCTTTATATACTGCATATCAATCTCAGCCCTTGTCACAATTACCCTTATGAGTTTGGGGTCATCTGTACCCAAACCCTTCATTGCCTTGCGTGAGACCTGCAATGGTAACGAGAAAACATGAAATTAAAGGTGCGGAACATCATGGCCAAAAAAAAAAAATGGTGCAGATCATGTATAGTGTATTAACAATAGTGTAGAAATTAAGATACCCGCGCAAAATACAAGCCAGGATTTTCAGCACATCGTATAATAGTCAAAAGTGCATGCTCAAAATTCCCATGTGTTTCCTTTGCTACTGCCTGTGACAAGTTAATTAGTTTAGGCAAAGGACTGACAGTACTGTTGAAGATTACAGATTGGTGAAGCTGTATTATATTTATAGATACAGATGTACCTTTTCCAATGGATGGCCATACTTTTTGTGGTAAGCAGAGTTAACAGCAACCAAATGTGCCCTGCTTCTTTCACTAAAAATTCGTATGAATGTCTTCTCATCAGTTCCCAACTTCTTCTCCCCAGCCTTATAGAGAGCAACTACATCTTCCTCTACCAGCACTAGATCAACTTCTGGACCTTCGTACCGTGGTATACAAACATATGCATGCAGCAACTGCACAAAAATAGTTAATTATAATCAACAAACTGACTTTCATAACTTGATAGGGAAAAAAAAGGCATAAGAAGAAATAATTTGTGAGGTATACTCAAACAAAGTTGGGACTTTGGGAAAGGGGGTGAGAGCTAGAGGAGGATGAAAGTCATAAACTACGACTTTTTTTGGTAGGCAAAAGAGTTGGATAACAATTGATCATGCAACCTCATACAACAAAGCTTAACACATTTCTATTAACTAAAGGTGTTGAAAGGAATGGACTAATAATGTATATCACGGTGCTAAAAGAGAAAGATGAGTGACCTTTCTGTGAACTCCAGATGGTAATTTAGACCGAAGGTCATTCTCAAGGTCAACATCGAAACTTGAAAAATAGTTTTGTTTGAATTGTCGCATCTGGGATGGAGTACGAGAACATATAACTTCAGTAGCAGCTTTAACATCAGCGTCTCCCTCCAAAGCATGCCGTACAATGGTAGCATCCCGCATTGCTGGATCAGGCATCCACAGTAGAACGGCTTTCTGCATGGATCCACAAATTAATTAATTTCATCCATCATTGAAAACCCAATTAACTAATGTCACATAAATTAACATATGCAGATGAAAATTAAGTGAGAACAAAGGAACCACACTTAAAATGAAAATATGTACCTTGAGATTTCCACTAAGCTCATGGGTCAAGCGCTTGTTGAGGTCGTCAGAATACATGGCATTGTATTCTTTTCGGATGGCGGCACGCTGTGTTGCATTCCGGTGTGCAAGAATATTGATTACAGCTGCACTGTCGCATCCAAGTCCTGCAATGCAGTACTCAAATGATTATTAATTATAAAAGAAAAGAACTGAACAATTTAATTATATGAAGAGGAATTCATTAATATTCCAACCTCCATCAACATGTTTAATTAGCTCTCTCTTAATTGAAACAATATATGTTTCTAGCTAGCTAACATATGAGAAATGATAGTAGTCCTTCATGTCACTTTCGCATAAACTGGGTCAATGACCATTCACCATATTCAATATCATCAACCAAAAAGGAAAAACATGCATAAACAGGGAAGTCAGTCAGTACCTTTGAAGGCACGGTAGAGGTGGACAGCATCATCACGGGGTGAAGGCGGCATCGGTGGTATAATCACAGATGCCATTCTTGTACTACGTTTATGCTTCTCTTAATTTACTTGTGTTGCTGATCAAGTTTAAGCTTAGCTAGCTTGAGTTAATGGAGCTCATCATCAGTTGGTTATTTCATCAAACAGGACATGCGCAACACAACCCACCACCACCAGACTACGTACTTGGTTATGGTTTTTTCAACTTCATTCCATTGCAACTCAAAGTTGTCCATTTTTGTAGCTTATCAAATACAAACCGAAAGAAGCTTAATGTCCATGTCTTTGCCCAAAAAAGAGGAAACTTGTCCATGTGTAATGAGTACATTCAACGCATCCATTTGACCGTTTCCCTTTGCGTCCCAATATTTCTTTTTGCTGGGCCTGGCCGCTCTTGTCTGATCAACACATGGGCCATCTACTGTGCCTTTGTTTGGGCCGTTTGGTTTCTGTTGTGCCTATTTGGGCCTTTCAATGAACCTTCATTTTCCAACTAAAATGAATGACGAGATTTTTTTGTTTTTTTTCCTGGAAACAAAAAGGAAAAAGAAAAGGAAGGCATAAATAAAGAAATTAAGGGCAAGGAAGCGTCAGGAATTGATAATTTAATTAGTTAAATAATATAATAGGCTAATAGCTAGGGTTGCGTTGCGTTGTATTATTTGCTAGGGTGGGCAAATAATATACTAAACGTACATTTTGAATCTAAAGTTCTAAACGCAGTAAAATAAACATTTTGATCGATGTCGACCTGTGTTATTTTATAACATACTTACATACATAGTGCGGACGTCAATTTCTTATCTAACCCACATATCTGAGTTTTAATTTGTACGAACATATACATAAAACAACCAATTAAATGTTGTATAATTAATAATTGACAACATGCACATAAAAAACTTAAAACTTGAAAACTAACAAATTTGGTGGAGCTTAGCTATTAAATTACGAGAATTAATAGTCAAAATCAAGTAAACAAAGTGAAGCATTATAATAATTAATCTGCAGCCAATTAACGATCAGAATTCATGAAAATGTACCAAAGCGATAAAATGACAAGTGGTCCTCACTCCTCTTACTGTAATACGCGTCATATATGGATGATGGTTTTGGAAAGTGGACATGGAATTAAGCTAGTGCGTGTATAATTATATTAACCAAGGTTAAGGTTAGCTAACCGACACTACGTCATCACTTAAAGTTACTCTTTAGAAATTATGAGCTTAATTGTTGTTGTTTGTTGGCCAAAAAAAAAAAATTATGAGCTTAGCATTGACCAATAATCTTCAATCTGCGGCATTTTTTTTTAACTTGCATTTTGTATGTTTTCATAGAATATAAGCTTGCAGAAAAGTTGATTTACAATTTATTAATATCTTTTTTTTTTTGGGCCACTACAATTTATTAATATCTTTATTTACACCAAATTAATATTCTTCAGTTCCTTCCAAGTTCCTTATTTATTAGTCTTTTTCTCTTTCAATATTAGAAGAGGTTTTAAGTTCAATTTTCTTCTCTCTCATATCATAATTAAATAAATAAAAAAATACGACCACCATTAGTATTTGGTATTAGAAAATGTTTGTCGTAGCTATAGCTGTAATATTACATTTTAATCTTCATTTTCTGTTAATCTTGATATGCCGTCTATCCAATGCTTTATGAATTGCGTCTTTGAATGAACCGCATAAGACATAATTAATGGGATATATATATATGCATATAATAATATATGACTTCATCGAACTCCTTGCTTTAATAATTACATTAATTATATGGCCAATTCTTGTCGGTCCTCTAAATGTAGAACAACCAATTAGTTGGTTGTTCTAAATGTACAACAACGTACTAACTAATTAAGTTCATGAGTTAAAATATGTTTTACGCCGCATTTTACATATTAAAACCAATGATAGGCTGATAGGCATAGGCTAGCCAATTAATATATTAGAATATATTTAAGAAATAATTAGGCTTAATTCTTTTAGAAAAAACATTTTTTAGATGGAAACCGAAGTTGTTTTAAAATTTATAAGAAAATCTTTTTAATTCATAATAAAGTCATTTTAATTTATAAGAAAATTCTTTTAATTCATAATAAAATTCTTCTATGATTTGAAGGATATTTCCTCCTATTTGAAGGATATTTCCCCTCTTAGGGTGTAGAGTGGACTTTGTAGATGCTGCATGTTAGGTTTTAAAATCGTTAAAACAAAAAAAAATAAAAAAATTTAATTAAAAACCCTAAATTACTACCGATCTAATCTAAGAAAGACTAATAAAATGAACTGGACTCTAAGTCTTCCTATAATTAATCCTCTGCCAAAAGATAAAAAAAAATTATATCAAATAGTATTCTAATTTCTGACCCCGCATTTTACTTTTAATAATGATAAAATTTATTGCATTTGTTCATCAGTTATGTATATAATTAACATTTTACTTGTTATAAATAAATGATACATATTCAAAATAAATTTAGACATGAATAAACAAAATATATATTACTATATGATTTCTTTGTGAAAATTTGGTAAACATATTTAGTAAGTTTTTAGCAGTGTAGTTCACTGTTATTTTATTTCATTTTAAAAGAGATCCACGAGCTCTGCTTGTGGCCATGTGCTGGGCACGCTTTGACAATACTCATGAAAACTATATATACTAATAAAGTAATAAGCTAGCTGACCAACTTAACGTTATGAATTCTTTATATATCCTAATTGTGAACTTCATTTTTCCCACACAGTCGGGGGTATATATAGAGGGCAGTCTAAATGTACTTGATTATCATCAACTAAAAAGGTTTGTTTGAATTACTGGGTTTTGAATTTCTAATGATTAATTAGAAAATTATTAATTAATAATTAATAATTGATCGATTAGGGTTTAGGGTTTATGCATGCATGTAATTTTCTAATTTGAAGCTGAGCTTGTATCTCAGAAAACTTGGATCGGGCCGATCGCGACAAGCTAGCTTGTTGTACTCCTGTTGCCCAAATCTCTCACCATGATATCGATCAATATATATGTACGATCATAATTAACAATTATTAGCTAGCATCAATATATGCTAATAATTGATGTTTATCATTAAATAGGGGATGTTCATATTAACCAATGCAAAGTAGCGAAGCCACGAGAACACAAACAAATTAAAACGTAAGAGAAAAAAAAAAGATTAAAAAAATAGGGTGTATTTTAATATGAGAAGGTGATGCACGACGGTAGCTAACATTGTAAACTCTGGGGTCCTATTCAAATAAGAAATGGGAGTGCTGATTTGCTTCCTGTGGCTGTCATTAGTGCCTATCAAATTCGTATGGTGCGTAATATTGTATTTTGAATATGATTATATGAATTAACATTGAATATAAATAGTGGGGAGTGTCAGTGTTGATTAACATTATAAAATTTCAATTTGATTGGAGAGTGTTGAAAAAGAGGACTTTTTTTTTCTTTTTTCTTTTCAGGATGATTGAAAATTGGATATTCATTTAGCAAGTTGTTGTCCCGTCACTGGAAAGTATATGTAAATATACAATAGCCACTAGGTATATATAATATAATTGAAAGGTTATTCTTAGGTAGGTTAGGTTTAAATACTATTCCATGGTCATGTACTGGATATATTTTAAAATCATATATACTGTAGACGACATAATCACACCGGAGAGTGTTGAATCCTTCGAATTTCTTATACGACAACTTGTGTACATGTCATGTGCCGGCGGCTCCATCTGGACTTATTTTTATGGACTAGCTTGCTCTCTAAGCCAGTAAGCCATACATATATGATATCCAGCTAGCTAGCTACCCGAAATACAACATATCGATCTGCAATCTTGTCTATATGAGAGAATAACGTACCAACAGTAAGTGCAACTTTTAGATGTCTTTTAGATGTGTCGTCTTTCAATCAGGGTCTACATGAAACAAATATTAATCATTTCCATATAAAACATTAATGTGATAAAGAACTCATTGTGTGGCCGAAATTTGGAGCCTTTTTCTTAATTTCTAGCTAGCTAGTTGGAAAGTATATATGTGACTTATTGCAAATTTAAATATAGATGTTTAGATTAATGCAGGTATATAGCCTCCACTACATTATATCTCTCTTCGATCCCCACGTAAATCCAAGTTTTAACATTGAAATAAAACGTATATTCTTTACAATAATGTTAAGAATTCTAAATTTGTATTTTAAATATATGATGTGTTATTATATATATTAGTGTTTTATTTGTTGTAAAATAAATAAGTTTTAGAGTGGATTATATAAATCAGTGAAATATTGTTACATAATTTAGAATATAAATTTGAAATCTCACGAACTAAGAAAAGGGGTTAATTACTAGCTCTTGTGCCATGTACCTTGCTAAGGATCGACTCAGTTGGGTACTTCACCAAGTAGTACCATCAGAAATTTAATTATAC
The DNA here is from genome assembly GCA_003254865.1 of Dryas drummondii. NCBI lineage: Eukaryota > Viridiplantae > Streptophyta > Magnoliopsida > Rosales > Rosaceae > Dryas > Dryas drummondii. The sequence continues at coordinate 927,838 of QANW01009682.1, forward strand.
GGTTGACATGCAAGAGATAGTGAATTGGAATAAAAAAAATATTCAAAAAGTTGGGTAAATTAGTTGACATGGAGAATTTCATTATTAGTAAATTAAGTAATAAATTATATCTTTTCTAGTTAATTTATTAGGTGACCTATAGACTGAAGAGGATCCGGATTAAAGAAAGGGGGTCCATGAAGACATTTAGATAGCCAGTAACCTGTCGACACGTCAGTCGTCAGAAAAAGGCGTGGTTAATTTCCTGTTGCTGATCATCTGTTTTCCAAAATGTGTAAGGTGGATGGAAGGATATTGCATGGACCACCCCCACTTGGACTTCCTTAAACAATTCTGTATCCTTGATCTACACAAGGATATATCGATCATGATTGATCCAGTTGATCGGTATCCTTCAAATGAAATCATCAGATCAGCCTTATGAGACAGAAAAAATCAAGGCTGCAGAGACCCATGTTTTCTCCATTCTCTATACTCTCTCTATTTCTCTCTCCGAGACAAAGCTCTTATATATATAATTAATATACATAGCAAGTGGGAATGACAATGTAGCTATATAGGCATTTGTTTTTATGGGTATGTATTTATGGCATTAATACTTGTGTAGCTTGATACCCTCCACGTCAGTTGAGAGGTTCCTCCACTCCAACTTGCATTGCAGTGGTCTCACAGGCGCAGTATGCATGAATATCTGATCTGCAATTTCTTTTTATCTCATGTTTTGGCATTCTCTGTTGGACCTTTTCTCATCATCCTAATTAGACCTAATTTGTCGTCCTTCTTCGATCTCCTCCATCAAGCCCTTATTCCTCTAGCTCTCTCATCTGTCTACACGTACATGCCAAGAAAACAAGGAGATCGAAGTGAGCACCTCCTCTCTCTCTCTACCTTTTGGCCCATCCGGCCGGTGTTGCATATATTGATCATTTTCTAAGAACTTGAATCATATTGTTTAATTCGTTCGATCAGGTCATGTGGCCTAGATTAGTGGCCAACAAGATTCTAAGAAAGCGATTGGGAAGCAACAACTTTGTTGCAGATTTTCCAAGCAACTCATCATCGGAGACGACCTTGCAGCTGCACGAATCACCAAGTTCTGGTCACCCATCTCTCAGCCCGACCACCATCTTCAATCCTCCCCAGAACACACACAAGTACAAGTACGTACGTCACAATTGTTTACTCCTTATTAAATATCTTAATTAATTACTTGAAAAAGAACTAGCTAATATATATGTTTCTAACTGATTCATGTATAAAATTTTGTATCTCATAAATATATATCTTTCGATATATATATATTAATTTTGTTTTCTCTTCATTAAGGGTTTTTGTTAGTACATGGAATGTTGGTGGGGTGGAACCACAAGAAGATACCAGTATGGAGGATTGGATTGACACATCCTGTGACATCTATGTTCTTGGGTAATTAATTTCAATAATTCCAAATATATAGTATTTTAGAAAACGATATATATATATATATAAAATAGTTGAGAAGGAAATTAATTGACTAATTAAGAGAACCCAGAAAAGTTGTTTTATTGATATCACGCGATATATGCATGCATTTCTTGATGCAGGTTTCAAGAAATTGTTCCTCTGAAAGCCTCCAATGTTCTAGGATCTGAGAATAGCAAGATCTGCATGAAATGGAATTCCTTGATCAGAGAAGCTCTGAACAAGAAGAAAATACGTCACGACTACTACTCCCGACGAGATCATGATGATGATGATCACAATACGGAAAAATATAATGATGAACTGCAGAAGATGATGATGCAAAAGGACCTCTTTGACCCCAAGAAAAATGGATCAAAATCAATTACGGATCAAAGCAGCGGCATTGTTAATAAATATCCACAGGAGTTCCAGTGTATTATAAGCAAGCAAATGGTGGGGATACTAATATCGGTTTGGGTTCGAAGTAATCTTCGTCCATTTATTCGGAATCCAAGTGTCTCGTGTGTGGGCTGTGGCATCATGGGCTGCCTAGGCAATAAGGTAAGTACGTACGTAATTAAACACTAAACTTAATTAATTAATGTTATTTTCATATGATTCGTACTAGTACGTGCTGCTCACTTGATAAAAACATGGGCATTAAAGATACGTATGATATATTAATTAGCAACAGAATCCAATCATATATCCTTCAATTAAGTTTAAGGTAGATCGAGTATGATCCAATTAAGAATAATGAATCGAAATTACATATTTTGTCTTGTTTCTAAAATTGAATTAATTATATATGCAGGGTTCAGTGTCGGTTAGATTCCGGTTGCATGAAACAAGCTTCTGCTTTGTGTGCAGCCATCTAGCTTCAGGGGGTAGAGAAGGAGACGAGAAACAAAGAAATTCAAACGTGGATGAAATATTGTGCCGGACAAGTTTTCCTAGAGGCCCGGGCCTTGATTTGCCCAGAAAGATCCTAGATCACGAGTACGTCTAAACGAATCAAACTAAACCCCTTCAAAGTTCAAACCCTCCATTAATTAATTTCATTCAAATATTATAATCTCCTGAATCAATGTTGTTTCTTTCACTACATACCATGAAAATAAGACAGGACAATAAATTAATTTAAAGCTTAATTATCAGCACCATTATTGTTTTCTTTTCAACTTTGAATTGTCGTGACAGATTAAAAGCCGCCAAACCAACCCTATAATATTTAATTAATATATTCTTCGATCAGTATACTGTACTACTATCTATTTATATATGCATTAATTTTTATCACTATATATAATTGGGTAGTTGTTGAAAAAAATTAATCTTAATATGGTCATGCAGGACTCCAGTTCGCTATATGGGTTTTACCAGTCTATATATGGTGGTTAAAGATATGGTTCGATCCTTTAAACAAGTTGACTTCATATATAATTAATTAAAAAGTCAATATATATTATACAAAGCCTTGCAAGCTAATGATCGAACGCTAGCTAAAATATGTCCATCCATAAAAAATCGCGGCTAATTATATATTCTTGGTTCAATGCTTGCAGTCGTGTAATTTTCTTGGGAGATTTGAATTATAGAATTTCCCTTCCAGAAGCAACAACACGATCATTAGTGGATAGAAGAGAATGGAATGCCCTACTAGAAAATGATCAGGTATATATATTTAATGTAATATATATGTGTGTGTGTGTGTGTGTGTGTGTTCTTCAATATTACATGAATGTTAATCTACTTAATACCCAAATTAATTATAATTTGACATCATATTAATTTGAATGGAATGAAGCTGAAGATGGAGCTGACAAATGGTCAAGTACTTGAAGGTTGGCAGGAAGGAAGTATTAAATTTGCTCCCACATACAAATATTGTCCTAATTCTGATGTATACTACGGATCATGTCCCCCTCCCAACAAAGCTGAAAAGAGGCGTGCTCCTGCTTGGTAATATATACATATATATAATCTTCGATCTCCATATATATGGTTAATTTAATTTTGTATGAAATTAATGGTGTTAATTTGTTGGTGTACGATTTAGGTGTGATCGGATAATTTGGTATGGAAATGGATTAAAGCAACATGTATACAGTAGAGGTGAATCAAAAATGTCAGACCACAGGCCTGTCAAAGCAATTTTTACAGCTGAAGTTGGGGTTTTGCCAACATTGAGAGCCTATCAAAGCTTTTTTCTATCAGACAGGTTTGAGAAGATTTCAACCCACTTTGATCATCAGCTATCATCCACCATCGATCATGATCATGACCATTTTCTATGTAAACCTAGATCTGCAAGTTTCCAAATTAATTGAGTGCTATATAATGAATTAATATTTGATCGAGCTTAATAAAAAATGTTTTTTTTTTTGGCCAGGAACTTATTAAAAAATGTTTAAGAAGCTTCTAATGTTAATTACATATATAATCAATTGTTTAATTATATAACTCGGGTGATGATGAATGTACAGTGAAAGTTGGTGTGTGGAAACTGTCTGAGCTAGGCATCGTTTCCATAGGTTAATATAAAATGCTTGTTTTGGTCCAACCAGTATATATCTATATATAATTATATGATACAAATTTATAGATTACAGATTTGATGCTCCCAAGCAGGGTGTTGTATGCTAACCCCCCTGCAGGCATGTAGCCCATGTATATTTTAATTTATCAAACTTCCCAATGATTAGTGCGGCTGAAGAATCTAATATTACAATAATTAAGCCATCATTTGTCGGGGAGCAAAAAAAACAAAAAACAAAAAACAAAAGAGAGAGTAGACCATTTATATGATTGATTGAGCAGTTTGGATGTAGCAATAAAGTGGCCGGTGATGAGGGCGTGAGGCCATGGTTTATAGTGGGAGAGTGGGGACATCACTCTTTCTACATGCACTCTCAGTATTCAGATATATATATGCTGAGTGGAGGATCCATCATCGATCAATCTCTTGAGTTAATTAATACATCAGGCAAATACCAAGGATATGATTAATAAGTACTACAACTTGTTCCACAAATATCATGAGTCGGCCTATACCAACTCTACTTGTGTGATTCATCTTACAACACAAATAATACAATTAAAAGAAAACGAAAAGAAAGGCTATATATATGGAGTATGGACTCGATCATCCCAATCAAAATTTAAACACAAATTGTGTTTAATGTGGAAAGAATGTGATTCATATATAGTAGGTTTTAGGTTCAAATTAATCTCACAGAGGAGATTTTCATGCATGTTTGGTAGTTTGTTCTGTGGAAAACTCTTGTAATGTATTATTATATATACGTGAGATTTTTAGTTATATATAGGTATACTAACAAATGTTATACTAATAAATTTATAAGAGATCTTTGAGTAATGATGAGCTTGAGCTTATTAATAGAGAGGTTTGTGAGGCTGATATTAAAGCTAGTCTATTTTCTATTGGGGGTTTGAAGGCTCCAGGCCCTGATGGTCTTCCTGCTTCATTTTTTCAGCAGCATTGGGATGTGTGTAAGCATGATGTTGTGGACTTAGTTCTTAGATGTTTTGGTACTGCCACTTTGCCTGAAGGTTTAAATAGGACTCTCATTGCTCTTGTTCCTAAGGTTGCTAATCCTTCTTCAGTCGCTCAATTGAGACCTATTGGTCTCTGCAATACTTTGTATAAAATAATTTCTAAGATTGTGGTTTCTAAGTTGAGGCCTGTTATGTCTAAATTGGTTCATCCTAACCAAGTTAGCTTTGTGCCTGGTAGACATATCAGTGATAATATTTTGGTGGCTCAGGAGATTTTGCATAAGTTCAAGCTGACTAAAGGGTCTAAAGGATATATGGCTTTGAAGATTGATCTTTCCAAAGCCTATGATAGGCTCAAGTGGGGTTTCATTAGAAATGTTTTCTGGGAAGTTGGTCTGAGAGGTTATCTTTTGGAACTTATCATGCAGTGCATCTGTACAGTTAGTTTTCAGGCTGTTATTAATGGTGAGCTTTCTTCTTGCTTCAGCCCTGCTTGTGGTATTAGACAAGGCGTTTCTCCTTATATTTTTGTTTTGTGTATAGAGAAGTTGTCTCATTTAATCATTCAACAGGTTTATAGTTCTCAGTGGAAACCTGTGAGTGTGTGTCAAGGTGGGCCTCTTGTGTCTAATTTATTTTTTGCTGATGACTTGATTTTATTTGGTGAAGCTTTTGTGTCTCAAGCTCAGATTATGAAGCTTTGCTTTGATGCTTTTTGTATTGTTTCCGGTCAGCAAGTGAGTTATGAGAAGTCAAGTATTTTTGTTTCTTCTAATACTTGCCCCATCGTTGCTGCTGAAGTTACTTCTGTTTGTGGTTCTCCCTTAACTAACTGCCTTAGGAAATATTTGGGGGTTCCTCTTATTCACACCAAAGTTGTCAAAGATACGTATAGTGAGGTTGTTGACAAGGTTAAAAAGAGGTTATCTTCTTGGAAATGCAGGACTTTATCTATGGCAGGGAGGCTTACTCTTCTTCTCTCTGTCACCTCTGCTATTCCTGTTTATTCTATGCAAACAATTTTGCTTCCTACCTCTATTTGTGATCAACTTGATAGACTCAACAGGAACTTTCTTTGGGGTCACTCTAGTGAGAGGTCTCGTGTCCACTTAGTTAATTGGGATGTTGTGTGCAGATCTAAGTTTTTTGGGGGTCTTGGTCTGAAGAAATCTGCTTTGATGAACCAGGCCTTACTTGCTAAAACTGGTTGGAGACTCTTGCAGCATGAAGAGGGTTTGTGGTCTTGAATTTTGCAAAGTAAATACCTTAAGCAGTATGATCTTTTGACTACTAAGGATATTGTTTTTGCTAATTGTTCAAGCTCTTGGAGAGCCATTCTTTGTGGTTTGAAGCTACTTCCGAATAGCCTCAAGTGGAGGGTTGGTAATGGTAATTTGATTCTTTTTTGGACTGATAGATGGCTTGATATTGGCCCATTACAGCTTTTTGCTACTATTGAGCTTTCTGAGGAGATGCTGCAGCTTATTGTTAGTGATTTTCTTGATGAGCAGGGTTGGGATGTGGATTGCTTAAGGGAATGTTTACCTCTTGAGATTATCCAAAAAGTTACTGATGTGCAGGCTGGTGCTATTGGTAGTGGTATGGACAGGTACATTTGGCATATCACTAATAATGGTGTTTTCTCTGTTAAGACAGCTTATTTGACTTTGTTTGACAACAATTTTATTGATTGGTATTGGTCTTTCTTGTGGAAGATGTTCTTACCTCCTAAATTCAAGACTTTCCTTTGGTCTTTTTGTCATGGTAAACTAATGACTAATGTCCAAAGGGTTAAGCGGAGGTTTTCCTTTTCTTCTGACTGCCCTAGATGTCATGGTGTTTCTGAGACGTTAGAGCATTTTTTAGATATTGCAGCCCTGCTTTGTTCTTATGGAATGCTTTGGAGGATCTTGTTGGTGTAATGATTTTGAGGTTTGGCTGCGGCTTAATTTGCAGTCTAAAATTCCTACTAGAGTTGGTCTACCTTGGAATCTCTTGTTTGTTTCTGCTTTTTGGTTTTTATGGAAATAGAGATGTTGTTTTGTTTTTGACTCTCAATTTGTGATTCCTCAAAGACCTCAGTATATCGTTTTTCAATATGTTTGGGATTGGTCTTGTGCTAATGTTTGGGATTGGTCTTGTGCTAATAAGTCAGTGAATGCAAAGCCTGCTAGACATACTGTTTATCTTTGTTGGCTTCCTCCTCCTAGGGGTTTTTTGAAGCTTAACACTGATGGGTATAGACATTCTTCTTCTGGAATTATTGGTGCTGGAGGGCTACTCAGAGATAATAATGGTGACTGGTTGAAAGGCTTTTCTGTCAATCTTGGTATTGGTTATGTGTTAGAAGCTGAGTTGTGGGCTTTATTTTGGGGGCTCTCTCTTGCTAAAGAGTTTGGTTGCTTTAATTTGCTTGTGGAAAGTGATTCAGCTGTGGCTGTTTTGTTGATTTCTAAAGATGTTGATAGTTCTCATCCTTTTTTTAGCCTTATTAATAGTTGCAAAATTCTTATTTCTGGTTTTGCTAGTTGTTCAATCTCCCATGTTTATAGGGAGCAAAATGCTGCTGCAGATTGTCATGCTTCTCTGTGCTTTGTGAGGGAGCTGGGGATTCATTGGTTTGAAGTGCCTTCTGCTGAGGTCTTATCAATTCTGTTGGCTGATGCTTCTGGTTCCTCTTGTGCTAGAGCTGTGTTAGGCTAGATTTCTTCTCTGGGCTTTAGCCCTCCTTTGTACCCAAAAAAAAAAAAAATTATAAGAGATTGAAAAGAGTAACATGGAAAAGGGGTACTCTAAAAAAAAGAAGAAAAAGTAATGTTATTAGCACTTAACCTCTACTCTCCAATCATGGGTACAAGAAACTAAAATGTAACGACAATAATGCTGCATTAGCACTCCTCACTCAGCATGCATTTGCTAATTTTATAAACTATCTGCGCTTTGGGCTTTTGTTTTGGGCCTAGCCTGTATTAGCCTCCCCTTGCTATGGGCCCTTCCCTTGCGCCTTTCCGGGCTTTTAATGCAAATCCGCTTCTGACAGAAAAAAATATATATATATATAATCTCCTTGAAGGCTTAAGCATACCTATCCTATAAATATTTCCCAATTTCAAAATCTCCCGCAAAAACAAAAATGTTAAAAATAAAAATGGTTGATTCGCTTTCGCTATCCGCGTTCGACAGCGTAGAGATGCAGAGAGGGTTCGATTCGGCTCTGCCTCTTCGAGCACGCCTCCTACACTTGCTTTTACAATCTGCTCACGTCAGTCTTTTATTTCCATTCTCATGAATTTTTTTTTTTTTTCTATTTAACAAATTGTTCTCAATCCCTCAATTCTCATCGATCGGAATGCAAAATTTAGAAACTCCAACTTGATCCAATCGTCAAATACACCGCATTGTCAATCTTCGCTCATAGATTCTACCCTCGGTTTTTGTCCAGGTAAATCCATAAATTTACCCTCTTCATCCTAATTTGCTTCATTTAAACAAATTTGATTAATCCTATAATTATTTTTTATTTTTCAAATTGAAAGTCTGGGTTTATCACTTCACTTTTTTGTAATGGAAAGGTCAGAACAAGGCAATGGCATGGGAAACTGGCTTTTGCAACCACTGAGAGAGAGCAATTTGCAGTTATTTGCGCTTGTTTCTCTTTGGATTTCAACCAAAGTAAGCTTTCATATTTCTTTTCTCTGCGAATTTTCTTTTACTGTTCCTTCTAATCTATCCCCATCACATGTAACCATGTATACATCGATGCTTTCTTATAGATACAGGGTTCTCCTGCATTGTCTGTGAAAATATTCAAGTCTTTGGGAGACAAAATCATAAAGGAACAACACTACATGATTCGTGATTACTTGGAAGCAGTAAGCCAATTCTTATTATCAGATTTAGGGCCTTTTGTCAACAGCTTCTCCCAATAACATATATTCTATGAAAATGTCTTTAAAATATATTTTTGCTTATTGGGTGCTGCATAAAATCTTTTAAAATTCCTCAAAAATACTGTAAAGGTAGGTATTTTTGCCTCCCCAGAAGCTGTTGCCAAATGGGCCTTTACCCTTACTAAGATTTCAGTAACAGCTCTACTCTTGGGTTTATCATGTTACTGTGGTTGATGAGGATATTTTATAGGAGGTGGTCTTAATGCAGGTAAACTCATAAGCTCTCGAATTTTTTATTTTTTATTTTTTCTAGTGCACTACTGAGATTCTGAGATTATATACTTTTGTTAAAGGTAGTGAACTTTGAATTTGGTTTGAAAAATATTGCTTTTGTATACTTTGAAGAGCTTTTCGTCCAATTCAAGTAAGTTTTCATTATTTTCATTGTACTATTAGTTTCTTCCATTCATCTGCTTATTTTCAAGGATAACTAGTTGCATTTTGATTCATCTTTCCTGGGTTTTTGAGTTCAGAGGAGTTGCAAAGGTTGGGGAACTTGTCAACTTTGAAGCGTGCATGGACATCATGGATCTTCTTTATGAGAAGGAGGAGACATCGATGCTCTATACTTCTCCTCGTTCTCTTGCTGCATCAATCTTGGCATGTTTAGTAAATTGAATTTTAATCATAGGAAATAAATATAGCCAATTTTAATTTTCATTCTATTTTGTATGATATTTTTATCTATTTTTTTGCAGGTTGCTTCATATGTCATCACAGTTCCTAAACAGACATGGGAATTTCCTGTTCTTCCCTGGGGTAAGGTTTCTTATGTTTTTCTCTTTGGTTGATCTGCTTTATCAGATCTTTTTTTTTTACCCCTTCCAAATCTGGACCAAACTGACACCTAAGTTCTAGAAATGCTTGGCATATCTGTTTATTGGTTGTTTCTGCCCATGACTTTTGGCCTATCTATTTACTGTGTACCATGACTTAGGAAGTAGACAGGTTTTCTTTTTCAATAGAGAATTTTTGAAACTGTGCTTATAAATTACTGAAACTGATATTCATTATGAAAAAGAATGGTATTCTTCATCACTTTTAGGGCCAAAAATTGACTATAGAAGGAATGGTTTCTGAGGGGTTGTATAAGAGTTTTAAACTATCTTTACGGATTAGTCAGGGGATTAGCTGCCTTTCCAAACAGACTTCAGTCTCTGAAAACAATTGGAGTAGATAAAATTTCAACTCACAAACAGAATTAGATCTCACTTTCTATTTGCATGCGTACCATGGATCGTGTAATTATGAAGATTCTTAAAGAACATATTCCAGTTCCAAGATAAAGAGAAAAGTGCATTTCTGAGCAATTTTATCTGATGTGTTGGAACAGGATCTGCTGGTTGATTGAGTGTTAAATAATTGCTCTTGAGGTTTTTCACCCATTTGGAAAATATTAGAAAAGTAGAAAACCCTAGTAGGGACTGGGGACTATGAGAAATTTCCTGGTGACCTGTGAGGTATGCAGTATCCAAGGGGCTTTTGTTCCCTTATTTTTCTTTTTTATCCCCGACTTTTTGGTCTCCTTTCTACCACTAAAATCATGGCAATTGGGCCTGAGATTTTATTAGCCCTACACCTCAAGTGGACCCTTAATTATTTCATCAGCCCACTTTGTCTAGTATTCGGCCACCCAAAGGTTGTAACTTGTAAGTTCAGACTTTTTTTTTTTTTTTTTTTTTTTTTTTTATTTTTTTTTTTTTTTTTTTTTTTTCTCAAAACTTGTAAGTTTAGATTAGAGTACTTGGTCTTGCCAGTGATGATTGATGGGCACATAGATAGGAGACTTTAACTTCTGGGTCCCAATTCTTGTGAGGAATCAAAATGCTTGTAAAGATGGAGATTGACATCTTTTCTTTGTACACTGACTAGTTGTTCCTCAACTGTCCAGTCATCTCCCATTCCACAGCCTTGTTTGATCTTTGACCACCGGCCATATCCGATCATCAATTTGGTGGTCCTTTGCTCATATGTAACAGTTAAAACCAGCACCCCCTTGGTTCATTGTACCATTTGTACAACTGCATCGAATCCTTGCTGACAACATATTCATTTTGAAGGTAATGTAATTAGTGTAACAACTTTGCATAACTATTAACTGGTACGCAAGTAGCTAGTAACTTTATTTCATACTCTTCACTCAGTATATATAGTTGCACACATGGTACAGCTCGTAGTATGAAAAAAATCATTAAAATACAGTACTCAGCAGACCAAACCCGAAAAACAAAAATTAATTTAATAATATAAGTATGACACAGCTATGCCCTATATATTTAAGGGCATTGTGATTTGATAGTTAGGTACTTCTGGGTTTATATACTCTCTTAACAAGTGCTAGGATGATGAAAGAGAGGTGCATATTTATATATGCATATGTATTAACATGAAACCACACGTGTGAATGCGATGAAGTTGGAAGTAGAGAATTATGATAATAATTAACGTTGGTGATGGTAGGAGGGATTCCCACTAATGCAACCTGTCTGTCTTCACTTCCACGTACTGGTCCTTATCTAAAGACACAATGTTACTGGTTGATCTTGAATATATGATTCATATCAGAGGCCAAAAGGGGGTCCATTTTCAATTTTCCACACCCACCTGTTCCCAGGTTTTGTCATGATGTCATCTTTGCTTTAAATTTCAAGGAGATTGATGCTTACACTATGACCTACGCTACCCCATTGTTATTTGTTAGGTACTTCCTGTGGTGTTCCTACTTTTAATAATGTATTATTTCCTTAGGTTTGTTTGGTATTTTATTAAAAAACTATTTTTTGTAAATAAATTTTAGTCAAGAAATCGTGTTTTGTAGACCATTTTTAAAAACAGTTTTTAGAAAAAAAAATTCAAAAACATGTCTTTTTTAAAATGATAAAACATTGTTTTTTTTTTACACTTCTTTTTTTCTTAGATGTCATTATTTTTTAAATTTAAAAATTGTTTTTAAATTTCATACCAAACACGTTTTCAAATTTTAAAAATTGATTTTGAAAACTTACATTTAAAAAAAAAAATCTTAATTTTTGAAAAAAAAAAATTTGAGTTGAATACTAAACGGGCCTTTATTTTTTGGTGGTTTTGGACTTTCCATCATTTTTGTGTTTTTAAACCGCCACTGCATCTCCAGTGTACTCCCAGTCCCACGCTACAATCATCCACTTCTTTATTTTTCATTTCCTGTTTCTTATCATTTTGTTGAACTTCCATTAAGCTGCCACCTCTCTGTGTTGGTGTGGGTATGTGCTTATGCCCGCATGTGTCTGTTAAATTATATTGGACCAACTTTGACCATTAATTATTGTTTGCCTGACAGAGAGAGTACTAGTGTTCCTAATTGAAAGAATATTTTTTTTATATGCAGTTAAGTTTGTGACAGGATGCGAAGAAGAGGATATTCTAGACATCGTCAGTGACATTCTTAAGCATGTATTCGATCTTTCTTGCTAGATAAAATAGATGGTTCTGATCTGAAGTCTGAACATCCCTGGTAGGTTGTCTGGTTTGGTATTGGTACATTAATTAAGTAGGATTTCACTCCTTTAGTTCTGTTGTCGCAACTTCAGCCTGCACATGAATTGATGCACACAAAGCTACTTGTCTATTTTTTGGCCATCTAACAAGAAGCAAATCTATTTGGTTGCAACTATGCTGTTAAATATAGGTTTAAAAAAAAAACCCATCATATTTAGTACCATTTTTTTTAAGATCTTTTGATTTTAAGTATCAAATTGTAATTTTTTTTTATTTTAACTATCAAAACATTTGTAATTTCACTTTAGATACTAAATTTCAGTTTAGATACCAACTTTTAAAAATATGGTTATATCGAACTGTGACTATTTAATAGTTATAACTTTTTTACTGATTTGTTGTTTTTTCAATATTTGCAAGGTTTAAACTTTAATATTTAGTTTCTGAGTTATAAGACTTTATTCCCCAAACTTAAATTAAAATTATTAAATCCTTATAAATTTTGAATTTTTATGAATTTGAAATGGTCACAATTGTATAGCAAATCAATTTGTTACCTAATCTAAAATCTCTTATTCTAAGTTAGTACCTAAATTAAAAAAATTAGTTTTTTTTTCTGTTTTGCTGAAAAATTATTGATATTTGGTATTTAATTCTACTTTTCTAATTTTTTATCATTTATAATTTAATTTTCCGATATTTTTTGTCATAATTTTCGTTGACATTGATATTTCTTAAGGGAAAGGAAACTAGAAAATATGTAAAGAGGTTGTTGGCCATTCCCCATTCATATACATCATTAACACACGAGAAAGTACTTTTAAGTTTTTTTGAGACCCCCCGAACCACCTTTACATTTTGGCTGACAGATAGTGTCAAACACTGTGATCTGTGGGCGCAACCACACGGCTATTTGATTTCACTTGAGAAGTTGCCTATAGTTTTCCTCCTTTCTGTTGTTGGGGTCCATTTAAAAACAAATTAAGATGAGAGATGCCAAAAGTGTATGAAGTTGTCCCCTTGCTTGTGAATTTTCTTATCTATATAATCTCTCCCTTACAGCTTTTTTTTTTGGGCAAGAGAGATTTCATTAGATTAAAGTGAACAAATACAAAGGATAGTCAAAGTATAGTCAGTCCAACCAAATTTGTCTCACCTTTGAGGTGAAGTTTGGTGCACTAGCTGTTTTGTATTCTAAATATTGAGTTTGGTGCAGTTTTTGTTAAAATTAAATACAATACTTGAATTTAATGTTTGTTGGAATATTTATTCAGAACTGCAATACTTTTGTCTAATTAATCCCATCTAATATTGTTTGATTTGATCAGAATAATGTAATGCTGTTAATTCTGTATAATGTCTCACCTATTTTTGTATGTTGTGTGCCAGTGCCTGCCTTTCATCTCTGCCCTCTTCTGTTTCGTTGTTTTGTTATGGTTTATTTATATAGTAGCACCATCCTTTTAAGGTTGACGTTTTGAAACATTCAATGTCAATGCGTGGACTGAATTTGAAGTTACTACAATTAACAATCATGTTTGTACGGATTTCAAACTTAAAACCATCGTTTTTCTTTCTTTTTATTGTTTTGTCTTAGGAACACCATTGATAGTTGGATATTACCACTGAAGTAATAATGAATTTCTGCTATTTTTCAAAACATATTATATTATGTGGTAGGTAGGTGGATGTCTACCAAAAATCAAGAAATAGACTATTAAATGTGCTACACCAGTAATATTCCCAAGCAAATAAAGAAAGAAAGAAAAGTTATTGGCACAAGTACAGTACAATTCAAGTTAGTTTGATGCCATGTCAACCATGCATGGCTTTAAATATCAACCGATAATGGTAACTACAAAACAAAGAGTGCACAAGTCATGTGAGCAGCGAGCACAAATTTTATTTTATTGTGAATTTGTGATATTAGTGTAATTAACTGGAGGAATTGAATGTGTGTTGAGGTAATGAGGTGAGTGATATTGGTGATAATGCTAATGGGGTTATCCTTAATCCTTGTACTTAGTCCTTCTATAACAAATTAAGTCCATGACATGGCTGCTTAAGGTTACATTTGCACTAATTGTGTCGGCTAATGAATCCAAGCAACTAACCCCCAGTATTTAGTGCAAAATCGTACTGGTCTTCCTCCCCAGTCCCCACCCAACAGCCGTATAATGTATATTATTCCTTTTTCTTCCTTTTATTCAAGGGTAGGTATCCACTATCTTCATCTTTATCAACTTTTATTTTTGTGGACAACGTATTAGCATTCGGCTTTTGTTGAGTTTGATCTTTTTTTTGCTTTTCTACCATCTCTCTCTTTCACATCGAATTGAAGTAGTGATCATTTCATTTGGGTTGTCCATGTCTTCATGATGTGGTATAGATTTTGTCTTTGTTTATTTTTTGTTTTTTGGCCACTGTCTTGGTTAGTAGTTTTTTTTTTTTTTGGCCACTATCTTGGTTAGTAGTCAAGTAGGAAAGTTCCAGCGAAAATGCCCAACACTCCTTGGGTTACATTTTGAATATTTTTTTTTTTTTTGTAAAAAGAGATTGTTATAGGCCAACAAAATTTGGGTTTTCAAAACTCGATTTTAGCTTAGGCAATAATATCTTTAAAACTCGGATTAGTTTGTTAAGACTTACAATCAGATCTTCAAGATAAGATTTGATAAACCAAAATCGGATGCTAAAGACAAGATTTCTTTAGTCTAAATAAATTTTTTGAAATAGCTGCCACCCAAAACTCAAAAAGATTCATTATTTTTAACCGATTTCCAGTTACAGACTTACAGTGACATAAAAATCTTTCATTTCGGCAGCTGAATTGCTTGGATTATTATATTCCTACTTTTCGTATCTTTACGAAAAGACAAAACTAATTTTTTTTTTTTTTTGAGATGCCTTTTACTCAAGGCTTGACACGACCAGACAATTATTGCATAGATCGATATAATTGGTAACTTACTCGACCTACTATTTTATACATTGCCCCCCAAAATCCAATAATTTTTCCAAAATCGGATGGCTTTTGAGACATGCTAGCTATTCTTACTCTAATTACTTTTCTAATTCCATTAAAAAGAAAGATAATTTCTTAAATTTTCTGTTTACAAATTATGATGCCAATTAAATGCATGGGTATGTAGTGATATAGATATGCAATTTTCTTTGTGTACGATGTTTGTTCATTTATTATATAAGGGATGTGAGCTTTTTTTTTTTTTAATAATTTTTTTATCTCATTTTTTACAAAATTTAATATTTGAAAGTATAAAATTATCATTTTAAATTTTGAATATAAAATTTAAAACTTAAATCTTAAAATATAATTGATGAACGAAACTCTAAAATTTTAGAGTTAAAATTTAAAATTTCACTAATGAATGATTCTCAATAAGATCAAAAAATAAAAAAAGACATAAAAATTTCATATACGTCTTGCACAAATAAAGACTAGTGGTAAATGCTAATTAGCAAGCAGTGTTTGAAATATAATTGATTGCTATCCAGCAAGAGAGCAATATTTTCACTTTTTTTTTTTTTATCTTTACTTTTCAAGATAGGCATGGCATCTAATTAAATCTTTCTATAATTGGTATGATCGGTATTGAAGAACAGTGCTGGGTCCATTCTCTTCATCATCATGTACATATATTTTTCACCGCCCGCTTTATATAGTTCCTTTGTCTTTGTCTTGCACCACCATATCGGCTCTCTCTCTCTCTCTCTCTCTCTCTCTCTCTCTCTCTCTCTCTCTCTCTCTCTCTCTCAATCATCTAAGTAATATTATAGGACAGCATATATATATATGTCTTGAATTATTAATTATTTGAACAAATGATAAAGTATTGTGACCTAATATATATTCCACATTTCCACCAAACTGACAAATAAGGGTTAGAGAGATGATTTTATTTATTGAGACATAATTGGTATTTATGTAGGTAGATCAGACGTCAATCATAATTGTTAGCTAGATATGTACGTGCGTGATAATATATTCCATTTGCCCACAGGGTTGAATTCGATCTATGATGCCTTCCTTCCTTCCTTATTAATAAAATATAATCTTTTTAAATCAATAATTGTCCTTCATGAATTTTAAATTCACTCAATTCAGGATTTCCTCTCACGGAAAGAAAAAAAATATTTACTAAACCAAATAATTATTATCATAAAAGTTTCATATATATCTTCTTAAATTTTATTTTCTACATATTTTTTCTAGACAAATGAAAATGTCACATGCAGGGCCTCACGCCCATCCAAGTGAAAAGTACATGCTTGTTTTCTAATTAATAATCACCATACTATTAATAGTAATTAATAGTAATGCTTGTTTTCTAGGAAGTTTATATATAGTTTTACATTTAGGCTTCTGCCGAGAATGCTGCGTTACTTTTACTTTCATTTTTTTACTTTTGAACTTGGTTCATATCAAATGTTGTATTCATATGATCAACTTAGTTCAAGTGTACATCTCATGATAATGTTGTTACATAATAACTCATATATCACTCAAATACATAAAGACATTTGAAAGCATTTCTGACATACCAACCATTTGATGTATTATTTTTGCTAAGCAACCGCTTGATGTGCCCCTTAATTGATGTACTAGCTAGCTAGCTAGCAGGCCAAGGACTTATGTATGTACATATATATTTGCACAATCGCAGTCATGAAGTTAATTGTTACTTCAAGAGAATGACCCACTGGCGTAAAGTTTATGACATTAAGATGGTTTAATCAAACAAAGGTATACTATGAGACTGAAATTAAGTTGGATGCTAAATTATGGAAATATAATGAGGGTAAAGTACCAGTAATCGCTCTCCCTTCCCTCCATTATCCCTTCCTTAACTAAAAAAATTTCCTTCTTTCAAATGAGGGAAAGATGCCTACCTTACCGAATAAAGAAGTTGGCAATGATTTCATTTTAAAAGAAGTTGGTAATGATTAATTAAGCCTTCATATATGAATTAATCAGCGTCTTTCATATAGTTGATCTATGATACAATTAAGTATGATGTTAAAAAAATATATATTGTGAGTGAGGGTGGGAAAAAGGGTTTGATTAAGGTATTCAATTCCTTCTAATTACTATAAACAAACAAATTATAAACGAACTTTGTTTATAATAATCACATCAAATGCTCAAATTATCTTACTCTTAATTGATTTTCTTTTCTCACTCCCTATTTGGGCTAATCCCAAACACTCTTGTTCAAAAATCCTTACTTGCTCTTTTCCTTTCATTCAAGCAATCCGAAAGCATTTTTCAACAATAATAGCCAAGTAAATGGGGCTGATACATATATATCAGAAAAAGAAAAGAGCTACACAAACTGAAACCAGTTAATTATAAGCTAAATCTTTTTAAAGTTAAATGAAGGAATAAGTTTCCAACAGCAATATTCCATCTTTTTCTTTTGCTTTTTTTATTTTATTTTATTAAGATAAGAAGTTTGGTGCTGGGCAGCTGACAAAAACAATATAGTAGCACATTTTAATAATCATTTCACTTTCATGTGTATAAGAAAAGTTGCATATCAGTCTCAGACCTAAAAAAACAAGTTGCATAGAAAGCTAAGTCTTAGTGGCTTCCTCTATAGCGGAGGGAATTAATTTGACCAAAAAAAAAAAAAAAGTGGAGTCACCATGTTAGATTTTTAGATTTTTAGTAAACATCAGTAACAGCTGATAATCTGCTGTGATTTGAGTCAAGTCACTGTAAGAGTTTGGACTCACACCACGCGCCAGTGTCCCATGACCATGAGTCTTCAATTCCCGTTTATGCTTGGAAAGTACATTCCACGCGCAGAAGCTGATGCATAAAAGAGAAGAAAGAAAACGCCCAAGAAAATAGTTTTACTTTACTTTAGGCTAATGTGGAGCTGAAGCAGATCCACCTGCTACATTGAAGCATTTTAGCCTAACCTCCAAACCCATAAAATAAAATAAAGATAGTCATAGTTCTTTTTCATTGTATTATTACTAATACAGTAATACTCTAATGCCAATGATTTTCTTTTTCTTTCACTAAAGTCTGAACCTTTACCCTAATCTGCTTCTCTCTCTCTCTCTCTCTCTCTCTCTCTCTCTCTCTCTCTCTCTCTCTCTCTCTTTTTTCTTTTNTCTCTTTTCTTTTCTGTTCCGTTCCGTTCAAAACCCATCTCGGAGATCCTTTGCTTCTCATTTTTCTTTCACATTTTCTTGAATTTTTTTTAAAGAAGAGCTAAAGGAAATAGTTTTGTGGTGAAGACTGAGAAGAAGCTTCAGATCTGGAAGGGCTAAGGTTGTTTCAGGCATTGGAGACACGGCCAAGTGTGTCTTGGTCTCTTGGTCTCTCTTTGACTTAAAAACAAACACTTATTAATTCCTTCCTCTTTAGCTCTCTTTTTTCTTTCTTTTCTGTTTCCTAAGCCTTTTCAGTTGGTCTCTGCTTCTTGGAACCTTTGCTTGATTTTTGTTGGGTTCTCTTGGTTGCTGGGAACTTCAAAGCCCATCAAGAAACTTGCTTCCACTTCAAGTATAGAGAGAGAAAGAGAAAGTGAGTGAGTGAGAGAGATCTGTGAAAAATGCTGGCTCTTGGTAGTCCAACCATCAGACTGCGTACTAGCAGTGGCTGCAATGTTTTACTCAAAGAGCTTCAGGTCTTTTTCTTCTTCTCTTTCTGTGTTTTGGTCTCTTATTGTTTCTAAAGAGTAAAGCTTGAACCTTTTTTTTGTGTGCTAGGAAGAGAGCGTGTGGTTCTTCTTCTTGGCAATTTGCTTTTATCATTATGGGTTTTCAGCAACTTTATCATGTTTTGGTCTGTCAAAAAGAAAACATTGATTATTTCTCAAAAATGTGTCATAATGGGTCTAGTGAGCTACAAATTAGGGTCTTTTTTTTCTTTCTTTTGGTTTTCTGAAGCGCCAAAGCTAGTACATATGTCTTCGCACTTTCTGAAGTTAAAAGGTCCCGTACACTTTGATCTGTTCACCATAGTTTTCAAACTCAGTTTCTCTTTCCGTTATAGTGTAAGATTGAGCATGGTTTCGATCAAAGATGTGCTTGAATATATTAATGCATTTTATGTTTTATTTCTATTTATTTTCATCAACTGGGTTCCTTTAATTTTCGACTAATTTCTTTGTAAACTCATGCCAAATTTGACTATCTATTTTGGACTCATTTTCTTTAGTCTTTTGTGGGTTAGGAAGTGGGCCTTCCCGAATTGTAAAGTTTCTAAAAAATTTGGTCGTTTTAGTATCTTTATTCTAGGGACTGGGTTCTGTTTGCTTGTTTCTCATATTCTTCTTTGGTGTTTGCTTTCGAAGAAAAGTAGTACTGAATGTGAACATTGGAGTATGAGATTTGACATTCTGGTGGTTCTTCCAACTTTTGATTAGCTTTGATTTTTCTAATTTTCTTTTTCAAAATGTTCATTTCTTCTCTGGTATTATTTCGAGGGATGGGGCTCGGTGGGAATGCAGTGTCTAAGACTTTGGGTTCTTCAATTTTGTTTTCCAGTTTCCATAGTTCAACATTATTTCTTCCTCCATCTCATTTTTTAAGGTGTTATTTTTTTTCAAAAACTTTTTCTGTTGTGCGAGGTTTGTTGTGGAGTAGTTCACGGAAGGAAGAGAGAAGGGTGCTAACTGTTTTTTGTGTTGGCTTTTGTTATGGGAGCAGCAAATATGGAATGACATTGGGGAGAGCGAAGCAGACCAAGACCGCATGTTGTTGGAGTTGGAGAGGGAATGCTTAGAAGTTTATAGGAGGAAGGTTGATGAAGCTGCCAATGCCAAGGCACGCCTTCATCAGTCTGTTGCAGCCAAAGAAGCTGAGCTCGCAACTCTCATGGCTACTCTGGGGGAACTTAATCTTGATTCACCGGTAAAGAATCCACTGAAACCTTGTCATTGTGGAAATGATCATTTATTGACCATTGTTAAGTTTCATCCCTCGTGATTTTTTTTACTCCTATTTGTCCTCTTCCCTTTTGTAATTTAGGCCAATGTTTTATCTGACTTGAAAAGCATTAATTTTTAGCTAAGTTTGTAAAGTTTGTTATTGTCCATTGGAACCTGTATGGGTACCATTTCATTGTGATGCTTATAAATCAGTCTAGAGATCCCCAAGTCATCAGATGTAGGCAAAAATGCCTTTGGCTTGTAATGTTTTTTAGATTTGAGTAGGGTAGCAATTTTGGAAACGACATGAAAACACGTCACGAAAAGATATGAAATTGATGTCGTGTCGTATTTGTTGCCCATCAATAATCTGGTTAGGATATTTTTGCTTAAAATCATATTCCATTTCCTGTTATTGTTTTGAAAATTGGTATTAATATATCAAAAAAAATATGTTCACCAGTTTTTGATTTTAATTTTATTATTGTTTCTTCAAACTCCTGTTCCCGTCTTGTGTTTCTCAAACTTTTAGAAGCTTCCATTCTTTATCTCACACAATCGTGTATACATACGGATACACAGATATGTGTTTGCATGCTGGAGGCATATGCTGCAAGAGTTTCTTACATAAACAACTACGAACTATTTTTACTGATTGCTGTTACCAGTTGCTGTTTCAGTCACACTTGCCTCTACCATTTCACTTGATCATCTGATTCTAAAATAAAATTTACAGATCCAGATGGAGAAGAGATCAAATTCATTGAAAGAAAAACTTGCATCTGTGGCACCACTAGTAGAAGATCTAAAATTAAAGAAAGAGGAACGGATGAACCAATTTTCAGATATAAAGGCACAAATTGACAAGATCAGTGGGGAGATATCTGGATACAGCCATATCAACAATGCTCTGATCAGTTCAGTAACGCTGGACGAACAAGATTTGTCATTGAGAAAGCTAACTGAATACCAAACGCATCTTCGCACTCTTCAAAAGGAGAAGGTAATCATATTTTGATACAAATTCACACTTTAAGTTATGCTAGTTGCTTAAATTGTGATGTGATTTGTGACATCCTGGTAGAATGGTTATCTTGTAGTTGCAGTTATAAATATTTGCAAATGAAATTTAGCCAGCTTGTTAGAGTGGGGGTTTTATAAAATTATTAGGTATTGAAGTGTCAATAAGATTAGTGAGCTTGATGCTGAAGACATTTTCAGGAGTTTATAGCTCCATTACTGTTAACTAAGGATCACATTTGGCTTTGAACATAGTTGATGCCGAAGTGTCACTTTCTTCCTTTCTGATAATACCTTGTGGGTTGATTCTTATAACCAAAAATTGTTGGATACACAAGAAAAATTTCCATATCATAGATAGGAAATTGTTTGCATTTTGGATGCTCTGGACTGATGCAGATCTCTTTATAGTGTATTTTTTCTATATTGTGATAAGTTGAGTGTACTTTCTGTTTTGCAGTCTGACCGACTTCACAAGGTTTTGGAACATGTGAACGAGGTTCATTCTCTTTGTGGTGTGCTTGGCTTGGATTTTGGCCAGATTGTTAGTGAAGTGGATCCTAGCTTGCACAAGACAAGCATAGAACAGTCCACAAACATCAGCAATAGCACATTGGAAGGTCTAGAACAGACCATTGTCAAGTTGAAATCCGAAAGGGAAGCTCGAATGCAGAAGGTAAATGCTGATCCTACTGTAAATGTCTTTTGCTTCTGACTTTTGAATCTGAAGTATAACCCTTTTCCAAAATGCAGCTAAAAGATATTGTAGCCTCACTCTTTGAACTCTGGAATTTGATGGACTCATCAAAGGAAGAAATGAGTAACTTTTCAAGGATTACTCGTGTCCTCGGAAATTCAGAACGAGAAATTACAGAACCAGGCTTTCTTTCAACAGATATTATTGAGCAGGTTAAATAGCAATCCCCATTTCTTTTCTTTTTTTCTGTACAACCATTTCTTTCTATTTTTAGTTCTTTGAAAATTGATCCTTAAATTTTTCTCATCTCTTTCACAGGCATCAGCCGAAGTGGAGAGACTTACTGAATTGAAAGCAAGTAGAATGAAAGAACTTGTTATGAAAAGGAGGTCAGAGTTGGAGGAAATATGCAGAATGATTCATATTGAACCTGATACAAACACAGCTGCTGAGAAATCAAATGCACTGATAGATTCTGGTATGAAACTTCACTTCGTCTTAAAGCAAGTTAATTAGATACATATGTTAAAATATATTTGCAAAGAAAGATATATGATATTTTTATGTTCAGGTCTAGTAGATCCATCTGAACTTCTGGCGAACATAGAAGCACAGATAGTCAAAGCTAAAGAAGAGGCTCTGAACCGAAAAGAAATAATGGATAGGATAGACCGATGGCTATTTGCATGTGAAGAGGAAAATTGGCTTGAAGACTACAATCAAGTAAGTTTTGAGAAGTTTTGATAGCTTTTCAACATGTCATGATATGAAAAGGAATCATAAATAGGAATTTATGATTTCTTTTCTCCATTCCTCCCCCCGCCCCCTTGTGAGCTGGTTTTCTTTTGCTACATAAGTTGGTCTTGTTTAAGATATTTCTGAAGTAAACTTCCATTCACATACATTAGCTAGAATCCATCTTTCAGATGCCATGGTGTTAATTATTAGGGCTTCTAGTTTGTACTGTCTTTTGAAGATTTCTTATCGAATTCCAGGATGAGAACCGGTACAATGCTGGGAGAGGTTCTCACATTAACCTTAAACGTGCAGAACGAGCTCGAGTGACTGTAAACAAAATTCCAGGTATTGTTTTCTTTAGAAATCACTCATTTATCTGAGTCTGTAGCACTGTTAGAGCTGACAAGTTCTCTTTCCAGCAATTATCGACAATTTGATAAACAAAACACTGGCCTGGGAAGACGAGAAAAAGATGTTATTTCTTTATGATGGGGTGAGTTGTTACTTTGAGACAAGAATTTTTGGATGTGTTTTCTCTGTGGGGTCTGTTGTCTTATAAACTTCCCTAACAATATTTGCAGGTACGATTGGTGTCGATACTGGAAGATTACAAACTGAGCAGGCGACAGAAAGAAGAAGAGAAGAAGAGATCCAGGGTAATTTAACCACACTGTTTTATTTGTGCCTTTCATGTATTTTAAGCAACGAGTAATTCTACAATTCTAAGAGGAATAAATTGTCACTCAATGGTATTAAAGTAAAGTAGGTCCTCGTCAAATGAGTTTAGAAACTGACAGTTTCTTTTGTTTAATTTATTGGAAAAAATTATTTTCAAGTGGTTCTTCCATGACCGTTTCGGCGTTTCCTGTTCCTCTGTGGATAATGTCTTTACCATTCTTTCCTTTTATAGGACCAAAAGAAGCTCCAAGATCTGCTCCTGACAGAGAAAGAAGCCATGTTTGGGTCTAGACCTAGTCCTAGAAAAAGTAACAGCTTTAGGAAGCCAAATGGATATCGTTCAAATGGGAATGGATCCATGACTCCTACACCTCGTCGGAACTCAGTTGGCAGTGGAACTCCTGAGCTCTTAACACCCCGATCCTACTCTGGGCGCCAAAATGGATATTTCAAGGAAATGAGAAGATTGTCTACTACACCACTGAACTTTGTGGCGCTATCAAAAGAAGATACAATGTCATATGCCTCTGTTTGTGGTTCTCCCCCTCATGGTTGATTTTAAAAATTCGGAATTGTACGTTTCACTACCATCAACCTTGCCTGCTATTTATGATGTTGATATTATCTATCATTATTCGAGCGGCGGATTCTGGTTCTCTACTTTATTTAATTAGAGCTGGAACTCGGTATTTTTGCAGGAACAGGCAGCTGTTAACAAGCTAGATGAATGTACACTGAGTTAAAGCAGCAGAAACCTTGTGAATATGGAAGGGGGACTGTACACTACTAGTTTAAGATTGTAATTTGTTAGGGAGCTAACTTTTGAGAACATAAATATGTGCTTTGAAGGATGGATATAAAATTCTGGTTTAGAGGTGTCCCTGCTAGTGCCAGGTGTAATAGTAGTTTTGGAATTACTTGTTAACTTGGGAGTCTTGCATGTCAATATAGAGGAGCTAAATATGGGAGTGTTGTACTTGTGCTGACCGTTTCTATGTTTGTGGGTTTTACTTGCGTGTCGCCGTTTCCTGCATGTATGTGGGCCCCACTATGATGTCTACCATTTCATTTTCATGTGGGTCAATCTGGTCATCTTTTCGAAGGAAAATGCATAATCTTCGTGATGCTGCTCTGTAATCTATGTTGCGTTTGGGTTGAGATTCTGTATGCGATAAACATATTCTTTGCTTTGGATTTTTTGTTTTAATCTTTCTTCTTACTTAACTTTTTGATTAATGAGAAAACCTTCATTAGCATGTGAAAGCACTCATGAAGAGTGTCCAAGCAGAGTCCAGCATTTTATGCCGAAGCCTCAAAATCAAATGAGCAAATATTGAGCTGTTGCATAACCGAGGAACGTCTTCCCATTCTCAAACCTTTATCCTCATCAACGGAAGCTGCAAGATGATATGGGCTTAACTAGACCCAGGCCCAGGCCCATCCTGATGTAGTTTCTGTTTGATTTTGGGCTCTAAGCCCGCCACAGCAAATAAAAGAAAAAGAAAAAACCAAAAAGAAAATCAGATATTCAGATATGGCACAAAGTCATAGACTCGTCACTCGTATCTTAGCCCAAAAAAGAAGAAGAAAATGGTAGACCTCTATTCTAGTGACCAAATCTAGCGCTAGTAGTAGCAGTGAAGTGAAGAGTGAGAAAGGAAAGGCATCTGGGGTGGTGTGTCAGATCAAATTCTTCTTTTGGTGTCAGCAGAACAAAAACTGAAAAAAAAAAAAAAACAAAAAACAAAAAAAAAAGAAGATGGATGTGGTGACCTTCGGTATCATAATCGGCATAATCGTGCTTTTCTTTGGTGCCGTTTGTGTTATCACCATCGAAGGCACCTGCAAACGCCGTCCTTCTTAGTCAACACCCTCCACCCAAACAGCTCCTTAAACCCGACACACTTTAACACCAACCTTAATTAACATTAACTACAAAACCCACCTTCACCGACAACTGGGTTTTCTGAGAAAATGGCGTTTTGTAAGAAAGGTATGGCCTTGGTTCTTGCCTTGGTTTTTGGGTTCTGTTTGGATCTGAGTTTTGCTTCTGGGGCTCATGAGTCTCATGTTCACCACCATCACTGCAATCATGGGCATGACCATGACCATGACCACGACCACCACCAAGAGAGCTTGGTGCGGTCCAAGCTTCCTGAGGAATTGGCTGAGGAGGAGGATATGAAGCTGTACGGCTTTGGATTTAATCAACATGACCATGACCATGACCATGACCATTTTGGTGCTCTGCAGCTATCGGTTCCCGGTATTTCCTTTATATTTAATGATTGCAATTCCAATTTTAGTTGGTAATGCGAATCCGATTCACTGTAATTCGGAGAGAATCGTCATAGAAGGCAGTAAGCTTATCACAGTATTCATAGCACTGTTACAAATTGATTGCCTGCTAAAAATGTGATTGAGCAAGAAATGGATTCCCATTTTCTCTCCCTTAATGATTCTCCAGTTTCATATTCTCAATTTTGTGAAATCCAATGAAATCAGAGAGTTTCCATGTTTTATTACAATACAGAGGTGCACTGTTTCTTATTTATTTGTTGTGTTACAGTAAAGGA
This sequence comes from Dryas drummondii, assembly GCA_003254865.1. Lineage (NCBI taxonomy): Eukaryota > Viridiplantae > Streptophyta > Magnoliopsida > Rosales > Rosaceae > Dryas > Dryas drummondii. The sequence continues at coordinate 953,843 of QANW01009682.1, forward strand.
CCTTATCTCAAATGCATGCGCCTCCTGTAACCTTGTTCTTATTTATTGTTTATTTTTATAGGTCTCTGGATTCATTCATTGGGCTGCTCACTTTTGGTGAGCATGGCTTCCCTGATTTGCCTGATTATCTTGCCAGTAATATTCGGTAAGTGACTTAATTGTTACTTGTATAAATTCTTCTTGATGTTCTCATTGAATTTTGCTTAATTAAGTGATACATTTTGCTTTAAAATGCCTGTCCCAATGACGGGGACGGAATTTATTGGATTATTGCAGTACAGGGGAAACCTTCCAAAGCAATTGTTGATTCATTGGCTTTATTTGGGGTCAGTTTCTTCAAGCCTGTTTGTTTAATTTTTAAACTCTAATGCTTCTTTGTAATTGTAAATTTTAAAATTACATGTCTTGGAGGGGGGTGAGTGTAGGAGTTTTTGGATGCTTGAAATGGTCAATTGACCATACTTGCTCATTATTGTGAACAATTGAAACAGTTTCCAAAATAGCTTTTAAGTGGAATGCTATTTATCCTAAAGTGCATGCAGTCAATAATTCTCATTATTCAAAGAGTTATTCATATTTATTTGAGCTATGAATCACTTTTAGCAATTAATGACCACGTAAAAAAGTATCCTTGTTTCTTTTCTTCAATTGGTATTTGAATTGAACTTGCAGGCTGGTGCTATGTTAGGGGATGCTTTTCTTCATCAATTACCACATGCTTTTGGTATGATCTTAATCAAATATTGGTTTATGATTCCTGCATTAATTTGCATCTTTTAGTTCATCTTTACACACTGTACAAATCTATATTATACGTAAAAGTCTATTTATACATAATGTATTTTGATGCTTTTAACTGATTTAGCAACTTTATTGTAGAGTGCTTATATTCCCACCCACCATTCCCCTCATCTCACCCCCTGCTCTTCCTACTACCACTATGATTGCTTATATTCCCATGTAAATTACTTTGATTACATTTAGATATCTTCATAAGTATAAAAAATATAAGAAAACTCTATCAATGATATTCGTGTTTACATTTTATTAGTAGGTGAGTGAATCTAATATTTATTGCAGTTGGAGGACACTCCGACTCACACCATGCAGGTCATGACCATCATGATCATATTGGACATGAGCATTCACATGCACATTCTTTGGAAGATCTTTCTGTAGGGATTTCCATCCTGGGTGAGTACTAACATGCATTTTGCATGCTGTCTTAATCTTCTCTGTATGTCTGCATGAATGTGTGGTTGTGTGTCTCTGTGTGCTTTCACATGTGCTTGACAAGTTGACATATGTCTTTGCATCTGTATGTATGTTTCTGCCCGTTTGCATAATTGTGTTATACAGTAGTGCTTTCTGACATGATACATGAGACTATCTGTTATGCATTCCCCTACAAAAATAGAGGGGAAACAAATAAGAAAAGAAGGATAGCTGGTGATCCATTAATGACAATTTTGTTTTACTGCTTTTAATATGGCTCTTGGTTGGTTTGGTCGAATGATTCAATTTTACAGGCTGAGTAGGAATGTATAGTATAAACTTCTGTCTTCTAGTGTCTTTGATACTTCAGTTCTTTGTATAATCTCTATTAAGATCTCCATCCCCACAGGAAAGAAAGGAAAATGTTTTCTTATTTGGTGCCTTTTACTGCATGCCATTTTTCTATCACAGAAAAAAAGAAAACATGAAAAAGGTATTCTTGGTTAGACACTATTTAATGTCTTATTAGATGATTGTATATCACTTTTCCATATACCTCTGTTGGCCATAATCCCTTCTTTTACTTTCCTGATGTTTTTGGTTTAGTTGAGCTTGTTATTAAATTGGATTATTGTTAAGGGTTTTGCAGATTGGGGCTTAATTGAAATCTTATAGTGTTTTATTGGTTGTTGCAGCGGGAATTGTATTATTTCTTCTGGTAGAGAAGATAGTAAGGTATGTTGAGGAGAACTCTGGAGGAACTAATGCATGGAGTCATGGTCATCATCACCATCATCATAAGAACAGCAAGAAATTGAAGGATGATAATGATTCTCATGATGACTTGCAGTCAGAATCTTCCAATGGAAAAGATGGAAGGAAGCAGACAGATGAAGTTTCAAATGATTCTTTGAAGGAAAATACTCAACATGACTCTCATTTGCGTAAGGTGAGCAGTGTAGTTGGCAAATTGAGTTATCTTCGAATTTCAGGAAGGTTCTGTTCAACCTTTATTTCATGTCAGGCACAGATTCATTTAATGTCAGGCACAGATTCGCATCTGCTGGTTTATATGCATCTTGTGTAAAAGGTCCTCTCTTCCATGTTTATAATTAATGTTAAAGTCGAATAACAGCTTTGGGTTGGAGTTGTTGGACAAGACAGATAAAGAAATATCTGATTTCTTTGCCCAATCTAATTTTGTTAATGAAGTTTAATTACTGGAATGCAAATGACGTATTGACATATTTCCATCCTACAGAGAAACACTACGAGTGATGGCAGGGATGATAAGCAAGATGTTGATGTTGCAAATGGCTCCACCCATGATGCTAAATCCTTAACTGGAGAACCTACTCAAGCACCAACAAATCTTGTGTTTGGTTATCTCAATCTCTTCTCTGATGGTGTTGTATGTGTTTCTCCTTATTTGCAATCAAACTTGTACTTTTTAAACAAAATGTGTTTTGAAAGTGTTGTACTGCCACTGCAGCACAATTTCACAGATGGGATGGCTTTAGGAAGTGCTTTCCTGCTTCATGGATCTGTTGGTGGGTGGTCTAGAACTCTATTCTTGCTTGCGCATGAAATTCCACAAGAGGTTTGAGTTCTCTCTTTTGCTCATTTAGTATGGAACTATGGATAATAGTGTGCATTCAAGGGTATCAATGTCTTTTTGTGTCAAACATGCAGTGTTAATACTGTATCCAGTCATGATAATCTATTATGTTATGATAGATAAACTTGAGCCATCTTCTTGCAGGAAGCCCTATGATGCAAAGTAAAGTGTTCTCTCCTCCCCAGTCCCATATTGCTGAGTGTAATTTAAAATAATAATAATAATAATAATAATAATAATAATAAAGAGGAATTCGTATTAGGACTCATATTATTGTGGGCCGAACAGTTTCATTTAATTGGAGCAGAGTCTTCTTGTTATTGTAGTTTTTCTTGGAGCTTTAGAGCTTGGTTTAACTTTGTTTCAGGTTGGTGATTTTGGTATTCTGGTAAGGTCCGGTTTCAGCGTATCTAAAGCTCTGTTTTTCAACTTTCTCTCAGCACTCGTGGCACTAGTTGGGACCGCAATGGTAGAGTATTATCTCTTTAGTAGGGTTATTTCTGTACAATTACTATCTTCAATGATTGAAAAGAGAGTTAATCTGTTGCTATTTGTGTAGGCTCTGCTTTTGGGACAGAATCCAGGACAGTCATCTTTGATTGAGGTGAAAAAAGTCTAACCTTTGAACGTTTTGGTTGGAAATTCAGTTCATATTTGGCTGTCCTCAAGTAAATATCGCTTAATTTTGTTGGAACCTATTTGCAGGGTTTTACAGCTGGTGGATTTATATACATTGCTGTTGCTGGAGTGCTTGCAGAAATGAATAACAATGGCAACTCTTCAGTGAAAAGCACGGCAATACAATTAACTTCGTTGATACTTGGCATGGCAGTTGCCCTATGTATTTCCCTTTATGAATGAAAGTGCATTTTGAAATTGTGACTCAAATATTCAAATGAACCCACTGCACAGGTATAAGAATCACATTACTTTTATTTTCTTCACCTAATGTCAAGGATCTGATATTTTTGTGGTGAATGTGGAAACGGGACAAGGGAGGATAAAGAAAGGAAGATTGGGTTAACCTTACCTTGCCTCTATACATTCAGGGGCTATATTGTATGTTCTTGCTTTAAGAATTTCTGGCTGTGCCATGTGTCTCATTGGGGCCTTTGCTTAGAATAAGCTTTTTTATGAACCTCCCTCCTTTTTAGGACCTTAGGCATGTAGCTTTGCCGAAAGCAGAATCCACGTGACTGGAATGACGTGTTTGTTTCCATTGCGCATGTTGAATTTGTGCAAGCTTGATTTGTCTTTTGCCAAGAATGTAGCGCCTCTGATGCTTTCACCTTCCATAGTTCCTTGATCGGAAATTGTCTTTGTGGACCAAATCTTACTAATTGATAATGTCTTGGGGTCTACAAATTGGGGATTTTTGAGACCTGGTTTCCCAATTTAATCCCTGAGCTTACTTCCATTCCATATATACACAAACTTATAATTATTATACATTTACTGCCCCATAGTTATATAAAAACATGGTATGACGCGTTTGAACATGCTAATGGGAGTGCAAAAAGGCCATGCTACATTTAATCTTTGTATATAAGGTGCCATATATTTGATCAACTGGGCCATTTTGTGATCGATGTTGTGGGTCAGAAAATAAAAGAGCAGATGCAGAGCAGGAAGCAAGGATTATTGAAGTGATAGGGAAGCAAAGTTTCAAGACTCGAACTTGTCAAACTGCTGAAGCATTTGAAAGACGGTAATGCTGTGAGAGTGTGTTGGGAGAGAAGGATGAGGTGGCATTCTTCTGAGAGGGGATATGATATGGTCGCCTCGGGTGAGAGTGTGATGCCTCTTACGCACCGCTCGAACGGGGGGAGGCTCTGTTCCTGCCACTACCATCTCATCCATTCCTCCTCCGTTGTTAATTGCTTCTGCTGCAGATACTTGTGTTGATCTCTTACGCATGCTCTGTTCAGCTGACAACCTTTTCTCTTGATGCCTTCCTCCTCCATCCTGTAAATGTATTTTACATGAGACAATATCAATCTGCATATGTAACACTGACAATATCAGTTTACATTATTTGGTCCTTCATTTTCCTAGGAAATGTTTAAATGGTTCTTATATTTATGCAAATATTCTCTCTAGGGTTTAACTTTAAGTAATTCGTTGCTTACATTAATCACAGTGGAGTCAGGCATGGGGCATTTGACAGGGCGATCTTCATCGGGTGGCTCCGAAGGATGTTCTACTGGCCAGAATTCCAAGTCAAGTAGTTCAACTGATCCATGAACATGAACATCCATACCATTCCCACCACCCCCGTAGCTCTGTTGCTGTTGTTTCTCCCTCGTTTCATCTATAATAAGTGGAACTTCTTCGCTTTCCTCTCCCTCCTGAATTCAAATGGAACATTAATGAATGAATAATCAAATAACTAGACCATACCTGCTTTCATATATATATATATATAAGGAAATCTTTTGAAGTGAGTGAGTTACTGAGAGAGGGAGACACAGAGAGAGAGAGAGAGAGAGAAAGCCAAGGTACTTACAAACTCATCCCCACATGAAAATCCCATAGAGATATTATTGTTCATAGTTGCATGCCAGAAGCAGAGAAAATTTTGTCTGTGTATGAGAGAGAGAGAGAGAGAGAGAGAGAGAGAGAGAGGCAAAGATAGAAAAGAGGTGAAAGAGAGCATGAAAAGTAGTAGTAGTGGTAGTAGGAGTAGTAGAGAGGTGGCGCTGTGGGATCGTTTGCACAGTGCAAATTGGAAAACGAAGAAAGATTCCCACCATTTTCGTCTTTTTTGGATTTCCCCAAGTACTTTATTTCAACCCTTTTCTTTTCTTAATTTATTGGGCCCGTGATTGCTCTCTTTCTCTTTTCTCTCTCTCTGAGAGAGAGAGAGAGAAGCTTTTCTTTTCACTTTGTTGCTTTAAGGGACAGTTACAGTAAGTAGTATAAGCTTGGTGTTGAAAATCTTACAATCTCCCATTCTCTGCTTTTCATGACCGGTTTTGCAGAATTAGCAGGAAATGTGTGAAAGAAAGACACACACACACACACAGGAGCCTGTGTTGCTTTGCCTAGTAGGCTAGTAGCACTAAAAAGCTAATTAGCTCATATATACAGACAAACACATTCACACACAGAGAGCTCTAGCAAAAGGCCAGAAAGCACGAGAATAGCGGCCGATATCCCTTTAGACTCGACATTACTTTTTCTTATAGCAGCCGTTTCATTTCGATGCAATCGGATGTATTCACCTAAACCTGTACATGATGCAATATGTCACGGTCCGCACTTAGAGTTGTGCTTCCGTGACATTAATATGAAGTATGGAGGGCCAAATGGCAAGAGAATGCCATCCGTTTGGCGAAGAGTGGCCAGGTTGCGCGCGTGGAAGGGTAGTTTCGTAATTTGGCTGTTTCGGGGTCTTCCGGTTGGAATTTGGGAAATCTAAAAATACCGGTAAATCCAGGAGGTCGAAACGAGTCCAACGCAACTGACGGTTCGTCATTCGGAGTTCGGATGAATTTATTATGGCCAATTATGACTCCTCGCGCATGTTGATGTTTCCTCCTGTTTTGTGAAGAAAGGCATAAAATGCTCTTTAGGGGGAGACATGGTGTCAAGCTCTCCACCACCCCCGGCGCCCACACCCATGGAGCGTTAAGCGAGCTACTCTAGGAACCTGAGGGGACCTAGGGGGCGGGCACATGACTTCCGGAGGGCGGTCATGTGTCTCCGTGGGACAGGAGGTCCCACGGACAGTACAAGCGAGCGGGAGTGCTTGTATTGCGCTGGGCGCGCGCACACGAGGCTACAAGGGGAATTTCCTTATGCCGCGCCATATGCACATCACGCCAACCAGATGTGAACTCCCGGAGACTTCATGGTGCACAGTGGCCATGTAGTACTCAACGAGGGCATCGGCTTGGGTTCGGCCATGCACAATATATGATGCTAGCAGGCACGGGAAGGGGCGACCCCGTGCCAACGAGAGAAGCTAATGTGGGGCATCGGAGAAGAGTTGCTCACTCGGGTGGCATGCTTGCAAGTTGGCTTGCATGTTCAACTTGAGGAAAGGACTATGGGCGCGAGCTAGCCCTTAGTGCCAAGACATATGAGATGTGGGAACAAAGCAAGACCCGACATGTGAGAATGGAATGCCGGCGTCATAAGAACCTATCGATCGGGCGAGTGTCTTGGCTGAGAACCTTGACACAAAGAAGCAATCGCATGGTCGCTACGAGCGAGACTCGAGATGAATAGTTCTTGTTGGCAAACCTCGAGAAGGCAACGAATGGGTCGAAATCTTGAAAAGAGTAAAGAGAAAAGATGGCTGGCCTGGATTCAGAGGAATCTTGGCGCCACACGGGCAAAATCCGCTGCGTAAAAAGTGAGCCCGTGACACTTGGTATCAGAGCCAGGTTGGTCAAGAGTAGCCAAATCGGGAACGACGCTAACTTGAATGGAGCCGACAGACGGAGATGTCGAGCGGGGCAACATCTTTAGAGAAAGAGAACCCCAAGGCCAGAGAGCGAGGCAAAGAGAAGCCCATGGAGGGCAAGTTGGAACAAACAGATGGGCAACAGAGACACAGCCCTACGAGTAAGTCAGAGAGCATGGTGCAGAGGCACTAAACAACCAAGAGAACAATGTGCAGAGGCACCGAGCAAGCAAGAGAACAGAGTGCGGAGGCACCTAATGAGAAAACGGGCTAGAGTGAAGCCCAAATAAATAGACATGCTGAACGGAAGCGTTGACACCTATGACAGACTAGTGCATTGTGCAAGGAGGAGTCACAAGAGCTTGAGAGTTGAAGTTGCGCATTCTTCCTTAGATTCTTATAAGCCGTCGTGGTGGCGTATTGATCTATTGAAGCATATAAGCCGCTAGAGTAGCGCATGGGTTCAGAGGTACCTTGTAAGCCGCATTGGTGTACTGCTCTTGTGATAGTCGAGTTCATGTAAGCCACGACAGTTGTCATATGGTTGCCAACGATCTTATCGAGATATTGAGACGAGCAAAGTAGCCAGCATGGTGAAAATCAGTTGAAGTGAAGGCACCCTAGTGTGGAGGCACATAAGGGAGCAAAGTTAAAGGCTGCGAGGGCCATCTACACAGAAGTAAAGGCCACGAAGGCCAAATACACTAAAGCAAAGGCCATGAGGGCCTAGTACACTGAAGCAAAGGCCATGAGGGCCTAGTACCTTGAAGCGCAGGCCATGAGGGCCAGGTACACAGCAACTGAAGGCCACAAGGGCCAAGTACACAGAAGTTGAAGGCCACGAGGGCCGAGTACATCGAAGAAAAGGCCATGAGGGCCAAGTACGCAGGAAATGAAGGGCACAGAGTTCATGCCTGCTCTACTTGAGGAACATGCGGTGGATCACTTGTGCTGTGTAAGCGGGGTGCTACAAGAGCGCAGTAGGTTAGAGAACCTCGCCCAGAGGGGCGCACTTCCTTCAGAATTTGCGAGACAATTGCATGGACAACAAGTGGAGTTTGTGTTGAGCCATGTTCTAATGCACAGCTATCAACAAGAGTGCTGATAGCAAGAGTGGGGGAGCCCACAAATGTGAACACAAGAGACACACAGAGGGACAAGAGATAGTGCTGGTAAGTGGATCCGCGAGGGTGAAACTACAACAGGGGTTGTTCAGCTCAGTAACTTGTGCATGACTTCTGCTACGGGGTCTAGTATGTGAGAGGACGGAGCCTTGTGGTACGACGGTTGTGTCAAGGAGTTGACTGGTGCCAGCAAATGGGGCAATTAAGTGCCAAAGAAGACCAGAGAGTTGAAGAAAAGCCGAGATGGGGAAGGAACCAATAATGCAGGAGTGCAATGGGTCCTTTCTACAGCAAATGTGCATGAGGGTGCCGTAGAAGAGTGCGGTTAGCTTTTAAGCTACACCCGGCGGGGTGCACCTCTCTTTGAGTGGGGTCGAACAAGATGGGCATGCGACTCCAAGTCCAGGCGTGGACTCATTTATGCTCAGAGGAGCTATCAGACAGTTATGGGAGAAAATTCTATGTCCTAGAGTGGACTCATTGAAGCTCAGAGGAGCAATCCAAGCAGTACGGTGGGTACAACCATATCCAAGAGTGGATACATACAAGCTCGGAGGAGTAAGCGGGCAATGGAAGTGGTGGAATCATTCAACATTGAGTTCAAGCAGAGGAGGAATGAAGTTTGGGTGAATGCTTCAGTACATGTCTTTGGCCAAGTCCAAGAGTGGGCGCGAGAAGGTCGTCACAGAGATGATTCTACAGAGGTAGAGGGACAGTACTTGTGGTCATCAACCTTAATGAAGTGAGAGACCTAGAGAGCATTTTGGAGCAAAACTTGAGGCACGTCGATGGGGGCATCGACAAGATAAGTGGGGGAGGATGTCACGGTCCGCACTTAGAGTTGTGCTTCCGTGACATTAATATGAAGTATGGAGGGCCAAATGGCAAGAGAATGCCATCCGTTTGGCGAAGAGTGGCCAGGTTGCGCGCGTGGAAGGGTAGTTTCGTAATTTGGCTGTTTCGGGGTCTTCCGGTTGGAATTTGGGAAATCTAAAAATACCGGTAAATCCAGAAGGTCGAAACGAGTCCAACGCAACTGACGGTTCGTCATTCGGAGTTCGGATGAATTTATTATGGCCAATTATGACTCCTCGCGCATGTTGATGTTTCCTCCTGTTTTGTGAAGAAAGGCATAAAATGCTTTTAAGGGGGAGACATGGTGTCAAGCTCTCCACCACCCCCGGCGCCCACACCCATGGAGCGTTAAGCGAGCTACTCTAGGAACCTGAGGGGACCTAGGGGGCGGGCACATGACTTCCGGAGGGCGGTCATGTGTCTCCGTGGGACAGGAGGTCCCACGGACAGTACAAGCGAGCAGAAGTGCTTGTATTGCGCTGGGCGCGCGCACACGAGGCTACAAGGGGAATTTCCTTATGCCGCGCCATATGCACATCACGCCAACCAGATGTGAACTCCCGGAGACTTCATGGTGCACAGTGGCCATGTAGTACTCAACGAGGGCATCGGCTTGGGTTCGGCCATGCACAATATATGATGCTAGCAGGCACGGGAAGGGGCGACCCCGTGCCAACGAGAGAAGCTAATGTGGGGCATCGGAGAAGAGTTGCTCACTCGGGTGGCATGCTTGCAAGTTGGCTTGCATGTTCAACTTGAGGAAAGGACTATGGGCGCGAGCTAGCCCTTAGTGCCAAGACATATGAGATGTGGGAACAAAGCAAGACCCGACATGTGAGAATAGAATGCCGGCGTCATAAGAACCTATCGATCGGGCGAGTGTCTTGGCTGAGAACCTTGACACAAAGAAGCAATCGCATGGTAGCTACGAGCGAGACTCGAGATGAGTAGTTCTTGTTGGCAAACCTCGAAAAGGCAACGAATGGGTCGAAATCTTGAAAAGAGTAAAGAGAAAAGATAGCTGGCCTGGATTCAGAGGAATCTTGGCGCCGCACGGGCAAAATCTGCTGCGTAAAAAGTGAGCCCGTGACACAATACACTACCTCCATAAAAGGAATCATCAACGCTATGTATCCATTTATGTTGGGTAGATTTGTAATAAAACATGTATAAAAGCAATATGCTCCTCATCAATACTTGCAACATGATTGCACTAGTACTCGATTCGTGTGGCACAGTGCATGCCTATATGAATGGCAATGCCACGGATGTTTCTACTTTTTTGTAGTGATTCGCAGTCATCAATTCCAAAGGACAGGCACAGATAGGCTTAGGTTTATAGCTGACCCCAACTAGAGGAAGTTTCCCTTGAATTCTTCTTTACTCTGTTTTTGGTGAAAAAATTTGTGAGTCGTTGAGTATGAGAGTATCTTATATATCTTTGCTGTCACTGACCTTAATTGGTATCCTGTCCTAGAATAGAACTCGAAGCGTGTAGCTAAGAAGTTAAAATGATACAACGGCATAACAACCTTGAAAAAGTCGGACGTAACACAAACAAACTGTCATTGAGGATTTGATTCCCCAATTATAGGGTGTCCAAATTAAAGCATGGTTTGGCAAAATGGAGAGCGCAAAAAAATAAGAAATGTAAGAAAAGAAAAAATGAGGGAGGGGAAAAGAAAAGAGGGGAAGTAAATAAGGGTGGAGGATTGATTGAGAGAGAGAGAGAGAGAGAGGAAAAAAAAAAGCAGGCAGGCAGGCAGGCAGGGCCGGCGGCGCAGTGGAAATGAAACTGTGGAAAAAGGCTGCCGGGTTGATCAAAGACCGGAACAGCATATGGGTCGCGAGCATTTCCCGGAAAACCTCGTACCGAAACCCTGATCTGGAGGCCATCGTGATCAAGGCCACCTCCCACGACGAAAGTTGCGTGGATTACAAAAAGTTCCACAGAGTGTACCAATGGGTCCGAACCTCTCCCTTGTACGTGAAGCCTCTTCTGTGGGCCATCTCCACCCGCATGGACAAGACCCGGTGCTGGGTCGTGGCGCTCAAGGGCTTGATGCTCATGCACGGCGTTTTCTGCTGTCAAATCCCCGCCGTCCGCACGATTGGAAGGCTGCCGTTCGATCTCTCCAATTTTTCCGACGCCCACTCTAACTCCCCGAAAACTTGGGTTTATGACGCCTTGGTTCGAGCGTATTTTTCGTATTTGGACCAGAGATCCGCTGCCTTTCAACAAAGTGTTCATGAGGATGATGAGGCGTCATTGATGGAAGAGCTTGGCAAGTTACAAAAATGGCAATCGTTGCTTGACATGCTGTTTGATATTAAAGCACAAGACAGCAAGGTGCATCTCATCTGCGAAGCCATGACATGCGTGGTGACGGAGATGATGGACATGTACAGCCGGATTTGCAAAGGGATCGCCCGAGCGCTTTTGCGGATATACGCGGCTCCCGCCAAGACGGAGGCACAAGTGGCGCTCGGGATTGTGCACAAGGCAACCATTCAGGCCCAGGAGGTCACCTCCTACCTTCAATTTTGCACCACCATTCGGATTCTCAGCGCTTCCGACTGTCCCAAGGTTGAGCAGATTTCGCAACAAGATATCAGAGACCTCCAACGGATCATCAATCACCAACCAACTACTGAGAATGATAAGAGGGCCTTGAAGACCATAATTACAGACAAATGGGAGGTTTTTGATGACGACTTCATCAGCTGGGTGAGTGCAGATCCATCTGGGTTCTCGGCTGCTACCGCTCTTACAGTTACAGATTATACACAATGTAATTATACAAACCCTTTTCTTGCAGCAGAGTTTAATGCAAACCATCATCAGCTCATGCCTTATCCAGCACCTGCACATAACCAACTACTTCCAGATTTGATTCGTTTCTAATTGTTAATGTTGGATACTGATTCAAATTAAGTTTCATTTTCCTTCCCACTCCAACTCCAGTCAGCAGCTAAATTTCCCAATTTTTGTGGATTCTATATCCGACCTCCTCCCCTTACGAATCAAATCAATTCAATAGATCAAAATGGATCAATTTTGCACTGCTTAAGGCAATGAAGGAGACAATGTCTCAACAAAACACCGCTTCACTTGCTTTTGTTAGTCTATTTCGAGGGTTGAACTCATGTCAATTTCATATTTTCCCACCAAACTGCACTCACTCCATCTCTTACCAATTTTCTTGATACCATTTCAGAAGCTATTCCATTAAAACTTATTATTATCCCTTCAAACGCACACTTTACACACCTAAGCTTTTGGCTCAATTTATGGCCGCGAATCATTTTCTGGATGAGAACACAGACCCCAGATCCAGCTTAAAGTATTATGTATAACAAACATATGGATTTTACGCTACAGGTATCACTTGCTCGTTTCAATTTTATTTGTTTTATAAAAGTTCCAAGTACACCACAGGTCGAGCAAGTCGTTGGAAACAAATATCAATATTGAACGCAGCCTTGCCTGATTAGATAGGCACTAAAATGACCCTCATGCCAATTCATCTAATAACACACGACTACAACCAGTTTAAATTTCAGATCACTCAGGAGCATCTTCTAGTAGTAAGTGAAAATCACATATCAGCTTTACCAAAGGCACACTGTCCAAGTACAAATTGGAGAACATCAGTTAAGTTTCTTTAAAAAGTATCCCAGGTTCAGGTGGCTGTGTAATCATCATCAAACAACTTGTACTAAGCTACATTTTTAACACATCCATAACAAATGCACTGATATTATATAAAGCCCTACTGTGAGCCTATCAACATGTCCTTACTCACATATATTCATCTTATTAGCAAACCCTTTTTACTTCTAAATCCCACAAACTCACATTAAAAACATAGCTTCCACAAATTATCTGTACTCTACTGATAGAACTCTAATTCACAATTTTCAATTTCCTGCCTAAGACACTTGCTAATGTTAGACACAAAAGTATAAGATTTGCAAAGTAATGGGAAGATATAGATTATAGAGCCAAGCCCCTAAAGTAAGATTTCTCAGGTTCTTCCATGTCAGACACAAAGTACAAGTAGAATCCAAACACAGCACTATTAAGACATGAATTATAGGAACTTCTCAAATTAGGCAGAACCAAGATAAGAAAACAATAAGCACGAATTTCACACTATATTCCTCAGACAGTGCCATGATCTTACTTTATTAAACTAGCATCCTACAGCTGTAGGAATTAGTAGTTCTAAGCCCAATATGCAACCCATAAAGAACATAATACTTTTGACTACACCGAGCTAGCTAGTCAAATACTTACAAATTTGGGTAATCATAACAGATTCTCCTTCAATCAGTTCAAATGTTTTGCTCTTATGGGAAAGAGAAGAGGGGGGGTAAACATTGCATGCCAGTAAAATGATGAGTGGATAAAGGAGGCATTCAGTGGCAAATATTGAGAACATTAGATTAAAAGGAAATTATCGGAAACCTATCCATTAAATGACAACTCATCCGCATAATCCTGGTGGCCAGAAAATTCAGTCCTTATCACATAAGCCGAAAGGAAAATTAACAAAAGAACCATTCCAAATTTTAAGAACAAGTATCATCAGTCATGACTGAAAATTCAAGGACTACAAAGCATCCGATAGATCTCTGCAAAAGGTCACAGAAATATATACAGGTGAAGCAGACCAAATGCAATGGAAATCCCACTAATGGTACCAACAAAGCAACTCTACCTGATAGTGACGAACTTGTTGGTACCATGTCTCGCCCAGTGAGTCCTCAGATCAATTGGGTTAGCAAAATTATAACCTTCAGCTGCAAGTTTCTCCAATACCTTCTTAAAAGCACCCTGACTCATTTTTCTTCCAGCTATCCTAGCACCACGTCGTTTAGTGCTCATTGGCAAAGGATGCATTGATACATTTGTGGTGCAACAAGCAGATTGCCAACCACCACAGCCCCACCGATAACACTGTTGTGGAGTTCCAGTGCATGAACAAACAGGAATCGGAATACCTGAAATGTCCATATTAATCCCATTTATGACAACATCCAAAGTCTTCTTAGCTGGCTTCACACGGGGAACTGAAGAATTGTTATTATCCTTTGGCTTCCTGGGCTTTTTCACTTTTGGGGCTTTTGGAGCACCCCCTCCCTGCCTCTTCTTTGATGGCCCACCTTCCTTATTGACAACTGGCTCTTCAATTCTACTCACCCTCTCATCCCTTGACGAATCAGGTGGCTGTAAGATCTGCAAGGAGTGAGCTCCTGAAGTTTCTGGAAGAACAGCATAATTAGGATTGGCAGGCATCATATTTAGATATTTATCTCTCTGGTTCACCCAACTGTCCCTCATATAGTTCATTGGAACGGAAGTATCTGATACAACACAATCCCGAGGATGAAAGGCTCCATTGGTGCTAACCATGACCGTATGATCACGCCCAGGTAGAAAAGCTTTCGTGTCACGCTCTGCCATGCTTGACATGAGCTGCAGGCCAAGATGGCCTTTAAAAGACGGCTCATAATAGCCCCAATTGCGCATGTTCAAAGCATCATCGTCCATGAGAGCTAGAGATTGAGCAGACAAACAAACATCGTTATGTTTTGAATTGGCCCATTAATGAAAGTTCTTGAATAATAATAATAACAAGTTACCACTGAATAGATCTCTGAGGCCATGGAAATAGAGAACAGAAAGAAATAGAAAATAAAGAGATACAGAGAGAAAGACACACAGCCTACTCAATCACAAATATGAGAAGGCAGAATGATAAACAATTAGCATCTGCATCAATTGGATCTTCCCATTAAATTAAAAATCAAACATTTGTTTGGCAGCTGAGAAACTGAAGGAAAATAAAATTACTGATCCTAATTCCCCATCTTTCAGATCCAAAAGAACAAAAATTTCAAATAATTTAAGGTCAATGGTAATGAGCATGCAAATATTTTCATCTAATGGTTACTCTACAAAAATGGAAATTCTCGCAATCCAAATGAAGAAATATATTCCAGGATCAAAACTTTTGTGCATTTCCTACATTTTCTCAGCAACCAAACTGAACACAAATAAAAAATACGAACAGCGAGATCTATATTTCCATCTTAAATCAGATATGACAGATTAGGGTTTCATCCACTTTGCTGGAAGAATTTCCAGGTTCCATGCCCAAATACCCCTCTCCAGATCAAACAAAAAGAATTAACAAATTAGGGTTTCGGAATCTGAGAAATTGGGATCTGAGATCTGTGCACAATAAGGAGAAAAAATAGCAAATTCATAATGATTTTGAAGCTTTCAAATATATAAATAAGCATAGAAATGTAAATGGCAGGATAATAGTACAAGGAGTCAAGGACCCATATATTCAAATTTTAGAAAGAGAAAGATAGAGAGTGAGAGAGAAGAGAGAGGAGAGAGAAAACTTACTTGGGTGGGTGTAAACGGCTCTTTAGGGTTTTGCCCTTCTGGAGAGAGAGAGAGGAGAGAGGAGAGAGGAGAGAGGAGAGAGAAACCTGAGAGAGATAGAGAGAGAAACTTATGAGATAGAGAGAGGCAAGAAGAGAGAGGAGAGAGAAAGCCCTAAAACTGTGAGAGAGAGAGAGAGAGAGAGAGAGAGAGAGAGAAACCTAAAAATGGGGTATCTATCAAACTTATAGCTGTCACTTTAAAATAAGGAAAATCTAAAGGCAGACCGCAGATGTATATATATGATATCTCTTATATATATATATATTTTCTTTTATATATATATATCTTAATATCTTATGTTGAACGGCTGAAGCTGTAAGGGCAAAGTGCATGTCACAACAAAACTCCAATCCTTATCCTCACTTTTTCTCTTTCTTTCTTTTCTTTTTTTCTTAATTTTTTAATAAATATTTGACAGTTCTTGTAAGTAAATATTTTGGACCAGAGTTTAGAGTTCACACACCAATTTTTTTTGGGTGCTAGTTGAGACCATTTTTTATCTTCTAAGTAATGAATCATGTTTCGACCAAAAACAAAAGTAGTGATTTGTGGTTTTATTAGCTTAATTATGAATATACAACCCCCTTTTCTCCTTTATTTACATCTATGATTCATAAAACATACATTAGAGTTTAGCTTTTGAATGTTGACAAATTTAGAATATTTGAAGGTTTCCGTGGAAAAAAATGTGGGATATGAAGCTGGTTATCCTACTCTTATAATAGTGTAATGTTTTATTTTTTCAGTTTACTTAAGTTAAGTGGCTTGGAAGGTGTTAGCTAACTGGCTTATTTCTTATTATGTTATTTTCTTTAGAAGGTTAAATATTTATGTAATTATGCGGCTTTTAGTGCAAACATTCATACGACGCTCTTTCATATCTGTATTTTCAAACATTAATACATGAAGTTTTTTCTTTATATAATAATATACTATAATATACCAAAAAAATACATGAGCATCTTAGCAGTATACATAGTGAGAGAAGAATATCCTTAAAACACAAAACACATATAATTCAGTAAGTTATTTAAAAATATTATGGAAATTTGAAAATACGACCCAAAAATATGAAAACAAATGCTTATAGCTTTAGTGTGTTTATATATATGATGTATTGTGTAATGAAAATGCAAGCCACTTAAAGACCATTTTCTAAGACTTTTAAGTCATTTTTCAAAGTAGATTTATATATATATGTTGTTTTTTTGTTTGACAAAGTTGGTTTTTTTTTTTTTTTGGGTCTGAAAGAAATTTGGTGTTCGATATACGTAAAATTGATCTGGGCTGTTTTTGAGTTACAAGGGAGCCCAAAACCAAACACCACAAAAGATCTGACTCAAAACGTTATTGGGCCGAGCAACCCCATGACGATCCTCATGAAAAGTTGGAGATAAGTAGACAATAAGAGGGAGGAGTCCAAATTAGAACACTCAAGTCCACAGAAAGGCCCGTAACTGGCAAGCCTTAACAATGTGGCAAGAAGATGGCAAATTACCCACAATCTGCTCATCTAGGGAGAGTAATAGAATAGAACTTTTCTCTTAAGAAAAAAATACAAGCATCTTTCTTGGAATATGCTTCATTGCAACGATCGAAATCCGCCTATTCTTTTTTATCATTCCTCTATTTTTACTAGTATTGCCTACATATTCAGTTTATGGAAATAAAGAAAGTTGTCACACATTTGCATATATTAATATTGCAGGCCAAGCTACTCAAATTATGGAAAAAAAAACAGCTTAGAATGGAGTATGGAGCGACAAATTAAGAAGTAATAGTGCGAAGGGGTAGTTGGCGAAGGAAGTTTGCGTTGAAGTTTGTCCCTAATTTACCAGCTAGAGATAAGTTACATATCTCAGCTATGCATAGAAATTGACGGGGCATAAGTGATACCACGATGAAATAGCTGCTTTATCGAAAGCATGGTTAATTTTGAAACAAATCATGCAGATAGTGAGCTATGACCGAGAGGCTCTTTTGGGTGCTCCCCAATTTTATTTCCTGGCACAAATTGCGTGTGATATCCAGCACTATATCTAAGCTTCCTATCCATATATATCTTATTCTATATACTAATGCTCATGCAGCATATGCATGCAGCTTCTAGCTTCTTATATATAACCGCCTAAACTACCGTCCTTTCTCTCCTAGCCTGCACATTAATTAATTGTTGTTACCATGTCGCATTTAGACCTCACTGGGTGCAAGAAGAGGAAGAGAGGGGAGAGGGTGTTTAGGTTCAAGACTTTCGGAGAATCCGGGTACCCAGTTGCGTTTGTTGGGTCCTCATTTAGGGAAAATGTCAAGGCCCTCCTTGAATATGGGCATTTGGAGGGTACTACTACTACAAGTGCTGGAATGCAAAGCTGGTCGTTTCAGCTCCAAGTCCATCGCCATGCTCATCCTCTCCACGTCGTGCTCTTTGTTGTCGAAGAACCTATCGAGGCATCACTCAATCGTCATTGCAAGCAATGCCAATACGTCGGTAAAGTTTTAGTCCCATCTCCATCTCTAACTAATTTTCAAATAAAATTATCTGTACCACAATTTTATGCCACATCTAATAAAATTGGTATCATCCGATGCTCTTCTGGCTATGTATTACTTAATTTCTATTACATATAGCTTAGGCTGGGGCCATCATCTGGTTTGCAACAAGAAGTACCACTTTGTGTTGCCTTCCACGGACACAATGGTGGCTGCAGCTTGTTTGAACTGCAAAGCAGCTGCTGGCAACTACGATGTTGGGGGGGTGGACCCGGCGGCAAATGGCCGTAAGCCCTCTAATTTATTGGAATTACAGGGTCATATCATGCATGGTGTCTTTCACTCTAATGGCTTCGGCCATTTGCTGTGTGTCAATGGCATTGAAACTGGCTCTGACTTGGCTGGACAAAAAATCTTGGAGTTTTGGGATCGTTTGTGCACTGGATTGAGAGCAAGGTAAGGAAAAAATTTTGTGTCTAACAGTAACACCACGCTATGAATCTCAACATTACCATAGATATTGACTCTGTGTGCATGCTATATTTATACATTTGATAGGAAAGTGAGTTTGAATGACGCTGCACAAAAGAGAGGGATGGAGTTGAGGCTAATCCACGGAGTAGCATACGGTGAGCCATGGTTTGGTCGTTGGGGTTACAAATTTGGTCGTGGAACCTTCTGTGTCACTCAACAAATGTACCAAAAAGCCATAGAAGCACTACAAGGCATTCCCCTATGCTTACTTGTTCACCATCTTGCCACTTCAAACCATGACATTCCTCTCATCTTCTCAAGGTACCACACATTGTCTGATCATTCTTTGGTCACTCTTGGGGACTTATTCAACTTCATGCTAGAGCTCAAGTCCCGCCTACCAACAGATCAAAATTGCATTGATTCCTACAACCCCGGAATGCTGGTGGAAACAACTTGTAGATGGTCTCCTAAAAGGGTTGAAATGGCCACTCGGGTAATCGTCGAAGCCTTGAAGAGGGCTCAGTTTAGGTGGGTGTCTAGGCAAGAAGTTAGGGATGCAGCTCGGGCTTATATAGGTGACACTGGTTTGCTAGACTTTGTGTTGAAGTCATTGGGAAACCACATTGTGGGGAATTACTTGGTCCGCCGGAGCTTGAATCCGGTGACCAAAGTTCTTGAGTATTGCTTAGAAGATATCTCAAATGTGTCCCCTAACCAAGATGGTTTGCTCATGACGAGCAATTCCAAAGTGAAGTCATGGTCCAAGATTTCGAGGTTCCAGTTGATGAAGGACATGTTCTACTTGTACAAGTACATCCTCAAAGACCAAAATGCTGGGATCTTTTCAGCAATACCAATGGCTGTGAGGATCGTTCTTGATTCCAAGTACCTTGTCAAAGATTATTGTGGGGAGGTGCCTATGAAAGTTGAATTGGGTGGCCTGGAGGGAAAATCAAAGCTCTACTGCACAGTAACGCTAAGAAACACTACTGAAGAAGAAGAGCTCAATAAAATTAATAATGCAATGTTGCCACCGTATGAGTGTGTCACATTGAGAAACAATGCTACAATCAATGACCTTAAGCTAGAAGTGGAAAGGAATTTCAAAGAGATTTATTGGGGTTTGAGGAGCTTTGTTGTGGAATCAGTTGCAAATTTGAACAATACAAAGGGAACAGATATGGTTTTTGGGCTGGTTGAGGTGGGCCGAAAGATTGTGGTTGAGGGAAGCAACAAAGAGATTGGGCTTGTGAAACAGGAGGTGTATGAATGTGGGCCAAGTAACTATGTTGTGGATTGTCCTTGTGGTGCCAAAGATGATGATGGGGAACGAATGGTGTGCTGTGATATTTGTGAAGTGTGGCAGCATACTCTGTGTGTTGGACTTCCAGACAATCAACAAGTCCCTCATATATTTCTCTGCAATCGATGTGAGCGAGAAATCATACTTCTACCATCTCCGTAGGAGACTCACATATTATCCCTTTAATTTTCTGCTCATTTTTGTGTTGTATTTATGTCATATTAATTTCGGAAGCTATCAATCATACGTTGGGCTGCTTGGGCACACTAATTAATGGGCCTTAAATAACGATTATCATATTCTGATATGATAAACATAAACTCGAGTGTGATTGTTCACCTAATTAAAGTCTTAATATAAATGGTTATTTATTTTTAAATAAACTCATGTTATTTATTTTTATCCTTTTTTTCTTTTGGTGAAATCGACAAAGAAAAGGACCTGAAGAAACCTGATCAATAAAGAAAAATATGGACCGAATTAATTAATGAACAACTAGTCATTTTAGGGCTAAAACAAGCATATATATAAAGTAGAAATGAATTGAAGTAGCTAGCTTGTTGAAGATGATGAGCACCAAATTTATGTTAGCTAGTGGTTGGTTGTTGGCTCGTTGCAGCCTTGCAGGCCTAAAAAGAGAAAGATCAATATCTGTCCCTTCATCTAGAGGAGATCATATTTTGAAATGGCAACAACTTTGTGTAGATACACTTGTATCACTTACCAAAAATTAAGGAAAGCTCCACACCACCAAATTTGCAGTATGACCACATGAACGTTGTCCTTAATATATTGTCCCTGTAAATGCTACAATCACAATCACTATGACAATTAATGCAATATATTTGACCACCATGGTTTTAACGTAAAAATTGGGCTTCTATTTAAAGGACATATATGCATGTGCAGCATTAATAAACTAATTTTGCAAGAAAGCATTCGCAGTGTAATGTTGGGTACCAAATCATAGCATATAAATTTTGCCCCATGCGTACATGCATGTATATATGTACCTGACCACTGATGGGCTGATGGCTGATGATGATGAGCCCAAGTACCCTAGTTTGGAGTTGAGGTTAACTGGAAAAAAGTTGCTTTAAAATGAAGTTTGGATGAATGAAGTGTTTGGTTATAAATGTTAGAAGTATTTTTCTTTTCAAACTTTGTACTAAAAATAGCGGTTTTTGGGGAGTCAAAATAAACAAGTAGAGGGTTCTTTTACTTTAGAGTAGCTTTGTCTCATAAGTCATAACTACTTTATTTCATAGCAATGCCAAAGTGGTGTTTAAGAGTGGTGTAAAATGTAAATATGTATTGTGGCAGCGGTTAAAACTTAAACACAGGTGATCGAGATCAGTTCTGTTTATAGGTAGCTAAGGTATATTTGTCTCTGCGCACGTTGGGCCAAACTTCGAAGACCACTTGGATCACTTTCTGGAAATTACTCAGTCCGGCTGGAGTCATTTTCTGTCATACTTTGTTTTCTTTATCTAATTCCATATTTTCTTTTCTTTTCCCTTTTCCTTTTTGCCTTTTGGGTAACTTCGTTTTTCCCATATGCATTTTTATTATTACGTAGGGGCAGGTAGCTTTTTCAGACCCTGACATTACCCACTAAACTCTCTCAGTCTCTCATATGCACAAGTCAAAAATGAAAGTTCCATGAAGGTAGAATAAACAGACAAATCTTCTCTCTATGCTTGTGCTTGCGATGAAACGATGGATAAATGGCCATGAATATGAATATGATAGCTAGCATTAATTCTGTATTCTAACTTGTCCTATTTGAAAATATCAATTAAAGCTTTATTTTATTTTATTTATTTTTCTACTTTTTGGTTTTCAGTGTCACAGTAAAGAATACAAATAGAATAGATGATGCCAACTTTGGTTCTTTTCTTAGAATACCAACAAAACTAAACCAGACAAAAACCTTAGGTACCAGTGCAATAACAGATGGTTACTTGCCCCTACCCATCATGAAATTATTGAACCAACTCATTTACTTTCTTAAATATTTTCAGATTTTTTTTTTTAGGGGGTAATATGGCGCCAAGCAGTTAAAAAAATACAAAACTGGCCTGGAATTACCCTAGGCCTAGCAATACCAGAACAATCAACTTACACAATAAAGTTAAAGAAATTTACACATCTATTCTAAAATTAATCGGTAATAAAAATAATAACTCAAATTTTTATAAGTCGTTTTACAAGATCTCACATTTTCGATGTAGAATTTTTCTCTCAACATGCATCCGTACGTGTGGCATCACTCAAGTCTAACACGTGAATAATTCATATTAAATGACTTAAGAGTATGTGTGACAGTTGAGCCTATATTATGAAAAAATTTAGGTATTCATTTTAAAAGTAATTGACAATGAGAGAAATAACTCAAATTTTTATAAATTATTATACAAAATCTCATATTTTCATTGTGACATCTTTCTCTTAACAAGAGGAGGGGCGAGAATGAAAGACATGCAATTCTCAGATATATCTAACAAAGAACAAAAGTAATTTTAGATATTTTTGGATTGTACCGTACATTGAGTTGAATTAAGTCGGAAATAGCAAGTACTTCGGTAAGGAAAATTGCTTGGAATTTTAGATATTTGCATTGCAAAACAACCTATATCTAGTCGCACCATTAATGATAGCTCTCAAGCGTTTTATTTTAAACAGGTACGTTCATTAATGGGTATATATTTCAATTATAAAATGGGTTTCAATAGATTTTAGAATGGATTGAAGAGAGAAATATTATTTTAGTTTAATATATATACATTATTACAATTCTTGGAATAGTAATCACAACACTTTTGAGGATATATATTGAAATATTTAAATTTGAATTCAGTTACATAAATGGGAGGAAGAAAATATATGAGGAACATGATCACCGATGTCAAAAAAAATCTAAAATACTCAATCATGACAATTAATGGACAATATATTCTTGTCTAATTTTTCTTTGTTTTGAAGTGTACTTTTAAATATGAAAAGGATGTATTTGTAATTTTCCTAAGTCTCAGGGGGATATTAGGTAATTTAGTTTAAATTAATTAAAAGTGAGAGTGAGACATTATTGTTTGCTTCTGAATGAATTACAGAGGTTCCAAGTCTAGGAAACTTCAAATCTTGTTTGTTCGTATATATATGGAAACTCAACGTGTTACGCTAAAAGAACTTGGTCGTTAATTGGCTGAGAAAATTATAGTAAAATCCATTTCCTGGTAAAAAAAATGATTATTCTAATTAATTTATACATTGCGAAGTGTCGTGGAAGTAGTCCACTATATGTTAATTAATGAATATGAATCTCATAAAGTAAAGGTAAAGGCTTAAAGCTACATATGTTAAAAGTTAAAACATACACATATAATTAGTTAATTAATTAATTAATTGGACTTTTTGGGCTAAGTCAACAGAATTTTTTAAAGCATATTATATGGGTTACCACGTTGGATAAAGGAAAGGGATTAGTTTTAAGAAAAGGTAATTAGATTTGGAATCCACAACACTTGGGAAGGATGATTGCTTTTTCTGATGCAGCATGCCATTGCCTGCCAGCATGTGCTAAGAATCCTTCTCCCGTCAATCCATCATCCTCCCACTCTTTCCAACTCTACATGTATAAGCAGCATCTTCTCCTTTTCCTAATTATATTCACTCATTCTTAATTACTAATATTGTACTGAGTACTCATTAAATTTGTTTATCAACTTTTTTTACTAAATATTGTCTATCAAATAAAAAACTCTCAGAGATAAAAAAAAAATAATGAAGAAAAAAAATAAGATGATTAAAATTAGTAAAAATATTGGGCTAAAGAGCATATATTATATGATAAACAAATTTAATGAATATAACATTAACCCCCACTCCATCTTCCTTATTTGTCGATACAATATTATTTTTATGTTTTGGGGACGGTAACCAAACATGCTCTTAATTCTTTAGTGAAAGAGATATATATTTTCTAAGAGGAGATGCTGTGAGAGAGAGAGAGAGAGAGCTTTCATCATTTCAAGGAGAAAAACCCCACCTCTAGTTCGCTCAGACTTTTTTTTTAAATGATATTAATTTGTTCTACCTAAAAGAAGAATAATACAAGGGAGAGAGAGAACGAGAGCTTTAATGGAGAAAACCCCCCCTCTAGTTCGCTCAGATTTTCTTTTAAATCATATTAACTTGTTTCTACCAAAAAGAAGAATAATACAAAAGTAACTATATTTATTGGATTTGTTTTGGTCAATAATTAATATCTGGTATGGTGAGGATATCCATCTAATAACGGTTGGTGATATGTGTTTAAGAAGACTGTGGAAGTGCTGTAGATCGAGTTTCATAATGATATGGTATATCGATAGACTTGGGGCAGCAAGAGTAAATGTGCGTTACTGAATCTGAGGACGTGTGATTAGTCTTGTTGCCTTTTTATCTAATTCATCAGTACGCACAACACTAAATTCATTATAATTAGAGGCACTTTCAGATGAGAAAATAATTTATATATGGCAAAATTAATGGAACTGAGTTTTGTGCTGGAGGTTGGTGATGAAGTCAGGGGCTGTGAAGGTGGATGTACATGTTCTGGTGAAAATAAGGATACAAATTGATTTATAAATTAAACTTAGAAAATTAAGTACACAGAAAACTATACATTCCCAGCCAAATGCCCATCTATTAATCACGAGAGCTAGCAATAATACAAAAGAATAAGGAAGTTTTAGATAGATTTAAGGCTTATTCGCACAAATGTTTTTTGAAAGTAATTTTCCTTCTTACTTTATTCTCTTAAAGTTTATAAACCCTTTTAATAAGTCATATTTTGTTAAATTCGTCAATAACTTCGTCAAAAAAACTGACATGTTGCTCATACACTTAAGCGACACGTTGAATTTTTTAATGGATCGTTATTGATGGACTATGAGATTTTTAAAATTCGGAGAATAAAGTGAGAATAAAAGTTATTTTCAAAGAGCATCCTAAATTTAAAGTAACTAATAAGCCTAGATTTAAAGTAACTAATTAAAATGCTTTAATTAATATTAATTTGAGTTAACCATCCATAGATAATTCCATATCTTGATCATAGTTTAAGATTAATAGACAATGCTTGTCAGAAATCGAATATACCTATCTTAATTCTTTTTTTTTTTTTGGCCACTATCGCTATCTTAATTCTAACTCTAAGAGATTACAATGTTTGTCTTCTGATGCATATATATATATAAAGTTTAACTTCCTCATAATATTTAATTTCCACAAATTAATTATGATATATATATATAAATTGTGGAAAATGATACTACATTATTAATGATAATTATTTGAGGAGAAATTTTGTTTGGTTCGACAATTAATATGACATATAATCTTGTCAAAGTGTCATTTTTATCATTGATATGTTGGCTTTCACTAAACATATATGTGATTAAGATTCAAAATATGACAATATATAATATCAATATTTAGCAAGAAAACATTACCCTTAATTTGAATGTCATTTCTTAGAGTGACGAAAAAAGGGGGACAGATCGAAATACCCCAATGGATTGCCACTTTACTGGACATAAAAGAGAGTTATTGAAACACTAATTTACACCAAATTTGAAGACCATGAAGTCATGTTATATGCAATAACGAGCGGCAAATGCTTTAGTTTTGAAGTTATAAGATGAAAATCAAACTTGTAGAAATGATTACAGCCCCCTTGAAAATGACCAATCGTGCTAGCTTTTACCTTTTCAAAAGCTGCTTCAAGAAACATGTTAATCTGGATTAGCTCGCCATCATCATTCATGAAAGCAGTACTTGTACAGCTAAATAATCCAACTGTTTTATTTGTTTTTCTTTGTTTAAAAATTTTGACCTGATTTTACCTCTGGTTTTTTTGAGACGGAGAGAGAGAAAAGGTCATGTGAGGGGGGATGTGAGGTCACGTGCAAGGGAGGTGTCTGGCCTGCATTTATTCATGCAAATTACAGTGTGACGAATAATGACTGTTTGTTGTATTCTTATGGGAAGGATGTTTTTTTGTTTCTGTCTAATTCTGTGTGTGTGGGGCTCATTGTTTTAAGCCGCAGTGTGATTGGGTCAGCCAGCCCAACCTCCTCTTCTCTCCTCTATCAGACAGAGACTATCACACACACACACGCGCGCACATATACACACTACACACTACACACTACACACTGACCAGCATCATCTCTCTTTCTATCATATATATCTTTCCTGTAGAAAGGGCTTTATAAACAAGACTTGCCACAACCTTACCTGCTCAAGGTGGGGGGTCAATGAAACAAAGCAAGAAAAAGCTCTGGAGAAAAAAGAAAAGCTAAAAGCTACCCTTAAAGCTTAAAGAAAGTTGATTGCAGAAAGCAAGACCCTTTAATTTTCTTCTCTCTATCTATCTCTCACTTTTTTTCTCTCTCTCTCTCTCTCTCTCTCTATTTTCTCCCCTCTGAGAGAGTAAAGCTGAAACCCACTATTCCAACTTCACCCACTGTACGTGTGTAGGGATTGATCGTGTTACTTCCCCCAACATATAGTCTTGGATCACAAAAATTCACCCATGTTGGACAACAACATCAACCAAAACAACACTGCTTCTTCTGCCGCTCCATCATCTTCCTCTGATGCCTTTCCTTCCTTAGAAAATGGATGCACCAACAAAAGAAAAAGAAGACCAGCAGGCACTCCAGGTATTTGATAATATAATTGTTGGGTTGGGTTGGGTTGATTGATCTTAATTTATTAAGGAGTTAATGTTTGGATGGATGATTTGTATGGGTAGATCCGGATGCAGAAGTTGTGTCTCTGTCTCCAAAAACGTTACTGGAATCAGACCGATACGTGTGCGAGATCTGCAACCAAGGATTTCAGCGAGACCAGAACCTCCAAATGCACAGGCGGAGGCACAAAGTGCCATGGAAATTGCTCAAGAGAGAAACACAAGATCATGAGGTGAAGAAGAGGGTGTTTGTGTGCCCAGAGCCGAGCTGTCTTCACCATGACCCCTGCCACGCTCTCGGCGATCTTGTTGGGATTAAAAAGCACTTCCGAAGAAAACACAGCAATCACAAGCAATGGGTCTGTGAAAAATGCTCCAAGGGATATGCGGTTCAATCCGATTACAAAGCCCATCTCAAAACCTGTGGTACCAGAGGACATTCTTGTGATTGTGGTCGTGTCTTTTCCAGGTTAATATATTTCATTTTCCCCAAAAACGCCAAAATTACGTTCTGTATTGTCAATCCATCATTTATTGCACCCTCCTCTCTCTCTCTTTCATTATATATTCAAACCCTAAAACCTTTTTTCCGATCGATCGATCTTCAAATTTGTTTGTTGGGTTTCTTTTTTTGTGGGTACAATTAATCTTCTTGTTGGGTTTCTCTCTCATCATGCTTCTCATGTATTCAAAATATACGAATCATTTGCTGCACTAGATGACCTCATCCTCATGCTTGTCTCCGTGTTTGTGATCTAGGCCACCCAATGGAAGTTCTAGGCCGCTTCAGAACCACTGGTGTTCCCAAAAAGAGTTTCCATAAGCCTAAAATACAATTCAATACTTACCTTATATATACGTACATATGACCACTAAAACCACAATATTTTAGTTAAACAAACAAATATATATAATTTCTGTGGTTTACATATTACTGACTGTTTGTTCTATTTTAATTACTATTTTAAACCTAATCTCATATATAATATATCTATTCTACTCTACAAAGATCCCCTATAAATTTTATATTGACTGGTTTGCTTGCTGGTAAGTAGCCTACATGAAGAAGCTCTTGTTTTTGTTAGTTAGTAATTAAAGCTAGCCACCAAGAAAAGGCCATACGTTTTGTTTGTAATGATCATAATCTTTAACATACATATATATATATTTTCAAGTTTGAATCATTCTACTTGTTGGTCGTTAATTTCAGAGTGGAGAGTTTTATTGAGCACCAAGACACTTGCACTGTCCGACATTTGGTCCGGCCAGAATTAGCGGCGGGACTGCAACCAGCCTGCTCATCGCGAACGGCATCGAGCACCAGCCCCTCGAGCGACGCCAATTTGAGCATTAATGCAAAGTTAGCAGCAGCAGCTCCATTGCCTGGAATACCAGTACTGCAAAGGCCAACTGAAGATGATGGGACTCCTTCCACTTCTAACCACCAACAACATATGCTAGAACTTCAGCTCCTTCCATCCTCGGACACCCACACCTCCTCACCAAATTTAGACGAAAACTGCGCAACCCATTTGAAACTTTCCATTGGCGGCTCATCTTCATGTGATCAAAACCCCATTCCCATTCCTTCATCAAGTGACCAAAAGAAGAGTAATAGTAATAGTAATATTGCTGCAATGGATGTGGCAAGGTTGAAAGACTTTGCTAGCGAGGAGTTAAGAGTGGCCATGGCCGAAAAGGCTTATGCGGAAGACGCAAGACGAGAAGCAAAACGCCAAATAGAGATAGCTGAGCTTGAGTTCGCAAACGCCAAGAGGATTAGGCAACAAGCGCAGGCCGAACTGGAAAAGGCTCAGTTGCTGAAAGACCAATCCACCAAGAAAATCAACTCCGCCCTTATGCAAATCACTTGTCAAGCTTGCAAGCAACACTTCTTCCATACTTCCACCGCCGCCGGAGTCGGACTGGGACCCTCCGATGAGACCTCCCTCGCCATGAGTTACATGTCCTCCGCCACCACAGAAGGAGAAGGAGAATAAGCTTGCACAGATCGACATATATCCTCATCATCATCAACATGCACCACTGTGAATCAAGTGCATGTTTTGTTGGTTTGTTTTTGTTCTTGTTTTTTTTTTTTTTTTTTTCTTCTCACATGCAGTGCTTATTTAAACAGACCTCATAATCTTCTTTTTTTCCTCTTTACTTTACTTTTTTCAGTTAATTATTGCTGTATCAGGGTAGGATCTTTATTTCTGACCATTGTTGGCAATTGGCATGGGGTACGTACTATACATTTTGTAACTCGGGTCCTTGTATTTAATATTTAATATATCTTCATTAATTTGTTGCAAATAGAAAATGAAAAAAAAAAAAAAAAAAAAAAAAAAAAGTGACGTACTTTCTGGGTTTGCTTTACATTCAATGGTGCAATACTGCAATGCCTTGATATATATCATCATTTCAAGAGAAATACTCATTACGTCCCTAACCTAATGCAACCGTTGTTAGAACATCACATCACCGAAAAAGACAAAAAGATAAAAAACAAAGCCCGATCTTGGAACCTTACCAGCTTACCTCACCGTTTAATTGTCGTTAATTCTTAGCAAGACTAAGCATGCATCCGGCCAAAAAGAAGAAAAAGACTAAGTATGCATGATAAGATGGCAGCTTGTTTAAGCATGTATACCGGCCCTTAATGAAATAAATTAATGAAGGGACATTTGGATTATATATATGTGTAGTGCTATTGGAGACTTGAGCAATTTAATTATATATATATTTGTTGTACATTTTGGGACCATACATTTTGCTAAAAGATGGGAAAGCGCCTTTGAAAGATGCTGACCTCCAAATTACAACACAAATAGAGTAGAAAGGAAATTTGAATGGGAGAAGCTAGGAAAGAGAGAGTACTGGTGCATGTGGGGAGAAAAAGATGGGAGGTCGTTTTCAATGCATTTGTAATCCATTTAAATGCTTTAAATTAAAACCAACCATGTTTTTCAGTGCCACTGTTGGAATTGTTACTCTCAGGCACTCGTCCCTCTCAACATAATTAAACAATGCACGACTCACTCTCTCACTCACTCATGTATTATACAGTACTGTCCAGAGAGAGAGAGAGAGAGAGAGAGAGACACTTTCACTCACACATATTGATCACTTTTTCAGCAGAAGCAGGAGGGAGGGTGGTGCAGGGTGAGCAGAGCAGCAGTAACTAGCTAGCTTTTCATGACCATTAATTAATTTATAGCTAGCAATAGACTGGTAGGGGGCCAATGCATAACATGGAGTGAAGAAAACTTAGACGATTTCAAAACAAAGCAAAAGCGAGCTCAAAGCACCAAAAGGGTTGGGTTGGGTTCCCATTTCAGCAATAATATAATTTCTATTTCTCTTCTTTCTTTGTTTCTTTTCGCTTTTGTTTCTGCGTTGGGAGGGACCACGTGCATTTCTTACTCTTTCCCACCTTTTAATGCTGCCTTCCTTTTTCTGTTTAGTGGATTGCCTACGGATGCAATATTGCATTGCTGCCTTGCTGCTTTCGTACATCTTACCACTACCATACCTTCTTTTCAAATTACCTCTTGCGTGTTACTGCCACACCTTCCTTTTTCCAACTTTCTTTTACCCTTTTTATCCTTTTACCCGTACTAATAAATTAATAATTAATACAAAGAAAAATGGATGATTTTTTTTTTTTTTTTTTTAATGTATCACATATATATATATTCATATTCATTAACAATATTATGTAGTGTCTGTAGTTGGAAGACCACCATGCCTTGTTTGAAGATGAAGAAAGCGAGGGTGCATGGCACATCTTAGAAATGGAGACAAAAGCTTTTTCCAACATGTAGCATTGTAGCGTAGCGAGTGGATATATATGGAACTTTCCAATTTCCATTTCACCTTAGAGCGAGTCAGTCAGACTCAGACACTCAGCTATATGTGATTATGCTTTATGAGAATGTCACTGTTCCTTTTCCCACCTTTAAAAAAAAAAAAAAACTAAAACTTTATTAATAGGGAACCAAAAAAAGTTATTTTTATATAAATGTATATTCATTCCTCCACCTACAAAAAGTAAAAAAGTTGGGGAAAAAGGTCTATCGGGAGTGCTTTGTCTCCATTTCGTAATGAACCTTCGTCCATAAATGCATACAAAATCTCTTTCCACATGGAATGCAAGGTTCAATTAGGGAGGGTGAGATGTAAAAGCAACACCTTCCTTTGGAAAGCTACTGGGTACAGCTTATAGCTACTAAAACATGACATGCATTTTCTTATCGATCGGTCGTTCGTACCAAAAGTGAACACCTTTGTCTTGTGTAAACCACTAATTTTTATTACAGTGTGGACCATTTACAGATCCTGCTCTATATAAATAGATATTGGTGATGAGGACACTAATGAATATCAGTAATCAATTGGGTTGTAGGCAAGGACTGGTTTATTTATGTAGATGGGGCCTAGATCTATTATCTATCCCTAAGCCCTCTCCTGCAGGCCACCAATTATACTGTTATCAATAATGATCCTTCCTTGTACACTACTTCTATAGTTCTACATCCTCAATAAATCTTTCACAAAACTGTATCTAGTTACCAGTACCTATATGCATGGTTGGTGTCCTATTCTGCTGTCCTCCTCTCCCAAACCCAAGTTGGGCCAGATTCTAAATCAATTTAGCCCCATACCCAAGATTCAAAACTATCTTAACTAGACCCCATCCTACCAGCCCAAGTTTTAGAAAGAATGACTCAAATTAAGCCCAATACAGTGTTTGATCTTGGGATGGGCTTGGGTCGGTTTGTGATTTATTGGGCTTGCATATAAGTGTAGACAATGTTACATATAAGTTTTACTAGGTACAAATGTACAATAAATGCTGATGTGATATACATTCTGCAGTCCACCTCCCACAAACCCAAGTTGGGCCAGATTCTAAATCAATTTACCTCAACCCAAGTTTCGAAATTCCAAACTTGATCCCATCCTAGCCCAAGCTTTAGAAAGAACAACTCAAAGCTCAACGCAATGTTTGAGCTTGGTGTGGATCGACTTAGGTCGGTTGGTGTATTATTGGACTTCCGTATGCATGATGGTTGAGAATGTAACATATATCTTTTTTCTTTTTCTTTTTTGCTTTTTTGAGGGGTAACATACATTTAAAATAGAAAATTAAAGATGTGATTTGGAAGTTTGAAACTTTATTCAATAGGAAGAGCCATTTATACATGCATACACGTGTATGTAGAATAGATTAAGTTTCCCCGGTTTGATGAGTTGTACTCTGATTGATGTTCTTTTGTGGGTTGGGTAGTGCAAAAGATGATATTATGGATGATGTTGCGATGCATAAGAAAGCCATGAGTAGGAAGGCTGCGGAGACATTTGCCATGCTGAAGAAGTCGTGAATGACAGAGTAAAGACGCTCCATATCAGAAGTGACACCAAATCCTGCACCCACTCCCATAGCTAACAGGGCTGATATAACCTGCATATATATGCAGCTCAATTAACCCATTACCCATATATTTGTATTATAATGTATTCATATCTAGACTTGTACTATATATTTGTAATTGGCCAACCTTGTCACCATAAAATTCAAAGAGAAGGAGTCCATCATGGTCTACTAGGCGTTTCCCTGATCTTAGATAGTGGACTGCAAAGGGAATTTGGACCAGTGTGTAGGCCAGTCCAATCACACTTGTACACATCATGTACCTGCAGTATTCAGTAATAAAGTAATAATATGTACCAGACAGCATTATAATATATGATAATGTACAGAGGACGTTTAATTACGTACAGATAGGAGTTAAATTGCTTGAAGTGAATTGTGCTTTCCGATCCAGGGTCATATTGGGAGTCAGTTCCAAGGATGATGAGAGAGATTAAAAGGAAGACGAGGCAGAGGACTCTCATCAAAAGCGATGTGATTGCCATCATTGATGCCATGGATATGGAATTTAATTATGTTTTGGGTGGGACTTAATTGGGAGTATAGGAATATATATTGTTACAGTTGCATGCATCAGCTGACCTTTTATATTAGATGTTCGTGTTTGCTTCTTTATCACCATCACCCTACACCCCTCAAGTCCAATATTTTTTTGCAAAAAGGAGGCGGTTTGCTAATTGCCATTGCCACCCAATAAATAAAGCCTTAATACTGGCCTATGGGTACAAACAAATGGATCCTTAATCGAAGAATGAGGAAGCCATATTATTATTTCAGCAAGCTAGGTAACACACATTTTTTTCTTTGGCTTCAACTAGGAGTTAAAAATACTTACAATTACCTTTTACAGTGACTAAATGGTTACCACTAAAGCTATCTGTCCCTTAATTGTAGCGTATGGATACAAATCAATGTTCATTTTATAATTAGCCAATGGATAATGGAAAGAATAAGGAGGTGTTGAACAAATCATGATACAAGATACACATCTCCGGAAAGGATAAGTGCAACAGGCCCAAGAGATCATGGGCCTAACGTATTTTAGTCGAGCCCAAATACCCAACTCAATTTGTTAACCGATGAAAAGCCCAAAAGGCAGGACCGCGTCGAAGCACTGTTTCTTAATTCTTTAACAAACAAAACTTAAATCAGGGAAGTTAAATGTAACTTTATGATGAATGTTGTTATAAGACAGCAATTTCTGAAACATTTGCAATTTCTAGTAATTTTAAAGCCACTATACTCTTGCTTCCATTTAGCTAGTGGTCAACATAGCTTAGCTAAAGAAGAAAATTAAGATTTGCAGAGTAGGTAGAAGATCGAAAATCTTTAATATCTGAGCAACAAATCTTACAAAGCTTATAAGAATATTGTTACAATGATGATGATATTGATTGACAAACAAGAAACATACATCTGATCAAGCACTGTTGCTGCTTCCATTTGCTGATCCAGGCATGAGCTCTCTGAGCATGGCCACCACCTGCAACATGTTAGGCCTCTTGGATGGGAAGTCATCAACACACTGCAGTGTTATTTCTAAATACCTGACCATCTCTTTGACTTGTTCAGCTTCTGCTTCATCAGTGCCTTTGGTTACTGAAAGCAATTCAAGGTCTATGACTTCCATCTGTTTCCCTTCTCTGACCTTCATTTTGGCCCAGCCCACCAAGTTAGTATCCCCAAAGTCCTCCTTGTCTGTTGGGCGTTTCCCTGTGACAAGCTCCAACAGGACAACCCCAAATGAGTAAACGTCGCCTTTTGCAGTGCAGCGGAAACTTTGGTAGTATTCAGGTGGGACGTAACCAGGAGTGCCTGCAAGAGTGCTTACACTTAAATGGGTGTCAAGAGCACTAATGAGCCTGGCCATTCCAAAATCGGAGACTCTTGCTTCCATTTCGTGGTCCAACAATACATTGCTTGACTTCATGTCTCTGTGTATAATGTGAGGGATGCAATTGTGGTGGAGGAAACAGAGTCCTTTTGCTGCACCTCTTGCAATCTTTTTCCTTTCCTCCCATGTTAGAATCCGTCTGTCACGTGTCTTGGTTCTCCCATGAAGCATTTCTTCAAGGCTTCCATACTCCATGTATTCGTATACCAGGAGCCTCTCTTCACCAATTTTGCAATAACCCAATAGGGGCACAAGATTTCGATGCTTAATCTTCCCCAGAGTTTCCATCTCTGCCATGAATTCACGGTCGCCTTGGCAGCTCAACCTTATAAGTTTCTTGATTGCAACACTGGAGCCATCTTTCAACGTTGCCTTGAACACTTCTCCAAAACCTCCACACCCTATAAGACTATCTGCTGAGAAGCCATTGGTTGCTTCAATGAGTTGGGAGAATTTGAGCTTCCTTAGCTGTCTTTGGAAAGTTGCAACATTAATGCTCAATGGTTCTTTCTCTTTGTCAATTTTCCAAGTGGTGGCGGCACGAGAGGCTTGCAAGCGATTAAGCATCTTGACCTCCTTTGCCTCCTTGCGCCTTGCACGCATTGCAATGGCCCAGACAATGAGAATGCAGAGTGAAGCAACGGAAATGAGAATCCCCACAAGAATGCTATTAGCCCAGGATGCAACGGATGGCTTTCCACTTGCTCTGCCTGCATCCTCATCAGTTGGAGTGGTGGTTGGTTGGTCATTGTTGCTCTGGCACTCAGGCAATGGAACCCCACAAAGACCTGGGTTGTTAGCATACTGGGTTGCGGGAAGTGTACTCAGCTGTCCCCTTGTGGGAATTTGGCCGGTCAATTCATTGTTTGATAAATCAATTTGCACCAAGAAAGAGAGGTTGGAGAATGAATCAGGAATATGACCCTGCAGTCTGTTATGTGATGCATCAAAGACGCCTAAATTTTTGAGCTGCCCAAGTGATGCAGGAATCTCACCTGATAACTGATTGTGGGCTAACTCAAGAACTTGTAATGCAATCATGTCCCCCATTTCTTCTGGGATTTTCCCACGGAGCTGATTGTAAGAGAGATCAAGATATTCCAGCGTTTGGTATTTTGTAAAGAGACTCAGGACAGGGCCAGAGTACAATCTGGTGAAATCACAAGTCTTCAATGTTGGGTCTTGTTGAAGCCTTTCAGCTCGGATTCCGGCAAATTCTAATAATCCTCCAACTCCTTTACAAGAATTCCCCACATTACGAACAAACACCAAAGTATTGCCCGACAGAATTCCGCTCAATGATTTTGCTCCAAGCTGCCTTCCAAGTCGGGGTGGGATCTCTCCAGTTAGTCTGTTGCTGTTCAAATCCAACCAAACCAAACTGCTGCAATTTGCTAGTTCACCTGGTATCTGCCCACTCAAGCTATTATTCCCAAGTTGCACAACTGCCAGCCTTGTCAAAACCCCAAATTGCCTTGGGATTTCACCACTCAGTCTATTCATTGTCAGTGATATCCATTCAAGATTACTGCAACTGAACAATTCAACTGGGATTTCACCGCTTAGGCGGTTATTATTCAGAATAAGATCCTTGAGATTCCTGCATTTTCCCAAGTCTGGTGGGATTGTCCCCTCTAACCCATTGTACCATGCTATTAGCTGCTGCAAATTCTCTAGCTTCCCAAGCTCAGCAGGAATTGACCCATTCAGATAGTTTAAGCTAAAATCAATGCTCTTCAGCTTCGAACATTCTGACAGTTGGGCAGGAATTTCTCCTGTAATCAGGTTATCTGGCATTCTCAGCTCTTGAAGTGAGGCAGCTCCTGGACATATATCTGGTGGGATCATACCAGATATCTTATTAGAGCTCAAGTCTATAACCTGTAGACTCTTACAAGCTGATATGGAACCTGGAAGTGATCCAGAGATCACGTTATTACTCAACAGCAAGCTCTCCAAGGAGCTCAGATTCTGAAAGATAGAATCTGGCAGGGGACCTGTCAAATTGTTGTTAGACAGATCGACAAGTTGCAGCCAAGAACAAGAGGAAAAAGAGGCTGGAATTGGGCCAGTAATGTTGTTGTATGAAAGCTTGAGTTCAACAAGTGAGCCGCATGCATTTCCTAATTCAGGAGGAATCCAACCGGTTATCTGATTGTGAGAAAGATCCAATCTCTGTAGGCTGCTCAGTTCCCCAAACGATCTTGGGATCTCCCCTGTAACCATGTTGAAAGACAAATTTATAGTCTTGAGACTGGTGCAGTTTGACAAGGACATGGGAATGGAACCCATTATATGGTTTCCTGACAAATCAAGCTGCAACAAAGAGGTGCAAGAGTTCTCAATTTTCAAACCGGAAATTGACCCGGTCAGATTGTTATAAGAGAGGTCGAGAACCTGAAGTTTCTCAGAATTCAATAAGAGATCTCTGGGCAGAGCACCTGTTAAATTGTTGAAAGAAAGATTCACAACGACGAGATTTGGACACTTTGAGAAAAGGTTCTCAGGAACGACACCAGAAACTCCAGTGAATGATAAATCAAGCTGCTGCAAACCATATGGAAGCTGAAGCAAAGAAGTAGAATTTACAGTGACTGAATTTGATGACAGTTTTAAGACAGAAAGCATATCTAGAGAGGCCAAAGAGTCAAAAGAGATTGTCCCCACAAGAGAACACCCGCTAAGATCGAGCTGAGTTACTCGACTCATAGAGCATGTAACTCCATACCAGGTGCATGGACTCCTACCAAGCTGCCAACCTGACAAAACTCCATTTGGGTCCTTCTGAATCACCTTTTTGAACTTAAGAAGAGATTCTGCATCAGTTTTGATGGATCGAACAACACCTTGTTCAGCTGTGGAAATCGAAACAAGGTCTGCAAAGACAAGTATCAGAGAAAGACGAAGAAAAAGCTGAACAGGAGTGTTCTCCATAAGTGTTGAAACAAGCTTTTCTCAGGAAGAGAATTGAGATCACAGAGAGAGTGATGAGAAAGAGTGTAATGTGTAGAGTGAGAGAGTGGTGAGTATGATGAGAATTTGTTGTGACAAAGCAAAGGGGGGAGCTTTAGGAAAAGAAGTTGCTTTTTGTGTTTTATAAAATGGAAAGCATGGAACGTGGGAAGGAAAAAGAAAAGAAGGGAATTGGATTGAAGTTGGTGGTGGGTATGTACTTATACGGTTTTCGTTTGAGTACCATGAATGAACTGTAGTACCGCTGTACTACTGTAAGGAGAGAGAGAGAGAGAGAGAGAGAGAGAGAGAGAGAGAGAGAGAGAGAGAGAGAATGTAGTGAGCGACTGATTTGACTTTTGGTCAAAAGGGGTGGGATCCACAGACAAGGTCTATATAAGATCGGCGCTATATATGTAAAATATATAGCAAATAAATAATACTGGCCTGTGTATGATCAAGAATCACTGTCTGTCAGTGAGCGTGAGAATGTTCCCTATTAGAAATGTGAATTGGATCACTCATACAGTCATACTTGTCTCTGATCCACAGTCATGACTTATACCCCATATATGCATTTGGGGAGCAGACCAGTGTAGTTTGTCAATATTTTTGTGATCTATAGCATATATATTCTCATTGTTTGGAAGGTAAAATTGCTTTCCAAATGATTTTCTTTATTTGGTTATGACCCAATTAATATTTTACCTGGATTTGGCTGAGTAGTTCTAAATATTTTCTCCTTTCATGTTCAATAAATTAAGCATAGTTGATTTTGATTTTGTATTGGGGAAGAGTGAGGAAGGAGGAGAAGGTAGTGTAATGTGGGGCCCAAAGGCTGACATTTGAAGGATAATGAATGATACAGTTCAATTGGTGAAACGTTGCCCAGGCTTGAAAAGATAAAACAATACACATAGATCGTTTAATTTAAGATGGGATGGGACTCATGGGAGTGAAGGAATAGAATACAGGCCCACATTATATGATATATACAAGAGCAACATCAATGCCCTCTGTGGTTAATGGCACTGGCATGGGAGGTTATGATGTCTCCCCCATTTGCATTTGGTCCCTCTTTTGCTTTTCTTTCTTCTTTTTTTTGGCAAATCACAAATGGCTTGCTGGGCTGAGCCCCTCCTTCTGTTTGAAATATTCATCATCCCAAATCCCAACTCTGAATTTGGTTTATACCACTAATCTGATCGACTTTAAAGTTATGACTTTATAGCTGGTTTTGGGACCATCCCCTGCTTTAACAACAGCATTTTGACAGCTTCTCCAAACAGCTCAGTTGATGAGATAATATGTCTTTGCAGTCTTGGGTTCTGAAATCCAATGTTCATTGTTCAGTTACTAGCCACATCCATCCTCTTAAAAAATAACAATTAACAAACACATGTTATAGGGCTGAAGCCATCATATATGTTCATATAGGCTTTAAAGAAACTAATTTAATTTAATGGTACCTACAGAGTACAGACATCTAAACCAAGAGTAATTAAGAGTGTAATACATAACAATTTTTTCTTTTTTTTTGGTAAGCAGATTGGTTGTAATCGCTCAGATTTTTCAACCCCATTGCCTAGAGGCTTAGACCCAATGAGAGCACCAGAACAGAGAGATCCACTCACTCCAAAGTGTAGAGATAGAACTGATGATAAGGGTGGATTATTGCATTTTGACCGCAATAAAAGGTGTTACAATCTGTTATTATTACATTTATAATTAGTGCCCAATTTGTCCTTTTAATAATTATTTTCATTTTGGGGTCTGTTTATATATAAAAACTTTGGGTGTGCTTATATTGGTGCTGTTCTCAACACCACCTCAAACCTTGACCTATAACTGTAGTACTAAAGGCTTTCAAGAACTTCTCGGCTCAAAGGCTGAACAAAAGGAAAAATGTGATGACTGTTTCTTTTGGGTATTATTACTATTATTAAAAGAATCATTATCATCTTCACAGTATGGTCAACTTGAGGAGGAAAACCCTTCACTTTAAACCTTTCTACTGGATAGAGCCTGACCACTTTTTGAGGCAAAAAGAAGCTAGCTACACTCACTCTAACAGTCAATGACTGACTGACTGTAATGGGTTTTGTTTAAAATTTAAATCATTAACTATGGTGAGATTGTGATACACTAATACCTTAACCTTTTACTAACTGCTAGTCTTTGATACCTTGATTTGGTATTGATAATATATTGTACGTTGATCACAAGGACAGGCCAAATATCTCACCCCCAATCCTTAGTACGTTTATAATTAATTGTATGTTCTATCTACCATAAAACAAAATTAAGAAATGGAAAATGTGTTGTTTAGGTCTCATATTCGATCTGCTTGAGGTTGATATATAAATAGGTTGGGAGTGGAAATTGAATCATACAATGATACAAGAATGATATGTAAAAGCCACTAGCAACAGTTGAGACGATAGTTCTTTGAAAAAGAAAATAGGTTTAGGCAATATTTGACGGTCCATATAAATGATAAATCCTATCCTCATCAAAAGCCATGAAACTTGGAAACACCTTTACCCCAACAAAAAAACTTAGAGTTGCACGCCAAGGGAATCATCTTTCATCATTTGCAAAGGTCTTTGATATATGCTAAGATTTTCTTGCCAAATTTATTAGATTCACACAAAGAAAGAAAGAAAGAAAATTGAAATTGGAGAGACAAAAGGAATCGATGTGGTTTTTGGGGTCACCACCAATCATTTGGATTATGCAGAAATGCAATTAGTGGGAAGTGATATCCAAGTCGGGCCCTTGGCGTGCCATCAACGACAACTAGCTTGGTCTTACACTCTTACCCTTCTATATTTGTAGCCCTTTTGCATCAAAAGCCACACTCCAATAGTATTACTTCCCTTGGAGATATATATATATATATATTGTAATTAGTTATCCCTTAAAGTTATAACTTTGAAATTGACTCTTTTTTACTAGGTCTAGGTAATTAAAGATCATCGCAAATCGAATGTGTTGGTTGAAAACAGTTAATAATAAGTAGTGGGGTTTGTTCAAGAACAATATCTAGATAGGGCCAGTGTAATGATAAGTTATATATATGGAGAAGCTTAAGTGTTGAAATTAATTCCCATCTTTTTATCATAATTAATTCCATTCAAACACACAAACCATATCAATCGTATCCATATAGTATATAAATGTCGATAAAGGGGCATTGTGGTCTATTTGTATTTTCAAATGTATGCCTTACTAATACTAAATGTACGAGGTAAATGATTTCTTATGTGATAATTAACAGTAATTTTCTTTGAGAATAAAGTAGTGGTCCAACTTTGAATGGTATAATCATAGACTTGAGAAAGTGGGTGCATGCTTGTACGTACATGAATTCATCGCAATTATATCATATAATCGGGGCTTCCTCAGGACAGTCTTCAAATGTTGAGGGCTTTAAAATTTTATAAACCCTTTATATACTTCTATATTATGTTCAGTTTAAGATAATATACATCAAAAGTTGATAATCTCAATTTTAGTTTGCCTCAAACCCTTTAAATCTCAATTTTAATTAAACAACACATGAAAGTTTTAAATTAAGAAGAAAAAAAATGATTGAACTTTTTGATGCATCGTGCCCAATTTCTTAAGAAAAACAAAAACATCAAAGTGTAATGGACTTCAATTTGAGCTCCATTTTAAGTCCAGATATTGGGCCTGTAAAGTTCGGCTTACGGCTGGACCTTCCATTGAGCCTTCAAAGTTTGCTTCTGGGCTTGATTATAATCTTTAAATGGGTGTTAAATTTAAGGAATTAGAATCCCTAATAATAATAATGATAATAGTCTTTTTATTTTTATTTTTAATTATAATAGAGTTGAAGCGCTGCATCATCATAATTTATCTTCAAATAAGGCGGAAGAGGGCTATCGGGTTGGGACCGTTGCGTTGGGGCTCTAGTGCTCTACCGCATGCATGAATTCATCCAAATAATCGAGTCCATATATTCAAATTAATTTGCAAATAAATTAAGTTGAATGACAAAAGAGTAAAAGACTAGAATGAAAATTAAGGCATGTATGTATTAATTTTTCTAGTTAGTCAATGTAACCATCATTGGAGTCCTATAATATATGTGTGTCTTGCATATATGTCTTGAAGTGAAAAAATTAGAAAATGCTTGGGTCCTCGTATTTGAGGACCAATTTTGTCTTATGGTCAATTAAATAAGTTTTATTATAAGAGAAAAAAAAGAGTTGAGATGATAGATTCTATCATGGACTTATTTAATTGACTATAAAAACAAAGTTAATTATCAAATATAAAAATTCAAGCATTCCTCAAAGGATTATTGTTAGAATATATAATAGTAATATCTCTTGACAAACAGCAAAAGAAAAATCTACCTGTTACACCTACGTACGGTTAGGACACGTGCCTGAAAGGTACTTGCCTGGTGACTAGCAGGAGGAGGTTTCTGCTTCCACTTAGCATAATTTTTTGGTCAATAACATTATTAATTTTAAAACAACCTAGTATAGTGCAGGGTTGCCTCTAGTGGGAGTAGGGTCTAGTTCTAGAATCATAGTACACGTAAAGAGTTGTCTGGACAGGTACGCTTTCTCTTTGTGAAACCAGTAATTAAGGCAGAAACCTAACCTCAAATTATAGATACAAGCATCTATATATCTTTTTGTTTAATTATGAGCAATGTAAACCACCAATCAGGATTAGAGATCTCCTTGCATATATGATGTACTTCAAAGCTGTGGGATGCCCCCTTCCACTTCGACAACCATGTGAAATTTTAGAGAAGTGGGGCTTGTAAACAACTTCCAATTAGAACAATTCTGATGGCTTCCTGAATGACCTTGAGATTTAGATTGGGAAGTGCTAAAACTTCGTTCCTTGCCCCCTTTTTAGAGATAGAGAAGGTATTTGTATTATTGGAAAATGATGCTTTTCTATTTGAAAATTTGAATTAGAAAAATGTATAGGTATGTTGATTTTAAGTATCAAATTTTAATAGTTTTTTAGTTTAGATATCAAAATTTAATAGCATTTTAAATTAAGTACTTGTTGAAAAGTTAAATATAATAATATAGTAAAGGGTATTATAATTCACACTACAATAAAAACAATATTAGATTTGTGTTTGACTGCTACGCAGCAAAACAGTTTAGGTCTTGGGAGCTAAACCCTAAGCCTGAAACTCGAGGTCTAAACCTTAAGCCATAAGCTCCATAACCGTAATTCTAAACCCTAAATCTCATATTTATACCCTACATCACATTTCTATATCATAAATTAAATTGAGGGCAACATTGTACTTTCATGCTCACAAGTACAATTATATATACTACATTAGTCAACTTTCAAGATAATACAAAAGCCTCAAGAAAAAAAATGTCAAATGGAAAAGCCCAAAACAAATTGGTCAACATGTTTGTGACCTTATCTAAAAAATTATATTTAAATTTGATAATCTAATTAAAATATTATATGATTTTCATATTATTCTAAAAAATTACTATGATTTGAATCAAATTGATGCATATATGTTAACAATATCTTTATTTATAATAATGAATAAACCTGAGCAGATTTATTGGATACTAACTTTTGAGCTGAGTTTCTCCAAAGTCAGAATTATTAATAACCATTCTATAAGATATAATTAATGTCCTAATTCAAAGTTGAAACCACGTACAAAGCTAGCATTATTTAGTGATAACGTACAGCTGTGGTAAATCTCTGTCGACATAAACTCCAGTGTCCCCCACCAAATTGGATCGAATTAAATAACATTATTTTAAGCTAGTTGGGGTGCCTATATAAAGGCAAGGCATTGGTGCAGTTGGAGAAAGAGCACCAACACATTTTCATCGATCAATCTATCTATCTATAATCTTTTTTGTTTGAAATTTGGAATGGGAAAGTTGACAATTCCTGGGGTGACATTGAGCTCCTCCTGTATTAGCATGCCAGTCATAGGCATGGGAACTTCATCGTACCCTCGAGCCGATCCACAAACCGCCAAGGCTGCAATTCTTGAAGCCATCAAAGCCGGCTACCGCCACTTTGACACCGCCTTTTCTTATGGGTCGGAGCAAGATTTAGGTCAAGCAATCGCCGAGGCTCTGCGTCTCCGCCTCATCACCTCCAGGAATGACCTCTTCATCACAACCAAGCTTTGGGCTAGCTTTGCTCAACGGGATCTTGTGCTGCCTGCCCTCAACACCAGTTTAAGGTTTGGATAATTAAGTATAATATAATGACAAATGAAACAGTACGTGCTTAAGCTTTGTTTTTAATCCAATATTTGTTGTTGCAATGAAATTGCAATATATGTAAATATATAGGAATCTTGAGTTGGAGTATGTGGATATGTACATAGTACATTGGCCGTTCAAATTGGGGCAGGGGGTGAAGAGTATGCCTGTGGCGAAGGAAGAGGTAGAGCCCCTCGATATAAAGTCAGTTTGGGAAGGCATGGAAGAGTGTAAGAAACTGGGGCTTGCAAGGGCCATTGGGGTCAGTAACTTCACCTGCAACATGCTTCAGGACCTCCTTGCCATCGCCAAAATCCCTCCCGCCCTCAACCAAGTACGTAATAATTAATTAAGCAACTTAATTACTCACTGAATTAATTAATCATATATAAATTAATATACACTTAATTTGCATATATAATTACTTTTATTGAATTTATTTATAGTTGGAGATGAGCCCAGCATGGCAGCTGAAGAACTTGAGGGGCTTCTGTCAGGCAAATGGAATCCATGTTACAGCGTACTCCCCTTTGGGTGCAGCAAACACTAAATGGGGAGACGATAGGGTTTTAGGCTCTGATGTCGTCGAACAGATTGCCAAAGCCAAAGGAAAAACAACTGCTCAGGTACAAATTAATTCATTTATTTTTTCTACATGCAGCTTATAAATTAATCTTTTGCCAAATTAAGCTTGATCAATTAATTAATTAGACAAGACTTTGCAATCTTCACTTCTTATAAATTAAGTAAACAATTAGTGCATGATATGCATGGTTAATTAATTTATGAATGCACACATGCCTGCAGATTTCGCTGAGATGGGTATATGAGCAAGGGGTGAGCTTGGTAACAAAAAGTTTCAACAAGGAAAGAATGAAGCAGAACCTTGACATCTTCGACTGGTCTTTGACTGAGGAGGAGTTAGAGAAGATGAGTCATATTCCACAACGCAAAGGGTTCACATTTGCATCACTTGTTGGGCCGCATGATTTATTGCTCCAGATTGACGCTGAATTATGATGCATCCATCATTTGGATTTTTTGCCCTCAACAATTATGATGATCATTTGGCTACATATGTTGCTGAAAAAAAAAACACAAAATAAAGTGGTAGCTATTTAGTCCATGTGAAAATTTTTCATGCGACGATCATATGTAGGTCTCATCATAAAAAAAACATTTCCTAGTCGGGAGATTTTATCATGTCATCCTAGGACTCACATATATCATAAGGGTGTTGATATACTAATTATGATTTGTACCAGCCTTTTGGTTAAAATTAAATTAAAATATTTTCTATTGTACCTAGTGATGAAATATGTAATATTAGTTTCACGTTTTAAGCACAGATAAATTTGTTTTGTATATTGATATAGAATTCAAAATCTACATTTATAAAGAGTTCGTTTGAATGTCATGTGAAACTTGAATTATTGATTATTTTGATGGTCTATAAATTTCTTCATTTGTGTTTTATACTTTTATCATATGGAGACTGGGTCGTGTCTATTACGTACATTAGTAAAAAGCAAAAGAGAAGTTGGCCATGTTCTCACAGCACGGCTCCGTATTTTGGGAACTATTCCGCTGCCTGTATTTATGCTAGTGGGATGACCTTGTCCTTAGACTTCACCATTTCGATGTGGGACGATCCACCTCCTTTACTGCATTCTCCTTTTCTGATAGTGCGGTTGTGGGACATCATACAAAATTAATTCGTTTCCTCTTTAAACGTTTTAAAGGCTAATTACAATTAAATG
Organism: Dryas drummondii; assembly: GCA_003254865.1. Classification (NCBI taxonomy): domain Eukaryota; kingdom Viridiplantae; phylum Streptophyta; class Magnoliopsida; order Rosales; family Rosaceae; genus Dryas; species Dryas drummondii. The sequence continues at coordinate 998,835 of QANW01009682.1, forward strand.
ATCTTCAAATAAATTAACTTACTTGGAACCTTATATAGATTCATGCTGAGATCCCATATGGGACATCTCTCTCTCTCTCTCTCTCTCTCTCTCTCTCTCTCTCTCTCTCTCTAACATTAGATTGCAGTACATACTCAACCAGTTAGTCGTTGCTCATCTGCAAATGCAATTCTTTTGTAATATTTTATGCTGGATGAGTAGGTAGTTGATCCACCATTTTAAGAACAAAAATCTACTCTGATGGAGATTGTTGGACTGATCGATTCCTATGATATTGGAAAGGAAGACACAATTCAGGACAATTCATATTCACCAGAAAGATCAACGAACCCACCACTATTAATTCACACTTGATGGCAGAAGTAGAAGTTTTAGGTGAATAATTTGTAAGGGGGACAGAAAGAGCAAATTCAAGGTAGCAATGGAGGTCCCATTTAGTGTTCTGTTATGTTTATGGAAATTAATAAGCTAGGGTGTTGATCCAGCACTCAGCAGGTTGAGTCTAAACTCAGCCCAAGCTGATGGTTCAACACGAGCTTAGTCTAGCCCATCTTTGAGCCAAAGTTTTGGCCCAATTTTGGTTTGGCATTTGTCATTTTTTTTTTTTTACAAGTTATTTCGACCATCCTAAATTGTTGAGTTGACCACCTTATTTTTAAATTTTAATTTTATCCTAAAATAAAAAATTTTAATTTTATTTGTCAGGTCATTCAACACTTGTCTGTCGAAATATTTGTGGTTATTCCGCACCTAACTGCCGAAAATTAACAAATTTTTTGATAAGTAATTACCGAATGAAAATAAAAAAGGCATTATTGTCATTAATTATATTCGACCATCAGCTATCGAATTTCTTAGTATATTTCGGTGGCATGCTGCCGAATAGGTCAGGATGATTCCATAATTTAGTGCAATAAAGCATGCAATAGAAAAAATTTTGGTTTTCATGATAGTTGACCTAGAAGATTGGATAATACTCACTAGATCAAATAATTATTGGGTAAGTTTTGACAGTTAATTAACAGATTGTTAATTTCATAATTTCATCTTATTTATAAATTGTACCTTTCAATAAAAAAAAGTTTATTTTTTAATTAAATACATGGATACTGCATTGTACCATTGCTTTATCAAGAGTTATTTATAGCAAATGTCTTATAAATTATCACTTGTCTTACTCTATACTCCAATTACTTTCGTCTCACTTATTTTTCTAAAATTTTAATTCGTGTTTCATTTTGCTCAAATTTATTGATTGACGTGTCTTATAACCAACAAGAAACTTTTTTTTTTTTTACAATATAAGTCTAAAAAGGAAAACCAATTTCAGTAAAAAAAAATGAAAACCCTCTTTAAAATTGTGATTTCGGACTTGCCTTAAGGAAAATTAGTCTCTTGGCTACGCGCATGCCTATTGATGTTTCTAAACATGCAATTAAAATTTTTTAATAATTTATTGATCTTAAAATAAAAGTGCTGAAGAAGTGGATTGCTAATAAGTATGTAATTTTGTATTTTTTTTTTTAATTCTAATTATTTGATTTTACGGTTTTACCTTAGGACATTGCCATAAATAATCCTTTTATGAATTAGTCAAAGTGTATGGCAGTCAAATCCGGGGGCTATGGCTACATTGTCTTCGATTAGGTAGTGATTGAGTGACTGATCACAATCACAAATATAAATGCTCATGTGGTGGACACGTGGTTGAAAGGAACTAATTGCCTGGAGACACGTACCCTGTTTCTGCTTCCCCTTGGCATCTGCCACAACGCTACTGGGCTCCACTTCTAGAATCATCATTTATAGATATTCTTGAGGTTCTGGAAAACAGATAAAACTTGAAAATAAATACAGTGCTGGCGTGCTGCAGAAGTGCAGAATATCTTTTTATTTCTGAATTTATACGAGTTAGTAGACCAAAAAAAAAAAAATGGTTGCCTTAACAAGTACGCTTTCTTGTCAAACGGAGACCCACAATCTGGGGCCAAGGGTGCCAAGCAAACTCCTTCCTTTTCTAGTAGCATCTGAGAACCTTAAAAAGTTAATTGTGACAACACGTTTTGACAATTTTTCCACGCCCTCCTTAATTGGTATTACAAAATACAACTGCATGCGCATTTCATATTTGTATTTTTAAGCTAGGTTGTCGATTAATTAGTTGTGAACATAGATGTCATTCCATTCTATAATTTCCACTTCAATACATGGATGAAATTAAGGTGGGTCATGGCCGCCCTGGCTATCTACCTCATTTACTGCATGCTCGATCTACGAATTCATTCCAATCGGTCAATATGTTGCTAGCTATTTATGAATTATTGTTTATGGATAAAAATACATGTATTAATTGATCGGCAGTTAGCAGAGAGCAGGCCACTTTTATTGACGATCGATGTATATATATATATATATATATCAATAATAAGTCCTAAGTCTTAACTAACGGATTAAATGATCTAACTGATATGTCAAAGTCTGAAACTTATTCGAAACTTTGAATTGAAAGGAAAGAGGAAAAAGAATTCATATTCAAAAGTTTCCAACTTTTCATCGCTTTTTGCTTTCATATGAATATTCAGTGGAGCCTGAATCCACATTAATTTGTCTTTTATTCGTTGGTTGGCGTAAACCAAGCCAAGCTAGCTATCTATCCTATGTTAATTAATATTATGTTCAAGTTCAAGTTCAACATTCAAGTCTTTTTGTCGCTAGAAAAAGTAGGTGACCAAATTGCTACAATTTATGTAAGCAACTACGTATCCTAGGACCTAAGCTCAAATTCAGAGTAATTAATTCCAAATTAAATGAAGTCTAATAGTGTTATAATTACCGGACTTGATATATATATAGAAAGAAAACCCATCTTCACAAGACACCATTATTATTACTATATATAATCGAATACTTATTATAATTATATATAGGAAAAAGATTTTGTGCCCTGCACATCATTTATGTGCCATAATCCTATGTGGTAAAGTAAATTGTACACGTCACTATTTATTTATTTTAAAATTTAAGACACATCATTAATTATTTTTTATATCAAATTAATATAATTTTTTCTAAAAGATCATCTCACCCAACTCAAATTCAAGGGTTATAATTTAATTTTTATTTTGCAAAGATTTTATAATTTTTTGGCACACGATTTGCAATCCGCCATTTGTTGTGCTCTTTGGAAATTGGATTTGAAAGACTACATGTCAATGGTCATGTCCATGATAATCTGTATGCCATCAAATGAGAAATCGTGGAGTTCTCTTAATCCCCTACAACTAATTTCCTCTGACCTGCAAAAGAAGTGGGGTGGCCACTAGCATCCAACTCCAATAATTGGGTGGTGATTAGGTTTAGGTTTTATTCAAAAGTTTGATCAATGGAACCTTTGGCCAAAAAAAAAAAAAGATCAATGGAAACATATTGATATATATAATCGCAATTACCATTTTATTTGAAAATTTTGATCTTTCTTATACTACAATGGCTGGATTGTTTTTCAGAAAAAAATTTCTCATATTTGCTGGGGTTCTTTTCTTATTTTAGTTTGTTCTTAAATTTCTCTTTTTATAACTTTTTCATTTAAATTTTATAAAATTGTAAGAAAGATTAAATGAGTCTTTTTTAAAAAGTCTATGTGGAAAATAAAATATTAAATACCCTAATTTTTAAAAGTACTTAAAAAATTTCTATTTTCATGTCATTAGGGCACGATTAGGGCACCAATAATTAAGGCACTAGCACAGCCCTTATATATATATATATATATTTGTGAGTCACTGGCCTCATGATCCATTCACAGGATATTCCTATTTAAATTGCTTTGCTTCACAATAAATTGAGTATAATTAACCTACAACTACGGAAAATCTACACTATTAGAAATATGATTTTGTTTGAATTTAATATTTTCATAACGTCTGAATTCTACCGATGCATAAAGAGGAACTTACTTATTATTTGTTATATATAACATGTGAGACACAAATATGGTAATGTAATAATCACATGACCATGTATGTGTCTCACATGTTGTATATAATAAGAAATATGTAAGTTTTGGCCCAAATGTATAAACCCACCATCAGATGAGTTACTCTAGAAGATAGACTGTCATGGATGCTGCTATTGGAACCTTGAATTTATGTACTTTTAAATTTAAATGTGTCCGTTTTATAATTCATAAAAAAAAAAAAATTCGTAATTAAATTTAAAGAAACGGGTGAAAAAGTATAATTGGTGGGTGAGAAGAGTCGCACTCTCTATTTTTTGGGATAGCTTGTATTAATTTGTAAGTACTTGTAGTTGTAGATAAGACACCAACAAGTTGATTAATAAGAGTACTCATGTAAGTATCCATCTACCACCCACCCATGGCCCAGCTCGATCGAATATGCAACACAAAAAATAAAGTTTTTCTAAAAAAAAAAATTTTGGACTTTATTGCAATTAGGTACCTTATTTTGGATTTTTATCTTAATTTTATATTTAAATTTTTATTTTGTCTCCGATTGGTATATAATATGAGTGTACGTACGTGCGTGCCTATATAAACACAAGGCATTGGTGCAGCTGGACATCACCAACACCAGACATCTAAATATCTTTTTGGTCGTACGGACGAATTACTCAAGTGTTTATTTGGGATGGCAAAGATGGTAATTCCTGAGGTGAGTCTGGGGTCCGGTGGTGAGAATAGTATTATAAGCATGCCAGTGATGGGCATGGGAACTTCATCGTACCCACGGGTCGATCCAGAAACCGCCAAGGCTGCAATTCTTGAAGCCATCAAAGCCGGCTACCGCCACTTTGACACCGCATTTTCTTATGCGTCGGAGCACGACCTTGGTGAAGCAATCGCTGAGGCTCTGCGTCTCCGTCTCATCAGCTCCAGGAATGACCTCTTCATCACAACCAAACTCTGGGCCAGCTTTGCTCACCGGGATCTTGTGCTACCTGCCATCAAGGCCAGTTTAAGGTTTGGATCGAATGGAACACGAGATCAATTTATGCATGCATATATATACTACCTAATTAATGAATGAAAAGGTTGGTTAATTTTAATGTTAGAGATAATTACATACTTGGTTCACTTATTTTATAGCTAGTTTAATTTTAGTTCAAGATTTCTTTTAAGTTTTATTTTGGTACATTAATTGTTCTACTTGTTCAATAAATGTCAAGATTTGTGATTTTAAATCCTTTGGGTTGTGTTTTCTTCAATTATAATTGAAGTATAAGTTATATTTCATCATTTTTTAGTCATAAGAACCCAATTTGGAGTATTAGAATCCAAGAGAATTGAGATTGAATAAAATTTGAAAAATTGGTAGTTTCAGGTACCTTACTTTGAGGTCAATTATTTTGAGTTTTTAGAACTTCAATTTGAATGATCTTTATGTGGTTGTAAAAAAGAGATGTATAGCTTTTAACAAGTATATGTTTGCTGAATTTAAGTGAGATTTGATAGGGTAAAAGACATACTAAATTTGAGAAAACAAATTTAGACCTTTATTGAACAAATAGAACAATTAGTGAACCAAAACATAACTTAAAAAAAATTGTAGACCAAAATTGAACTAAGTATAAAATAAGTTGACTAAATCTGTAATTTCCTTTTTAATGTTATTTTATTTTAACTACTAAAATATATATGTCATTTCATTTTATATACTAAATTTCAGTTTAGGTACTAACTTTAAAAAATATGGTTCTACCAAGCTGTGACTATTTAACCATCACAACATTTTTATTGATTTGTTATTTTTTCAGTGTTTGCAAAGCTTAAACTTTAATATTTAGTCTCTAGGTTATAAAATTTTGTCTCCTAAGCCTAAATCAAAAGTACTAAACTCTTATAAACTTTAATTTTTTTAAATTTCAAACAGTCACAATTGTATAGTAAATTGATTTATGACTTAATCCAAAATGTCTTGCTCTAAATTAGTACGTAAATTAAAAAAATTTAATGTTTCGTTACGTTGACGAAAAGCTATTTATATTTGATATTTAATCTTAATTTTTTATTAAAAAAACTGTATTATAATTTAAATTTATAAAGCTTTGTTTTTAATCCAATATTTGTTGTTGCAATGAAATTGCAATATATGTACATATATATATAGGAATCTTGAGTTGGAGTATGTGGATATGTACATAGTACATTGGCCGTTCAAATTGGGGCAGGGGGTGAAGAGTATGCCTGTGGCGAAGGAAGAGGTAGAGCCCCTCGATATAAAGTCAGTTTGGGAAGGCATGGAAGAGTGTAAGAAACTGGGGCTTGCAAGGGCCATTGGGGTCAGTAACTTCACCTGCAACATGCTTCAGGACCTCCTTGCCATCGCCAAAATCCCTCCTGCCCTCAACCAAGTACGTAATAATTAAGCAACTTAATTACTCATTAAATTAATTAATCATATATAAATTAATATACACTTAATTTGCATATATAATTACTTTTATTGAATTTATTTATAGTTGGAGATGAGCCCAGCATGGCAGCTGAAGAACTTGAGGGGCTTCTGTCAGGCAAATGGAATCCATGTTACAGCGTACTCCCCTTTGGGTGCAGCAAACACTAAATGGGGAGACGATAGGGTTTTAGGCTCTGATGTTGTCGAACAGATTGCCAAAGCCAAAGGAAAAACAACTGCTCAGGTACAAATTAATTCATTTATTTTTTCGACATGCAGCTTATAAATTAATCTTTTGCCAAATTAAGCTTGATCAATTAATTAATTAGACAAGACTTTGCAATCTTAACTTCTTATAAATTAAGTAAACAATTAGTGCATGATATGCATGGTTAATTAATTTATGAATGCACACATGCCTGCAGATTTCGCTGAGATGGGTATATGAGCAAGGGGTGAGCTTGGTAACAAAAAGTTTCAACAAGGAAAGAATGAAGCAGAACCTTGACATCTTCGACTGGTCTTTGACTGAGGAGGAGTTAGAGAAGATGAGTCATATTCCTCAACGCAAAGGGTTCACATTTGCATCACTTGTTGGGCCGCATGATTTAGTGCTCCAGATTGACGCTGAATTATGATCCATCCATCATTTGGATTTTTTGCCCTCAACAATTATGATGATCATCTGAATATGTTGCTGAACATTCATGGCATCCTAGGACGTACCCCATATATGCTGCTGTAGTCAATGTTTTTCTTTTTCTTTTTTTTGTATAACATATATAGGTTGAATAAAATAAGGCAGAAATATAGAATAATATATATATTAGGATGTAGGGTTTAAATTTGGTGAAGGATCGCGTTGCTTAATTTAATGAATATCTTTGTTTTTCTTCTTTTTAATGGTTAAAGTCAATTAATATTTTTTGGGCATCATAGTGATGCACGTGGTACTACGTTTAAAGCTGACAAATTTTTGTATTCTTTTGAAGGAACGTGCGACTATAGAGTTTGTTTAGATATATCCAATATGATGCAGCATTGCCAAAAAATTGACATCAGATTAAGCCCATATTAGTATGATAGTGAATTTGTAACAATTACCCTTCCGATGAGCATGAAAGATTTGAACTAGAAATTGTTGTAGGGGCAGTGAAAGGAAGCACCCTGGCCTCCAAAAATAGGCGTATGCCGCTTGAAGAATAGTTGGCTCTGTACTCACCGCACGGCTCCGTGTTTTCCAAATGGTTCAGCTGCTTGTATTTATTCTCCATTCAGAATAGTTATGTATATCAAACATCAACAATGTCCAGTTTTGTTGTACCTTTAAAGGTCTCCAAAGACCTTAATTCAGGATCGTCTATTCAATTCAGAAATTCATGAACATTTCTTGGCACAACCAGAATACACCGGTATCTATTGGTTTCTTCTTTCAACGACAATTAATTTTTCATATAATGTCATAATTATATGTGATCATATGATTCTAGATGGTCCAAGATGTACACCGACCCTCATCATCTTCCCTCAATCCTAGGAAAATGAACCATCCGACCTGAGCTAGTCCAACTAAAATCCAAGTGACAGGTGTACGTCCACCCACATCAAAAATGTTTTTCTCTTTTTAATTCAAAACTGTTCAGTATACTAGTATAGTGATCAATCCATCCCTTTCTAAAGGTACTGCACCGTCTAATCAATTCAAATACGGCAACCTAAAATAAAATAAAATCATTCACCATGGTGGCGCCCACATGCACCCTTTATTATAATCACCTAATATTCCTTCAAGAATATTCAAAACCCATTAAGGAATTGACCCTATTATGCATCCAGGATTCAAGGGCAACTGATCGATTTCCCAAAAATCTCCTTTTTTTTGCCAGAAGAAGAGTCAAATCATTCATTAAAAACATTAAAGACATTAATTGTTTGGTATTTTAAAGAAAATTAAATAGATATTAAATGGTATCTTTCCTACAAATTATCAACTAGAATACCACGGAAGTAACTTTTTAACTTGGGATTTAAGTAGACATCAATTGAGGCGATCACTTTTTATTATGAGAGATCCTGATTTCAAATATGATGAACATGACAGTTGATTAATAAAATAAAAAAATAGTTATTAATTGAAAATAAAATACATAGAAATTATTTAAAAAAATCATAAGAACTCAGTTCTAAATTTATAACGCGGTGATTGGACATAAATTATTATGTATAATTATATACATGCATGTACATACCAGACATAAGACGACAGTTACTACAACTATAAATTATTTATAATATAACAAAAGTGTTATTAGCATTTATCAGGTGGTAAATATGATAGTAATGCATGCAGTTTATATTGAATTACAAACTGAACCTGATTCGAAGAGGGAAGTATACGTATAAATATATGTATATATATATATGTACACACATACAAATGAGGAGATCTGAAAGACTGCCACGTAATCACGTATGTAAGATTCGTTAGGCTAAAAGCAGCTTTTCCTTGTGAACAGTTATAATGATTATGATTTGCGATTCGCCTATATATATATTATACATACCAGGTTGTAGTACTGGACTATTATATATGTCAATGAAATTATGTACATACGTACTGTTATTGCAAGAATAATATTTTGAGAGGTTAAGAGGACGGAAAATTTATTTGAAGTGCAAATAAATTAAAGCTCTAGCTGTTGCAAAAATAAATGGATCGGTGAAATAAATTAAAAACCAAAACCCAGAAACCAACAGAAAACTGTATGTTATGCTTTTGGGCCTTTTGGCCTTGTAATATATTGGATCTTTTTTCTTTAATTTGGCCGGAAGATTCTACAAATATATTCTGGTCGTGTCCAGAAAGCAACAACTTCATTTGATTTTTTATACCCACGTGACCGATCGACCCATCAACGACTACCAACCAACTACTCGTGACCCAGGTGGATATGTGAGAAAACAACAAAAAAAAAAAAAATTATGATGATTTAATTAATTATCACATGGGGGTACGTGCATGCAACATGCGTTACATGCCTATATAAACGCAAGGCATTGGTTCAGCTGGACATCATAACACAACCTTAGACATCCATCGATCTATTATCATTTTTGTTTGTTGTTCGAATTTGGAATGGCAAAGATGGTAATTCCTGAGGTGACACTGGGCAGCGGTGGTGAGAATAGTATTATAAGCATGCCAGTGATGGGCATGGGAACTTCATCGTACCCACCGGCCGATCCAGAAACAGCCAAGGCTGCAATTCTTGAAGCCATCAAAGCCGGCTACCGCCACTTCGACACCGCATTTTCTTATGGGTCGGAGCATGACCTTGGTGAAGCAGTCGCCGAGGCTCTGCGTCTCCGCCTCATCAACTCCAGGAATGAGCTCTTCATCACAACCAAGCTCTGGGCCAGCTTTGCTGACCGGGACCTTGTGCTGCCTGCGATCAAGGCCAGTTTAAGGTTTGGATCCAAACATCAATTTGTTGTTGTTGCATGTTGTTGATGCAAATACTAATATATATATATATAGGAATCTTGAAATGGAGTATGTGGATATGTACATAGTACACTGGCCGTTGAAATTGGGTCAGGAGGTGAGGAGTATGCCTGTTGCAAAGCATCTTGTACAACCCTTGGATATCAAGTCAGTTTGGGAAGGCATGGAAGAGTGCAAGAAACTAGGCCTCGCCAGGGGCATTGGCGTCAGTAACTTCACTTGCAAGATGCTCCAAGACCTCCTTTCCATCGCCAAAATCCCTCCCGCCCTAAACCAAGTATGATTATTCATAAATATAAAATGCATGATCCTCATTTCTTATATATATTTGTTTTTTGATTAATTAATTGCATGTATATATTCAATTTGATTATGTAGTTGGAGATGAACCCAGCATGGCAACTGAAGAAAATGAGGGAGTTTTGTAAGGCAAAGGGAATCCATGTTACAGCTTACTCTCCCCTGGGTGCTGCCAGGACTAAATGGGGAGACGACAGGGTTTTAGGCTCTGATGTCATCGAACAGATTGCCAAAGCCAAAGGAAAAACAACTGCTCAGGTACTCAAAAGCCATTAAATAAATTCATTTTCTCTGCTGGATCGCATGCAATTAAGCAACAACTGAATTGTTTCAAATTAAATATTAATTTATGGGTTTCAGATTTCGTTGAGGTGGGCATATGAGCAAGGGGTGAGCATCGTAACCAAAAGCTACAACAAGGAAAGAATGAAACAGAACCTTGACATCTTCGACTGGTCTTTGACTCAGGAGGAATTAGACAAGATGAGTCGTCTTCCTCAGCTCAAAGGGGTCACATTTGCCTCCCTTGTTGGACCGCATGATTTCGTCCTTCAGATTGACGCAGAATTATGATTATCATTCATTTATCAATAATTTGTGATGCTTCCACAATTGCTTTGTAATAGTTACGTTGATGAAAATAATAATATAAAAATGCTGAATAAGATTAAATTTTAATTGAGAACGTACTTAAGCTTTGGACTAGAAATGTAGGGGCAATCCGGAGGAAGTACCCCTCAAAAAATAGGCGTATGCCGCTTTATGCGACGAGCACACGGTATTCTTTAGTAAAAGGCGAAAGAATAGTTCGCTCTGTGCTCGATGCACGGCTCCGTGCTTTGGGCTTGCTTCAACTACTTTTTATTTATACTCAAGGGAGGACCTGGTGCTCGCCTCCCCATTCCGATGTGGGATAATCGACTCACTCCTTTTCTCGTAGAGACTAATCTTTGTTAAAACCCTTGTTCCATCATACAAATTATTCGGTTCCTCTTTAGAAATTTTAAAAGCTAATGAATTGATCTTCAAATAAACTTTACTTGGAAGTTGGAACCTTATATAGTTTCATGCTGAGGACCTATATAATGGGGCATCTCTTTCTTTTTCTTTTAATCTTCTCTCTTTAAGAATGAAGTACATACTCAGCCAGTTGCTCATTCATGAACTGGAAATCCTAGGGAGATTTTAGGCTATTTAAAGGCAAGTGAAATGATAGTTATCTATTACAATGCAAACGGGTGTTCTTGATCTATACATTCAGATATCTACTAATAGAAATCTCTTAACTAGATGGTTTGTGCTGGACAAGTGCTCGATCCACCCTTTTAAACACACAATCTACTCTAATGGAAATTATTCTGTTAATTGATCAGTTATCAGCTGTTATACTATCAAACTTAATGTGGACGATTGCACATAAAGTTATGAGGACGGGCCTTACACCCAAATGCAGGCCTTTCTCTGATTTCTGTGATTTAAATGTGAGATATGAAAATGATGAGCGCACAAGTGTAGCAAGATAAACAACAAGGCTGGATTACTCAAGAGCAACATGGAGAAAAGTCATTTCAGAGAGTAAGTAAAATGTCACCATACAAAGTGATCCCCACATTAATGTGTCTCGTAGATACATAGAGTGAAGAATAGTTATGGCTGGCCAACAATGTCCAAATCTTCCTAAAACCTGAAGCAAACGCACAACAGAGGCCTCAAAAGACCTCAATTCAGGAAAGCTTGCTTCCTCTGCTTCTGAAGGCACTTTCTCACCTACCGTCTAACAAAAATCATAGACTTTTCCCTATGATGGAAAGTAAGAAACAAGGACAAATTCACAAAGAAGGCCAACTAACCTACTACTCACACTTGATGGACTTGTAAATGTGACGAACAAAGAGCAAAGCAGCACGAAAACCCACGGTACCAAGCATGAGAAAGAAGCCATAGCAAATGCAAGCCATGTAACCAAAGAAGAATGAGGTTTGCATAAAACCAGACATATCAGATCGGGCATAGTAATAATACAAGCAGTAGCCATAGATGAAGAGGCCAGTAGATCCACCACATAGAAAAGACCTGTCATAAAACAAGAACTCTAATTAGTCCAGACAAGTGGCAGGCAGGCAATCCAATTGGCACTAATTCGAAGATTTTCTAGCTTAAAATGAATGGCATTGAGTATCCAGAATGAAGAAAATATATTTGAAAAATTATACACTCTACCTGTAGAGAAAATAAAAACCTTTATCAGCATCTTTCTTTTTCTGTTCTTTTTCTTCTTTTATTTTTGCCAGTAAAATATGAATTTCCTAAATATATAGGCATGGAAACTCCAAACTCCCACACATTTCAATAATAAAAAAAGTAGGAAGAAAAATCATAATTTGGCAAAGCACAAATCACAGTACAAACTGCAAATAAGAACTCTGATTAGTCTGAACTCTGCAAATTCCTAGCCCAAAAACTTTCTTGAGAATTTTCATTAATACTTGCTTTCATCTGTGTATAATGGGAAATATAACTGTACTTGCTATTATTGAAACTAGAATATGAATATCTATGGAAAACTTAATGCAAGAAAGAACTTGTTTACCTCCACCACCACTCATGATCTTCAGCAGCAAGTTGGAAATAGGTCAAAGCCACAGTTATAAAGGCAGTGACAATCAAAAGAATTATAAAAACAATAAACAGAATGCTGTAGATGGTGTAAATCCTGTGACCCCAGACACTGGCAAATATGTAGTAAAGTTCAATGTATATCGCGCTGAAAGGGAGAAATCCTGCCATGGCCATCTGAGGAATACTTGTCCTGTACCATGGCAGAGGTGGAATTTCTCGAGGATACTTTGTAGTGCGGCAAGGAGCTTGGAACTCAGCCTTGCTGTTTTTTCCAGCAATACCACCCAAGACAAGCAATGGTGATGTCACCAATGTCCAGATAAGGACAATTACCACAATAGTACCAAAAGGAAGAGCTGCAGTTGCACTATAAGCAATTGCAACAGTGTTGAGGAAGCAGAATGTCAGGAACAGAGGACCACAAAAGAGGCACCCAGTAAGTAATAAATTTCTCACCTGTCAACCAGAAAATGGAAACTAAATCATTCCATTTCACTGATTAAGTATCGACTTGTAAGCTACATTTATTTATTTATTTTTATAAGCTACATTTATTGCTGACAGAATCCATGTATACTTACCCAATTCGTTCCTTCAAGCTGACAATAGAAAGAAGTTGCAGTATATCCTGCTATGCCAGACGTGAGTGCATATATAACCACAAGGGCAGTGAATAAAGCTCCTCGGTTGTATGGATAAAATACACCAACCAGTGCAAGCATAAAAATGAATATTGTGCTGGAAATGTACAAAGAAGCAGACAGTAACATTTAGTACAGACACGTAAAAATCCAAAATTCATATCAGAAAAAGATTACAAGAAGATCCTTAGTTCCTTACAGCGTGAACAACTGGGTTCCAGAACCATGAGCTGCAGCAAATAAAGATTTGTGTTTTGGGTACCGGAATACATCACCGTGAATGTACTTCCATCCTGTTTCTTCTTGGTCATCAGCAGCTTCCTCATCTTGTGCATACCTTTTTAAGAAATTAAATATATATGATGAGTAAAGTAAATTGTAAACAGACAACCCAGAGATTTTCAGATCAACAAGCTACCAAGGCTCACAAATAAAATCTCACTTCATGAAATCGTTCTTCAAGACCCTCATAAGAATCGTTGCAAGAAAACCTGTCAGGAGGAGAACTGTGACACAAGAATTTATGATTGAGAACCAATGAATTTCCAAGTGATGTGGCAGCGAAGAAGACTGTGAGTATTTATCCATTCTATTCTCGAAGGGAATATTTGTATCCCTCCATTTCACTGTGTACATGAAATCAGCATCAACATCCTTGTCCTCTGTCAAGTCCACAACAGAATGAGGATCCATCTTGGCGCCAATTTCAATTACACGATCTTTGTTGTAGAGAACTTCAAATTGGATATGCTTGTAAAGGAAATATTTGTATTCACTTGGGTCAGTTTTTCCTTCCTTGTCAACCTTTCCCAAAAATCCCCAGATGGGCAAGTCATCATAATACATTTGGAAGTAGTAGTCCTTTTTCACAGCGTTTCGAAACTGAGCAACTTCTTCCTTGGTCAGCTTCCTTCTACAAGCAACTTCAGAGTCTTTCTCTTTTCTGAACTCGAGATTATAAGGAGCACTAACAAGACGATCTCCATTCAACACCTCTCCAAGAGCTTCCCTCTTCTCTTTCACATCACCTACCATTCAGATTCATTGTCCGCCAATTAAGATACAAAAGAGACAATGCTTAAAGGGTCCATCTTATCTTATAAAACATCGACTTGTTCTGGAAATTTCAGTAGAAACAAATTCCGTAACCCCAGCTGCATAATTTAAGTCAAGTGGGGCGTAGTAATGTGCTTATATTGATGGAAAAATTTAACGGGAAAATCATTCCAGCATTATTTTCACCACAAGCAAAAAAAAAAAAGTGCATGAAGAATTACTGAACTATTTTAGTAAGTGAGAAAAATATTAGATATTTGCCGATGAAATGTTAGATTTCGCAGCTAAAATTTACGCATTTCGTAGTTAGGAAATTTTTTAAAATTTTTGTTTGGGCAATCAATTGTATATGAAATGAGGAATGTAAAGGTACAACGTTTGAGATATAAAACCTGCTGAGCAGAAGGGCAGATCAAAATACCGATACGTTTCACTGAAACCAAACAACCAATTGCAAACACACATTAGTCATTAGAATCACAATCCTTGCTAGTCTCAATGTCAGTGTCCGTACAATAAGGGCCTCTTTGGAAGAGATGAAAATCTTCCAAAATTAGAAATTGCATAAAGAATCTGTGAAAATGGAGATCCAAACAGCAGATAGCCCCAGATCCAAACGCGGATCGGGAGGAGATTTGACATCGTTATCGTTACCTGGGGTTGTGGAAGGGGCCGACTTTGTTGGCGTAGAGGGGGACGGCGTCGCCCTCACTGTAACGGTGATCGGAGGCATCCGATCTCACATGGGTGGCACTGCACGTGATTAAAACCGCGAGGACGAGAATGGTTGAGAGGTTCTTCATGCTTTTTTCGAGTCTTGATGGAGAAGAAGAAAATACACCCAGAGGGATTTTCGACTGAGAAAGAGAGAGAGTGAGAATGAGCAAACCACTAGGCAACCGGATAATATATTTTTTAATTATTTTTACTTTTCTTATATATATTTTTTGTTTTCTCTTTCTTTATCAGCTTTTGTTGTGTACGAAGGATCTATTTTAGGAGGGACTGAGGGAGAAGGATCTTGTGATCATTGTGAGAATTTTTTTGTTTTTAATTACTATACTTCGGATCTCATATTTCTTTTTTTTTGGACAGAAAACAACATAATAAAGTTGTTTGTAATAATAAAAAGTAGTAGAATAATTTTGTTGTTTATATGAATCTTCAATATATTTTAAGAAATAATATCTTAAATATTTAAAATATTATAATTAGGTTTTTAATCCGATTAATATAAATAATTTAATATGATAGATGAGTACGAGACAACATATAATTTTTTTAATATAAAATAAAGACAACACGTGTTATTAAAAAAAAAGTAAGAGACAACAAATTCAAATATTAGATTTATTTTAATGAATTATTGATTTTACAATTACATTTAATTGCTATTAAATATATTGTTTCTCACTTATCTTTCATGTTAAATCTTTCGTATGAATCGAACTGATGAATTATTAAGATTTATTTTGGTAAAATAAGGGCAAAGCTTAAAAAACAAATAAAAAAGGCAAAAATCAAACTTTTTAACAACTCATTCTATTAGTAGTATTGTAATACATATAGTATGATATATCAGATATTAACTTTGTTTGTTTGATAATGACATTTTTATTTAGGGTGTTACTATTAGATTAAAAAGGCAATCATAGAATGATAATTTTTCACATTTTTTGGTTTTACACTTTTACACAATCTACTTCTCTCTTTCTTTATGGTAACTTTTATTAGATTACACGTTACAAGCATTGCATGTGTGTGATTCATCGAGGCCCATAACTAGATCAAAAGAAAAACCGAAGCCCATAACTACAAGGCCAGGTTGATAAAATTCAAATTTCATATGAGGATTTCTAGAAATACCTAGCAATTGACAAGTCAGGTCGGCTCTTGAGAATTGAGATGAGGCTGGCTGGCTATTTTTCTTAAATAATAATAATAATAATAATAATGTCTGGATCAATACATCCAAAAATAAAATTGTGAATTGTTTTCAGAAACGAGGTACACCGATGAAAGTGTAAAACAGTTGACCCATTTGCTTATTGAGATTGGGCCAGCTATGTGTTACGTTGTCCAGTTCACAGAAAACGGGAGTTCATATTATGGGCTTTATCATCTTTTCTCTATTCCGGCCTTGAGATGTGAATATGTCCAACATCATCTATTGTTTGTCTTGGATCCTTAGGCCCACTTGTAATGTAAAATTGTTAATTTTCCGAAACAAAAAAAACCAGGAGATCATTATGGGACATGTCAACCTCGGGTTCCTTTTTGTTTGTCGCATACTCGCATGCATTGATGTATTCATCTTGATTTCAGGACTAAGATAATGTTTTCTGGCTAAGACCAAGTATACAAATTAATAAATTTAATTTATATGTCCATGTCATTTAAGTCATCGCCTACCATAAGATAGC
This sequence comes from Dryas drummondii, assembly GCA_003254865.1. Lineage (NCBI taxonomy): Eukaryota > Viridiplantae > Streptophyta > Magnoliopsida > Rosales > Rosaceae > Dryas > Dryas drummondii. The sequence continues at coordinate 1,015,795 of QANW01009682.1, forward strand.
TATATATTACCTTAATTATTTGTTAAAGAAAACTTGTCCTATTTTGCTTTTGTTTAAGAAACCCCAAATCGTATTAGTTCACGTACTTCTTCTTTAGCCTGATCTTCAAGCTTTTTTTAAACGGCTGAATAAAGACTAGTCCACACACTTAATGGAAAATCATCATAATGATTAATGAATGACAGATCAATTTGCTTACGTCCAGTACACCCAAACTATTTTGACATGTACGTAGATGGCAACATATCTGGTTTTGAGTCAATTGCTTAATTGATATGACAATGATAATGTAATATATATAGTTTTTTATGGGATAGATTAAAATCCAATTGCATAGATATGATAGAACCTAACCTATAGATTGAAATATAGTTATTTGCTTTCATTTAGTTTATTAAAGCATGTATTTTCAATCAAAACTCAGCCTTTGTATGTTACTATGTTTGTACTATTTATGTACGCATCAAAATGCAGGGAGTGAAATTAATCCCACTACCGCAAGACTATGCTGTATGCCATATTCCAAATTACCAATGCTCCATCATTGTCGGGCGAGAAATGTAGAATGTGGGTATGTTGTCAACTTCATTATCTTCATTGAGAAAAAGTTGGGAACTTGTAGCGCAAGAAACACAACAATAGAAAAAGGAAAAATTATAGGGTATAATCGATATACCGCCACGTGGTATAACCAATCCAACGTATAAGGGTATTATTGGAGGATGTGTTTATATTAGTAGGGTATAGTATTAAAAACATCTACTCATATTATAACAAATAGACTGGTTATAACACGTGTCAATATAGCGATTATACAGAATAATTTCTCTATAAAAAATAGGCAATTACATAAGAAGAACTTATCTATTTCTATCAGTATTATTTCTCTCTCTGATTGGTTCTCTCTCTTTTTCTCTTTGTGATATCACTTATCTCTATCACAGAGACATATAAATTATTGGCATAAATTCAATTTAGACACATAACTATATAAGTTATTTCAACGGGGTCTATAAACTTTAAAATATTTCAAATATACACCCAATCTATTATCTAAATTGAAAAATGAATTTCTGTTCATTGATTCGTTGAGAGATCAGTTAAATGACAGCTTGGCTTTTGCTAATCGAAATTACTTGGCGATGTGGCGCTATCTCAGTAAACATTTTCCGTCAAATGAGCGACACATGCCCACAATTTAATAATAATAATAATAGAGAGAGAGAGTTTGTGAGCTCGTGTCAGGGGTTAGGTGGACTCGTGTCACTCATTTCCTGCCAAATGAGCGACACGGGTCCACAAACTCATCATTTTTTTCTCGCTCGTTTTCATTGAACACAAGTGAGAGATTAATATTCGAATTTGGAGGAAAACGTGATATTTTTGGGAGACTAAATGGTCAAGAGAGCGTTCGACGAGCGGAAAAGAGGTAATGGATGTATGAGCTTGTGTCAAGTGGACATGTGTTACTCATTTGGCGGGAAATGTATGCTGAGTTGGTGCCACGTCGCCAATTAATCCCCGTTAGCAAAAGCCAAGCTGACATTTAACTGATCTCTCAATAAATTGATTGACAAAATTTTATTTTTCAATTTACATAATAAATCATGTATATATTTGAAATATTTGAAAGTTTATGGACTCCATTGAAATAATATATATATTTATGTGTCTAAATTAAATTTATGCCTAAATTATTCTTCAACTTTAATGAGAAAAAGAATGAATATTTTATTACAAAAAAAAGAAGAAGGAATATTTTATCTTTTTTGCATATTTACTATTACCATGTTCCTTAAGTGGCCGTAATCCCCATCATAATTGTAATAAATACAAACTATTTAAGTTTTTAAAATTAGTTAAATTAATGAGGATAAATGAAGTAATGAGTTAGAATTAAATTAGATTTAAGGCTAATATAATAAAAAACTAAGAACTGTTTGATTTCATAGCCCTCATCATGTCTCCAACTTAATAATGATCTATATTTGTCCCATGTTTAATAGTTGTTAGAAAATTAATAATGTCAGAACACAACCTTAAAATCCGTCATATATAACTATATAAGAAAGCCATCCTTAAAAAAAAAATGGTGATGGAAAATCAATGATAATACAGTCAGAGGTATTCATTTATAATTTTATATTATTGTCGGCGTACAATAAAGTTGAAACGTTAAAATATTTCAAAAGCATTGATATGTCCGGAATAATAAAATAAATGATATTTTTGGTTTTTCATAAAAAATATGGGACATTTTGAATATGAAAATTTCATTCTGATTCCCCGTTTTTCATTTCGAACCCCTTTTAAAGAATTTCATTCTTTTAAAATTAGGAATTTTATTTATAATTTTAATAGGCCCCACACGTATTCTATTTTCTTTCTAAGTTTAATAAACACGAGAATAAAAATTATTCTCTCATTCCCAATTATTAAATAAATAAAAAAATAAAAATCATTCTCATACTGTTAAATAAATAAATAAATAAAATAAAAATAATTTAAAATATTAATAAACACAGGAATATCAGTATCGTTCCTCCATTCCCGTTCCTTTAGTTAAACAGGCCCAAAGAGTGACAGGCAGTGAGTGTATCAATCAGCTATTTTTTTTTTTTGGCCACTTAGCTCTGATCATCTTTTTTTTTTTGGCCACTTTAGCTCTGATCATCTTAAATACTCACTACTACTACTTAAAACTAAAAAGTTGAAAGCTGAAATTGAAATTCCTGTGAGAAATGGCGACGGTAACAGAATCGGTGTTGCCGTACAGAATATTGGGGGTGGAGGAAGAAGAAGAAAGCTCATCAACGAATCCAACGGACGCAGTGGCATTCGTGGGGTTGTGTTTGGTGTTAGGAATCGCGAGCAGGCATCTCTTGCGTGGTACCAGAGTACCCTACACTGTCGCTTTGCTCGTACTTGGCATTGCCTTGGGTTCCATAGGTCTCCTTCTTTTTTGTTTTCCTTGCTTGCTTATTGTTATTTTGTTTTGATTAAGCTTTGCTGCTTTCAGTGCTTTGGTTCTACAAATTAAACAGAGTTAAGATCAAGCATGTTGTTTTACTTTGATTAATTTTCTTTTACTACTAGTAGTGGTAGGTCGCTCAAGAAATTTTTAAGACCATCAAAATACAACCATTAGTATAATCAAGAATGTCAGCTTAAATTTCGGTTGGTGTTGAAAATCCAGGAATTTCATTCCGAGGCAATACTTTTTTTTTTGGCCTTAATTTTTCAACTTGAAGATTAAAACTTTGTCAAAAATGTTCATTAGGAGTTGCATTTCTGAACTCTAAGCATTATACCCGATTTCCTCCATGTGTTTAAATTGTTTATTTCAAAAAATAATAACTTAGTTAGTGATTGACAAACATGCAGAATATGGTACACATCATCAAATGGGGAAGATTGGGGATGGCATTCGAATTTGTAAGTTCCAGTTACGTCTTTGCTGACATAGTATTGCGAGTTGCGACACCTATTATAGGCTTAGCATCCGATGCTAGTTTTTGCCTTGGAGGGCTTTCTTATACGCCTCTATTAAACAGCTTTAATATTCTTATTGTGCAGGGGCAGATATTGATCCTGACCTTCTATTGGCTGTTTTTCTTCCTGCCCTTCTTTTTGAGAGTGCATTTTCTATGGAAGTGCACCAAATAAAGGTTCCTTTTCTTGCTCGTATATTTTTCATATTCTAAATGCATGTAAGTATCAGTCACTTGAGGTCAAAGCTTTTAGCTTTGTGCAAAGTCATTGCTTGATTTGAATTATGTCTAACATGAAATGAACCAGCGATTTTTCCATTTTTCATGCAGAGGTGTATGGTTCAAATGATTTTACTAGCTGGTCCAGGTGTTTTGATATCAACCTTCTGTCTTGGATCTGCTTTAAAGGTATCCTACACCTCACTAATTAGACCCTTATGTTTTTGTCATATAATAATATTGTGACATACTACTGCAGCTCACCTTCCCTTATAACTGGAGTTGGAAAACATCATTGTTGCTGGGGGGACTTCTGAGTGCCACTGATCCTGTGGCTGTTGTCGCTCTGTTAAAAGAGCTTGGTGCAAGCAAAAAACTGAGTACAATAATTGAAGGAGAATCCTTGATGAATGATGGGTATAGATTTTTGGTGATTTAGCACTATTTATTGTCACATGCTCTCTATTCTCTACGAATTCAGTATATCACCTTAATGTATGAAACTTATTGATTTGTTATCTACAATCTTGTGCAATTATTCCTTTTACATATTTTCTCCTCTGAATGTGTTTAATTTCATGTCCAGGACAGCAATTGTGGTTTATCAGCTATTCTATCAAATGGTCCTTGGAAAGAGCTATGACTGGGGGGACATAATTACGTTTCTAACTAAAGTCTCACTCGGAGCGTATGTCTCACATATTTTCTTTGAGCAAGGATGACAGATTTTTTTCCTGGTTATATAACTCTTTTATGGGTACAGTGTAGGCATTGGTCTTGCTTATGGTATAGCATCTGTCCTGTGGCTTCAGTTCATTTTCAATGACACTGTGATAGAGATCACACTAACACTTGCTGTGAGCTATGTTGCTTACTTCACTGTATGTTCCTTTCCAAACTCAGGATGCTTCATTGTTGAGGTTCATATAATTATTATGCCAAATTGCTGCTTTGGTATAACTATATATATATATATATATATGCACGTGTAAATTTCATGCAATTATTGAAACCTGTCATACAATGATCAATGATTCTGGCATTAATTTTATGACAAGGAAGTTGACTACTTATTTATGATCGTTTCCAAATCTATGTCGAATCTTTTTCTGATGTTCGTTTGTGTCTGTTCAATGTAGTTTGCATACATTTATTAAATTGTCAAAAGAACCGATGATTGCAACCTGTCAAAACATAAAGGTTGATGTTTTCAGTTAAAGTACCTGCAAAATTGTAATGCATTTCACTTATTTAGAAAATATTTTGGTGATTAGTTGCATCTCTTGTGTATGGAAAAACTGAGATTTTTTTTTGGTGCAATAGGCTCAAGAGGGTGCTGATGTGTCTGGTGTTTTGACGGTGATGACTTTAGGAATGTAAGCTGAATTACCTGGTAAAGTTTTTTCACATTGGAGAATACATTTATCTTTAGATCATAATCTGTGGACAGGTTTTATGCTGCGGTTGCGAAGACAGCTTTTAAGGGTGAAAGCCAACAAAGCTTACATCATTTCTGGTATATCTTGTCACTTTGAACTAAAGCAGCTTGTTTGAGTTATGAGAACACAGGTCCAAATGATGAGAGGATGCATCTTATTATTTTTAATTCCTAGAACAGAAAAATACAGGAAATATGTGATTATTGATTTCAAAACAGATGACTAGAAAACTATCTGATTGATATTCACAGTTGTTCAATTTACTCTTTATGAAAATGATCATGTGCTCATAATTTATGCATCTTTTGGCAGGGAAATGGTTGCTTATATTGCTAATACCTTAATTTTCATTTTGAGGTAAGAGCATTTTTTAATGCTCTTAAATTCCATTTTGTTTGGTGGCAATGATAAAATGGCAATCAGCTTAACTAACTTTTAGCACTTACTATACCATGCGCTTAATCATGAGATACATACATTAAAATGCATATTTTCTCTTTTTCTTTTTCAGCGGAGTTGTTATAGCTGAAGGTGTTCTCAGCGGTGGCAATATTTTTGAAAATGGTGATCCTCAGTTTCATTTATATATATATATATATATACATATATTCATTTTGCATGCATTCCGAACCCTTCTTATTATGTTACTTATCAATTATTACCATATCTCAGTAACTCTAATTAGTTTTGTTTCAGGCATTTCGTGGGCCTACCTTGTTCTTCTCTATGTTTATGTACAAGTTTCCCGGTTAATAGTTGTTGGAGTATCGTTTCCCTTTCTTCAGTATTTTGGCTATGGTTTGGATTGGAAAGAGGCAATAATCCTCACATGGTCAGGTCTGCGAGGGGCTGTAGCATTGTCACTTTCACTATCGGTTAAGGCAAGCTGTCATTAGTTAAAAATTCATGTTTATGGAAAATTAACTTTACCCCTTGGTGCTATGTCCCAATTTCAAATTAGCACCCTGTGGTTTTGTGGTTTAGGATCTGTTACAATGATTTGAATGCCCGTTATTTCTTTTTGCCTTAACAATTCATTGCTTCTAATTAATTTACTCTTGTTTTTGTAGCGTACTAGTGACAGCTCTTCGCTTCTCAGTCCTGACACAGGATTCCTAGTATGTATCTGGAGAGGAACATACACACACACACACAGAGCCACTTTTTTTTTATATGATTATTGTTTAGTATGATAGATTTTTAAACAGAACAAATTGATGAATCTTGGGAACTGGATGGGAAATGCATTAAAGTTGGTTTTTTGATATATTAACATAAAAATTGTTTTCACCTGTGCAGTTCGTTTTCTTCACTGGTGGAATTGTCTTCTTGACACTTATTGTGAATGGTTCAACCACACAATTTGTTTTACGCCTCCTAGATATGGATAAATTATCAGGAGCTAAGGTGAGGATTTAATTGTTCTTTGAAATATATTCTGCATTTTCCTTACAATACTGTTTTGTGTCTCCCTTTCTTTAAGTAGGACATTTTTCCATAACGACCACACAAAGCACATTCTTATTCATGTTTCCATAATAGGCATTTTTGCATGAAATTTTTTCCCCCTCCTTTCATTTGGTTTATATATTAAATTTGTTTTAATTACAGAGGCGCATACTGGAGTACACAAAACATGAAATGTTGAACAAAGCATTAGAGGCCTTTGGTGATCTTGGAGATGACGAGGAACTGGGACCTGCTGACTGGCCCACAGTGAAAAAATATATTGGAAGCTTAAATAATGTGGATAGTGAATGTGTACACCCTCATACCGCATCTGAAAGTGATAATAATCTGGACCTTACAAATTTGAAAGATATACGTGAACGCCTTTTGAATGGTAAATTTATTATTGTGTTTATTTTTCAGTCCTAGTACTTATTTCAACACTTATGTGCTCTACTTAAGAGCTTATACACTTATTATGTTGTATATCTCTCTAAACATACAACTAAAATGTTTAAAGAAACTTTTTGCCAGGAAAGAAACTCCTGGAGATCGATTGTGAAAATTAAAGTTTAAATCTAACCGTCACCTCATTTTCTAATACAACAACGATTTCCCCTATCAGGCATCCAGGCTGCTTACTGGAGCATGCTTGATGAGGGAAGGATTATGCAATCTACTGCAAATATTTTGATGCAATCAGTAGATGAAGCTATTGACTTGGTTTCAGATGAGCCTTTATGTGACTGGAAAGGTTTAAAAGCTCATGTTCATTTCCCGAGTTATTACAAGTTCCTTCAGACAAGCATTTGCCCGCAGAAGTTGGTAACATATTTCACTGTGGAAAGGTTGGAGTCTGCATGCTACATTTGTGCTGCCTTCCTTCGTGCCCATAGAATTGCAAGACAGCAACTTCATGATTTTATAGGTAATAATCTTCCTTGGTAGTTAATACCATTTGGTCTCTTTATGCTTAAAAAAAAAATTGTTTTTGATCTTATAATGTCTTTTCGCCTGTTCAAAGCATTTCCTTCTGTTTTTAATTTTAGTTTTCATGTAATACTTAATAGCTGGTCTTGTCTATTAGACTATTCAATTTGTAAGATTTGGTATATTTTCTAGGCTTAAATTATACACTTTAGATTTTAAAATTAAAAATTGAGTGCTTTACAAATCTCCTTAAGTGCAAAGATGCTAAGAGAGAAAAGCCAAATCGTAGTAAGGCCTATAATGCATTGTATGAAAAGTAGGGCCCAAGGATGGCAGAAGAGATCTCTGCAAAATTGCTAGCATTAGGAAGAGGAGGTGTAACTATTTAAATAAAGTGTACTAAACATGAGAATCAGAGGGTTTAGTAAACGGGGTTGAGATTATAGAAAGGTGGAGTTATTTTATTACACTTTTTTAGAAGGGATTGAGAAGAACTTATTTTATGAAAAAAAAAAAAATGCAAATTAGAGTAGTTGAGGTTGAAGAGGCTATGACGAAGATGAAAGTAGAAAAAGTTTTTGGCCCCAGTGGAATCCCTATTGAAGCTTGGAAATGCTTGGGCAGCATAGGGATAGAGTGGTTGGCTAACCTTATGATATTATCAACTTAAAAATTGCTTGATGATTGGAAAATTTCAGACTTTAGTACCTATTTATGAGGATAAATATTATTTTCAAAGTTGCGCTGTCTTTTAGTACGTACTACTGGTGGAGAAAAATTTGTGTTAGTAACTCTTGTTAGTTTATAAAGAGTTCTCACAGTGTTGGTTAGAAGAATCCTGTTCTGCCATTTCTCTGTATGTGTGATATATGCCTTTGTTATTTATTTTTTTTCTTTTTTTGGTAATTCTGAAAAGGACACTAATTGTTAATCTGGCTTTATCCATAAACTGCTAGTGTTACTAATGTGATTGAACATATTTTTAGATGTTCTTAATATCTGTTGTTGTGGTAATCTTGTGTGTTGAAAATTATATATTTATGCTGCATCTGCTTATTCATTTAGGTGATAGTGACGTTGCTTCTATCGTCATTAAGGAAAGTGAGGCAGAAGGTGAAGAAGCAAAAAATTTCCTGGAAGATGTTCGCGTCACATTTCCTCAGGTTTGTTAGTTAACTTTCCTTCTGGTGTGCTATGATGACCAGTTGTGCTGATCTTAGTTGTAAGTTGTTCAGCCAAAGTCCATTAAACCAACCACACATGTGGATAAAGTTTTTCTCTCTTGATTCTTGCTTAGAAAGAATATTTTAGCATGAGATTGTCTTTGATGCCTGAATTTGTATATTTGGAATGTTCAGGTTTTGCGTGTTGTGAAAACAAGACAAGTAACATACTCAGTTCTGAACCATTTAATTGATTATCTCCAAAACCTTGAGAAGGTTGGCCTATTAGAACAAAAAGAGATGCTTCATCTTCATGATGCTGTCCAGGTGCCTGTTGGTGATGTTTTATCTTTTATAATTATTTCATTTGTGCATCACTCTTTCATGATAATAGAAATTGTTTTTTTTTTTTTTTCTTTTTTCCATGCAGACTGACCTAAAAAAGCTTTTAAGGAATCCCCCTTTAGTAAAGATTCCAAAATTAACTGATTTGATTAGTCTCCATCCTATGATGGGAGCTCTTCCTTCTTCAGTTCGTGAACCACTTGAAGGTTCTACCAAGGAAACAATGAAATTCCGTGGTGTGACACTTTACAGGGAGGGCTCCAAGCCTACTGGTATTTGGCTTATTTCCAATGGGATAGTCAAGGTAGTTAAAAGTCTGTTGTGGCAGTATTTTCTGATTTTCCTTATGGATGAGATGATAAATTAGAGTTATTTTTGGCAGTGGACGAGTAAGAGCATAAAGAACAAGCACTCACTGCATCCAACTTTTACTCATGGAAGTACTTTGGGCCTATATGAAGTGCTAACTGGAAAGCCCTACGTTTGTGACGTGATCACAGATTCTGTGGTTCTTTGCTTTTGCATTGAAACTCACAGGATACTTTCAGTGCTCAGGTCTGATCCCTCGGTAGAAGACTTCCTCTGGCAGGTATTGCGTTACTAAAAATTCCATTTTTGTGTGGCTCTGGTTATTGTTACTGACTTCTTAAACAACAGGTCAATGGAATTATGGTAGTTTTCAGCCTTTACATGTGGAACATATGTATCCACTACAATCAAAATGACAGTTAATTTTGTAATGTATGGCAGGTGCAAAAAGATAATATGATGATTTGAATTTTATAAAATGTAATGGATTTATTATTGTGTCGCTAATTTTCTTTGGTTCAATTTAATGCTTAGGAAAGTGCAATTATTCTCGTGAAACTTCTCCTTCCTCAAATATTTGAGCAAATGGCGATGCAAGATTTGAGAGCTCTTGTTGCTGAAAGGTCAATGATGACCATACACATAAGGGGAGAATCTATTGAAATTCCTTACCATTCCATTGGATTTCTATTGGAAGGATTTGTTAAGACCCAAGGTGTCCAAGAAGAACTGATCACATCGCCTGCAGCTCTGTTGCCCTCACATGGTTACCAAAGCTTCCAAAATCTGGAAACATCAGGTAATAATAATATAAACTCCAGTTTCAAGATAAGTCACCCATAATGGTATTTTAACCTATGGCATACCTTATTACGTGACTACAGTGAAGGCACCTGGATGTATCTTTTTCATTAACCCTTTTGTTGCTGATTGATGGTAACAGGCACCAAGGGAGCCAGTTTTTCTCATCAAGCTTCCAGTTATCTTGTTGAAACAAGAGCAAGAGTGATTATATTCAACATGGCGGCGTTTGAATCTGACAGTGCTCTAAGGAGAGGATCATCCTCATTTGTATCACATGCAGTTGATCACCCCCGTAGACCTCTTACTAGAGAACATGGTGCTCTTATGAGCTGGCCTCAACATTTCTACAAGCCAAAGCTTCAAAAGCAGAACCCTGAAGGGATTGACCAACAAGCTCACAACTTGTCTGCAAGGGCAAGGCAGTTAAGCATTTATGGCAGCATGGTATGTTCCCTCTCTCTCTCTCTCTCTCTCTCTCTCTCTCTCACACGGTTTTTCGCAAATTTGGAAGTCTCAGCTCTTCTTAATGACTAACTTCTTTTATTTTCTTTTCTCGTTTTACAAACAAGGTGAATGTCCGCCGGCGCACTCGAAGTTTTCCAAGAAGTGGTCCCATTAAACAATCACATACTGTGTCTTATCCAAGTGTTCCATCATACGGCGGCCGTCCACTTGTTTCTGTCAGATCGGAAGGGCCTGCCACTGTAAGAAAGAACCTTGAAGTGAGAAACTTAGCTGGAAATTTAAGTCCTCCAGGGCCACAAAGTAGTGCATACCCAAAAGAGAGTCATGAATCCAGTGATGAATCTGGTGTTGAGGATGATGTAATAGTGAGAATTGATTCGCCAAGCAGGCTTTCGTTTCGACATGCTTCTTGAAAACCTGAAAAGCCACGAATTTATCTTCCCCCGTGTACTTCCATTTTACATATTTTTTTTCGTTTTACTTCCATTTTAATTAATTACTCAAGTGAAGTGCAATATTAGAGTAATAAATTAATAATCAATAGTTTGATTCAATTTTTTATATACTTCTATAATCCGAGTAATATACTGAAATTGCTCGTTTTTGGTTGTAGTGGGCTTCGCCAGTTGAATATAATCTGATATTAGATTAAAATGACCAAATTTCTGTTTCATAGTGGCATGATAGAGGACTTTGTTAGCAAAACCAAAACACCCAAGAAAAATCCCATTTATTGATATAATTTTAAAGGACCAAAAGAAGGAAAGAAAAATATTGATAAAAAAATATCCAATGCAGGACTCAATATGAATCCAAAAAAATATATATATGCATCCAAACAATTGCATCCAAGAGGGATAAGAGAAAAAAATTATATATATGCATCCAAACAATTGCACCTCTGAGGACTCAATATGAAACAAAAAGGTGTTCCTTTAACCCCGAAAGTATTTTCCTTTTATATGAGTATAGTCTAATGACAATAATTTGGCAGAAGTGCATTTTGCACCTTGAAACTTCTAACATATACCACATCTCAATATTATGTTCTTTCAACATTCAACTTGTATATCACTTGAATCCTGATGAATCGATATGAAAAAAAAGAAATCACCTTCAAGCCTCATAAAGCATTCCAACCTCCATACGCTGAGGCAGAGGCACCCCCAAAGCAGGCAGAGCAGACCTACAGTTACCGTGCAGAACTTCATAAAATGCTAACATAATTCTATCAAACCAGCTACAATTCTTGCCAATATGAAACCTTGTCTTTCCTTGAACATGAACCACACCAGCACTCCTTGCTTCTTCCAAATTATTTATCTCTTCTTGGATTTCTGAAGGATCAGATGACAGATAGCCTGAGCAGTTTTGTATATGTGCCTGCAAACTATTAGTGACTTTACTAACAAAGTCATCTCCTTCAAGGTTTAGGCGATCTGCATATCCATACTGAATAACACACCCATAAGCCCCTTTCAGGCCAAGTTTTTTGACAACAATCCTCTCATGGGGAGCAACCTTAGGAACCAGTAGGTATCGAAGGGTAGTGAACATAGTGACTTGGTGAAGGGATTTCATGTTTTTAATATAGTGTCCAAGAACCGGAGTGAGCCCATCTTGAATGTTAGTGTAAAAGAAGCACAACCCACGAACCCTTTGAACACTGGGATCAGATAATAGTATTCCAAGTCTGTCTGAGGTTATTTTATGAGTCAACTCATATTCTATTTTTCTCTGTCTCCCATAGTACCAACCAAACATAATGAAAGCAAGGATAAAGGATATGGCAAAAGGAATCCATCCACCTTCAGGGATCTTAGTGAAGACTGCACTCACATAAACACCTTCCATCACAAAGAATACACAGAAGTAAAGAGCAACCAGCAAAGGCGGTGTCCTCCATATTATGATCATTACCAGTGTCAGTAATATTGTGGTGATGAGCATGACAAGACTCACAACAACACCTGAAACAAGGTTGTTGCAATAATCAGAAAACTATAAGCAAAGCAAGAGAGAAGGTGAGCAAGCTGAGAAAACTATACCAAAAAAAAGGCCTATATAATGGCTGATCAAAATGTTAACAAGAAAAGGAGCTGCAAAATCAACTTTCCTACAGTAACAACAATGTTTTACTTATTATGAAGGCTATAACAACCACCAGAAGTCTGTAACTTTGGTCTATTTTCTAAGATTCCTGAACTAATACAAAATATTATTTGATCTAAATAAAATAATGAAAGTTGCGAGCTTATTGATGGAAAATTTCAAACACCAACATAACAAAACAACTATTAGTCTACCCTTGTATTTTTCTCGATGTATGGGTGATAAGTTTAACATACCAAATGCATTTCCGATGTCTTTTCCATCTCCAAATATAAGTATGACAGCAACACAGAGAACCATGAGGATGTAGTTGACTTCAGGGGAGTAGACCTCGCCTTCTTTGTTAGAGGATGTGTGCACAACCTTCACCCGAGGGAAATAATCCAGTACTACAGATTGCTTGATTACAGAAAAGGTGGCTGATATCAGAGATTGGCTTGCAACTATTGCAGCCAATGTGGATATAACAAAGATAGGCCAGTAGATAGTAGTTGGTATAAACTTATAGAATCCATCATCATGATCATTTGGATTTTTGATCAGGTATGCTGTCTGTCCCGCATATGTCAGAACCAGAGATGGATAGATTGTAAACAAGAAAGCAATCTGTTGAGGAAAATGATTCAGAAAAGCTACTTAAAACAAAAGATATGAGAACCTTAAGATGGAGAAATAGTATTGGAAGTAAACCTGAATGGAGCTCCGATTGAAATGACCAAGATCTGCAAACAGTGCTTCAGAGCCTGAATAAGACAGGTAACACTCATTAAATGATTATTTCCAAAGGACAAGTACAAAAAATAGCATTTGCATCTATATCACAATGCTAATTCAATTTGTCCAGTTTTGTTTGTGTGACTGGGGTTGAGCCTTTCTTAATGTCTAAGAACACAAGATCCATAGGTAATCAAGTATATTTTCTATATTGAATAATCCACATGATGACATGAACATGATGCTCACCTGTGATACAGAGGACAGTGCCCCCAAGCAACAGCCAGCCTTCCTTTCCGTTTCTCCAAAAGAAACGGAAGATATAGTGTGGTGATATGGCCTTAAATATGCTTGGATAATGATGTATGATGCTATAAATTCCTACAAGTGGAGTACTCAAAGTCCATGCACCCATAATGGGGGAAAACAGGAAGCTCACTCGAGATGTACCAAACTTTTGTAGCAAGAACAGAATGATAAGAACTACTGCAGAAAGCACTTCCACAACAGCTGCAACATATAAACCAGAATAACAAATAAATTCAAAGAGAATATAATAAACGAAGAAGTCAATAACCTGGATTACGGGGGGGGAAGGGGGGGGGGGACTCAAGATGTACCAAACTTTTATTCTAATTTACAGGGCCCCCACAGTTTTCAAAGCTCATTGTCATAGTTATAATGATGCAAAAATACTTACATGTACTCACAGAAGGAAAAGGTGCCCTTACTCCATCCATTGCTGACAAAACTGGAGATATAAAATGATAAAAAGTCAATGAAAAAATTTAAAAGATACTTTTCCAAAGTAATAGAAGGATAGAATGCACAATGACATACCAGAGATTGCTGGTGTAAGAATTCCATCTCCAATTACCATGCACATGCCTAGCATAGCAATAAAAAGCAACACCCTTCTAGCAACTATACTTTTCCTGAAAAACTCTGCAAGCCTACTGTCCTTTTGTGTGCCCTCATGCAAGATAGAGTGTGAAGGACTTGAGTTTGAATTTGCAGGTCTTGAAAGGATTCCAATATTCATATTTCTGCAAAGCAATGAATACAGGGCAAAAGTTCCACCTGAAATCATTCAGTGTCCCGCAAGTCAAATTTTCAGGAATTAGTGAACTTGGATAAGCATATGCTTCAAGTGCAAGTACGGTTTCAGAATTTTTCAGCTACCAATTTTTCCAGTAACCCATTCCAGCCCAAATGTAAGTAATGTATGCAAAATGAAAGAACAAGATGCTTGACTACACAAGATCACACAAGAAATAAATGTAACTCCAAATGATTCCAGACACCACTCTTTGACACATTATTAAAAAAAGGCAAATTTAATCACACTAAATTTTAAGTTAGAAAGGTGGCTTGGCCACAATTGAAGCAGATGAAAATAGAAGTGTGAGCCCGTACATACCTTCGCCTTGATCGTCAGCATTAAGAGCTATGCAGGCGTACTTGACAACCCCAATAAGACTAAGAGTCCAGAACATTATGCTGTAGATACCCAAATAGTCATCTTCTGTTGGAGACTTGAGTGGCATTGAAGGGTATACATAGAGTGGGGATGTAACAAGTCCTCCAAAGACTACTCCCAGTGTCCTGTATGCAAGTAGCAGAGTCTCCCGTCTACCTTTCCCCTGAATCAAACAACATATTTATAAAAACCAATATAGTTTCACATCATTCAAATATACAAATGAGCCCGGTGAAAGTAATTAAAAGGAAAGCACAAAACAGGTTCAACTTAGCTTAACCTTAATCCTGACTAATTGAGATGGTTAATGGGATTCTTATTTTGTCATAACTGATAAGCAGCTAAAACTCCAAACAACCTTCAAGTAATTACACTATGACGTTTGAGCACAGGAGTAGCATATCAATCTGCTGGTGATTAAAACGATTAAAAAGAAACGAAGAAAAAGAAGTAATAATAACTGTAAAGGGAATAACTGCATACCAATCCATGAAAAAGATCCCCACGGCCGTTGCATGTCAATAACCAATCACAAACAAATATATATATATATCTATATATATATATATAGAGAGAGAGAGAGAGAGAGAGGTGGGATGGTGTTAGGAAAGGCTATAAGGGTGAAACCTTATTGTTGTGTGCGTTTTGAATGGACCCGTTCATAGTAATACGACGACCATTGATGGCAGAATTAACAACAACAACAACCTCGGGCACAGTCACCGGCGAGTCTGGTGGTTCAAGTTGGCGATCCATTGGACACCACCACCACTTACAACACTCTTAACACCGAGTACCCACTTCAGCTCTTAGCCTCTTGTCTCCGAGAGAGACAAGGCGCAGAATAGAAGAAGAAGAAGGCATTTGTAAATTGCAATTGTGGCTTCTTCGAATTCGATTGCAGATTTTAATTAATTAATTAATTAATTAATGAAATTGAGATTTGAGAGTGAGTGTGAGTGTCCATGTATTTGGAAATCTTAAATCCCAACAAAAATAAAATACATAATATTAAGTTCCATCATAGCATAGCATGTTTGATGTTTGAGTCGTGCACTAAGTACAAAAAACAAAAAACAAAAAAAGTCGTGCACTAAGTTGGGTTTTGTGGTGTTTTACTGCTCTACGGCTTCGTTTTGATACGAATCTCCAATTTTTTTTTTTTTTTTTTGAGAGACAGAAAAAGCCAAACAGGCTAAACCTTAAACCCTAAACCCTAAACCCTAAACATAGTAAGAATTATAAGATTTTTAATTCGCTACATCAAAGTAGCGCCAAACACCAAATTCTTAAAGTTTCAGTGTTTCACCCATGGAAGGACCATTGGATGCATAACAAAGTTCGCATCCACGTGAGCTCAATCTCGTGCTGAATAGCTAATTTGCATAAGGAAGTAATGAAGGGCATAAACACATCCCTCGTGTTCGTGGCACCTCCATCGTCGATGTTAAACACGGATAAACAAGCTCTAAACTTATAGATTAAAAACACAATACTAGCTGGGTCTAAACTGATTACAAACTTGAAAAAACATACAAGACCAGACTTATTAATAAAAAAAATCTAGACTAGACAGGACCTAACTAAAGCACACAAAGCCACAAAACCCCTCAAGATCAATACCAATAAAAAATCCAACAACTTATTCTGGCAAATAGTGAAACACAAGCAGCATAGCCACCTCCGCAAAACCCAAACACCGCGAAACCCAATCATTGCAAAGCCAAACGACAACACACACACCCACAAAATCACCGGGGTGGAGAGGGGAAAAACTCAAACAAACAAACAACGAAAAGGAAAAAGGTAGGGGGGAAAAGAGAGGGCTGGAGAGAAAGGCCCGCGCCCCTTTCTCCTAAAAAGTTCAAAGTCGGCGAGGGGAACTTGAGGAGAGAGAAAAGAGGAAAAGAGAGGCGGCTAAGGTTTATACGAATCTCCAATTAATTATATGTCTTTTTTTGGCCGGTAATTAATCATATGTCTGTGACTTGTTAAGGATAACATGAAGCAATGTCCCACATTGAAAACTAGAGTTTAACATATATGTTTGTAAGTTCTTGAACCTCTTCACCTATTGCTAATTAATTTTGAATTAGATACTCAAATTATATTATGTTATTAGAGCACGTGTTAGGCTCAAAATCTAATCACATGTAACATGTGATTAGATTTATTGTTGTGCATTAACTACAAATTTATTTATTTATAATCTCTTCCTTTCACATGTTTGCTATGTAATTACTGTAGGTCAGGTCAGGGGACTGATGTGCATTAACCATATGCGTACTAAAAGGAGGCGATCAAGCGCAGCATCAAAACTATGCCTAGTAGTCTGGTACTGTTCTTTTAACAGTACATCAATTTTATTAAGAATCCTACTACCATTCTGAGATTTGGAATCCCACTAGCATTATGAATTATATAAATATCGAACCCAAAAACAAAAAAGCCTGCCTCACACCAATTAAATATTGAGAAAAAATATAGTGCATTCAAATTTGAATTCATAAACGAAAAAAAATTAAATGTATGTTGCTCATATTTTGTGCAGAAAAAGTCACAATATCGGTGTCAACATAGAGGCTCGAAAGACCCCAACAATGGCTCCTTAATTGAAAATAGATATAATAGTTTTGGTTCTTAATTGAAAATAGATATAATAGTTTTGGCTCCTTAATTGAAAATAGATATAATAGTTATGTCGAATATTTTGTAAGATAATATTTATAACCGATTTGTACAATGTGTTTAAAGGATAGTAGAGCATCGCATGGACCACATGAAAAGTGAGAACTTTGTAGCTTTCTTTACGAGGTATAAAAGGAAGACTCCCAATGATGCAATAATTATGACACTATTTATATATACTATTTCGGCTCACCTAAATAATATAAATGAGAGACAAGTGAGAAATAATTTGTTTAAATATTAAATTTATTTTAAGATAAATTACTAAAAAGTATATTTTAGAGTATTTTGTACAAAAAAAAACTCACATAAAAAATTAGAATGATAAATAGGTCTATTTTGTACAAATAAAGCACACTTTGTATGAATACGTCCACGTTATATTTTTTTCATAAATTTTTCTTTTTAAACTAAACAAATTGTCACTGTTGCACTGTTCATTTATGTTGTGGGCAATGATTGCCATTGCCAAACAGTGATATAAGTTTTTAATAAAAAAATTATTTATTTTAATAAATTATTAATTTTACAACTTTGTTAAATTCAACTATTTTTATTGTAGGTAGAGTGGTGGTTGGAAAAGTCGCCAGAGGTGAGGGAGAGAGAGAATGGGATGGTGAGATTTTAAATACCTAATTAGCTAGTTGCATATCATATTTGAAATCCATGGATTTGGTCCTTTCAAATTCAATAATCCATCATAGATTTCAAATCTCTCACGTAAAATACCTGCTTCCAAAGGGACCCTTAGTGTTTTTCTTAATTACATTGGAACAACAAATTAAATCATTAACTATTATAATTCTAAATCTTAGACTAATTTCAAAGACTTAAAAGTTCCTATGGCCATAAAATTAAAGAAACGTCCACACACTTATATATACATGACAGAGTTAATCAATAGAATTAGATGGCCTCTGAAATCAGTTTATTTGAATTACTGAATGTAAACTATAAGAATTAATTTATACTCTCTGTTATCAAATAAAAGTAAATTAATGACTGGTTCAAACTTCAAACCAAAGAGGCAAGAGGTTTGTAGGACAACGTAAGCATATGGTACAAGTTCAACGCCACCACATTATCACTAATATAACTAATATAGTATGGCAATAAAAATGGATAAGAATCAATATACATTTTGCCAAAAATACCCTATGACTAAGTATTTTTCTGAAATGCACTTGATTAAGCCCATATACGAAAAGCGGGCCGAAGCCCAAACAAGCTAGATCGCCCTCTGTCGTACCGTACGACAAAGAAGGCACGGCCAATCAATTCTATACATTTCATAAAGTCACAATACCTTTTTTTGCACCAACAACTTTCTCATTTGGATTTTGGAGGTCTCACTGTCTCAGCAAGATGATAAGAAACAATAATAGAAGGGGAATGAAATATGCATATTCCAAAGTAAACGCTGGAGTCTTGTAATAAAAAAGATGGTGACATCACTCGAAGATACAAACTTAGGACCTTAAAATTTGAGCAAAAAATTAAAGCGTGTGTGGAAGTGGAAGTAAGTGACCCGTTCAAAGCTGGAGGAGGGCAAAGCCTAAAGGGGACTTTACACTTTTATAGCGTAGGCGTGTATACCGTATATGAGAATTGGGCAATTTGGGTTTGGGTTGCGAGAGTGGTGGTTGGGTGTGGGATTTTATACAAAGAACGAGTCCGAGTCCGAGTCCGAGTGGCACAAATACAATACGATTATAAGAGAAGAAGAGCCAGCCACCATAACACGCGTCCTACTCGGTTAAACCAATCTACGCGGCTTCTACACTCATATTAATTTGTCGAGTGTCGACCATCGACACAACCTCCTCCACTTCACTGCCTCTTCTTTGAACTCGCAAGTCACAACTCACAAGTAACAACAGCTAAGCTAGCTCTGTCTATCACTCATTGTAATAGCCAGCTGGCTCATTGCTCAACCTCAACCCATTTACGTAACCCACAATTGCTGGCAGCCACCTACTCACCACACACACCCATGTCTGCTGCCGGACCACCACCACCTGCCACTCACGGCGTCGCTTCTGCAACGGCCCCTCGCTGGATCCCAAAACGCGGCAAAGTTCTCCGCAAAGTGCTCAAGACCATCTTCTCTTGTGCCTGTCTTGGGCACACAATTAAGAGAAACCCCTCATTGATTTTTCCTCATAATTAACTCCATCTCTCATCATCTGATTCCAGGAGGTCCTGTTCTTGGTACAACTTGTAGGAGTTTCAATGTCAGATAATTGATTGTCTAGGACTAGGAGGACTTGATTCGTGTTACACAAATTAAACATGGGGTGGGTGACTGGGTCATTTTAATTTGTCCATGGGGTGGGGATGTTATTAAAGCTCTTCCATTTGAATTTTGATTTTTGAAGTCACTTATTTTTTGATCGAGTAAGTGAAGTCATGTCTGTGAATCCCTCGATAATGTAATGTGTGTTCATTTTGCTTGTCCTAATAATTGAAAATTGAGTCTCTCCTTAAATTTCTTGTTTCTCTTTGTTTTTGACTTCTTTTGTCTCTCTGTTCGATCCAAGATGGCAAAAACAGGGCCCCTATTTTTGTTTTTATGTTATTAGTTTTATACTTTTATTAGCTTTTTGCTTAACAAATAAATAAATAAATAATTGTAAATAGAAAAAAAATTCTGTGGCGGCCATACTATGATTACAATCCATGATGAAGTGCCCACTGGCGACTTCAATCTAGTAAAAATCCATTTTCTTCATATTAATTTGGTGATTGGCCGCGTGGCAGTTGGACCCACAAATAACAGTTGCATTAATATATCCAGATTGACATGGTCCAATCATAGGCCAAAAGG
Source organism: Dryas drummondii (assembly GCA_003254865.1). Classification (NCBI taxonomy): domain Eukaryota; kingdom Viridiplantae; phylum Streptophyta; class Magnoliopsida; order Rosales; family Rosaceae; genus Dryas; species Dryas drummondii. Next base: position 1,036,230 of record QANW01009682.1, read on the forward strand.
TTTTCACTGTGTGGGCGATTTATCTGGTATGGGTCAAAAGTCAATAATATGCATACCCTGAAAAAATTATTGTAGGGCAGCCCGTGGTGTTATCAATATATGATGTGGTATTATCAATATGAGTACCAATATATAATTTGGCTGCTAGACTCTTGACGCTCGAGTAAAGCATCAAGTACCCAATTCATGTATCTAAGTCAACAATAATGCGCTATGTGAGAAAACTGTGCGCGTAGCTCGTTCACTGTTATCTTACGTGGCACAAGATTCTTGGTTAGGAACTAAAGAACATGAGTTGAATTACGATTTATGAATGTGCAATATGGTTTACCGTTTACTTCAATAATTAATGCAAATCATGAATAGAATATTTGACGTATGAGCATCAGGTTGAAACGGGATGGATGGTTGGACTGAATTTAACGCTTTGACTTTAGACTTTGACTGATCATTTAGGACCACTGTATGACCTAGCTGCGATCCTCCTGCAACAGTAATTATGTTTTCATTAGACTGCGTGACCCGACCCAACGAAATCAGAAACATTTAGGTGTACTAGGATACATTCCATTTTCACATTCATCTATGTTGGTAAGATTTTTCTTGAAATTTAAACATTTTAGAAGAATAATAAAAATGAGATTTTCGATTCTTTATATACATTTCTTTGATTTAATATAAGAGATTTATAAAATTTGGGAGTTCTCAATATTTTGGAATCCGAGACGATTGTCTACTCTATATACACCTAAAGTCACCTATACATGTTGGTCACGTAATTAATTATTATAACATGAATATTCTACACTGGTTGAGTTGTTATGCTTAAAATTTTCTCTAAAAAAACACATGTTATCTTGAACATTTCCTATGTGTGATGGTCAATTTCAAAATCTCAAAGGGATATGTAATGTATAAATATGCTTCTAGTGTATTGATATTTTACTTTGTTAGGACATAAGTGTGTCTTTATAAGCTAGCTAGATATCTTGGCAACCCTTGCAGTTGGCAGCTAATATATGGCAATTAGCTAGCATATATGGATGGTAAATTTTCTGTAACTGAAAATCTTCATGTCATATGTTAAGTGATATAGACACTACATTGTCTTACCTTTTAATTGAAAAGATGGCCAACAAAATTCTGAGTTTTTGTTAGCCAAATGCCCAACGGCAAGTAATATATTATCACACAACCTCTCGCAATGGTTTTGCCCTTAGACCTATGCGGGCTTACATGAGGTACTATGTTGGCCCAAATAGTTTTTTTACACAGGGTCCAAGGATAAACAAATGATTATAGAAGTCCACACTCGAGTGGGCAGAGGGCCCATATTTTATCTCGACCCTCTAACACCCGTATTTCTTCTTGATAAACCAATCAACGATGCTCATAGGCTCATAGAGTCATAGCCATATTACAAAAGGGAAAATGTTTTTGGGGTCGGATAACATTTTACATAACGATTTTTTTAAAATTATTTTACAAAAATAAAAACAAGAAATTAAATTATGCATATTCAAGATTTAAGAATGCATTTGGTGGAATAACCTGAAAATATTTTATGAGAACAAAACAATAAAAATGCGTTTGGTACTAATATGTGAAAATGACAAAAAACATAGCAACAATATCTTTAAAATTATATTTTAAGAAATTATCATATAATACAATAATTATTTTAAGTTATTTTTTTTTATAAAATAGTTATGTGATTCCCTAGACTTATTAATAAAACATTCTTATAATCTTAGGTTCATTCACTTAAGATAGCAAATTATAATGTTTTTTCATTTCAACTACTAAAACATTTATATTATTTCACTTTAGATACTGAATTTCAGTTTAGGTACCAATTTTAAAAAACATGGTTATATCGAACTGTGACTGTCTAACAATCATAACTTTTTTATTGATTTGTTGTTTTTTTTTTAATATTTGCAAGGCTTAAACTTTAATGTTTAGTTTTTTGGTTATAGGACTTCATGCATCAAAACTAAATAAAAAATATGAAACCCTTAAAAATTTTAATTTTTTATAAATTTTAAATAGTCATAACTGTGACTGTTCGACAATTACAACTGTAACTGTTCGACAGTCACAACTGTATAACAAACTAATTTGTGATCTAATCTAAAATGTTTTACTATAGGTTAGTACCTAAACTAAAAAAAATTAATGTCTTACTGTTTTACTAAAAAACTATTGATATTTGGTATTTAATCCAAATTTTCTATATAATCTTATTAATATGGTTAGAATTAGTGGACGAAACTTTTTAGCTCAAACTCATAAGAATCAAGTCAGCCTTTCAAACTTTTTCTTCAATATGCTACAAAGAGATCGAAGTTTGTAGCTCTTCGCTTCCCAATGCGAGTGATTCATCAGATTGAAGCTGAGAACATATGGATTCACCGTTCACCTAACATCTCCAAATCTCCTCTACAAGACTGAACCCAACTAACAAATCTAAATACATATTAAACTCAAAAAATAAATTAAAATTATATGTTGCTTCTCTCACCCTTTTTCATTGTCACAATATTCATCACTCGCATTAAGTTACTCCCACACCCAAATCCAAAAGCTACAATGATTACCATTGGAGACCCGATTTGTGGATTCAACTTAGAGGTTACATTTACAGCAAGAACATAGTGATTCTTTGTATTTGTTGATTTTCTTAATTAATAGATTTTTGGTTTGGTAATGAACAGAGTGATTGTTTGTATCTTTTTAGATTAATTTGGTAATAATTGAAAGTTTGGTGAAGAAATAGCGGGAGGACAATGAAAAATCACATTTCATGTTTTCCATTTGTATCCCGTATTTTTCATATACGGTGGAAATGTATGTGAGATATTTTCAAAATTTACGCGTAGAACTAGATCCGTACATAGCAAGATCATTAATAATATATATGTAAAAAGTATAAACTTGCAGAATGAAATCCCGATAGCAATCCAATATATATTTAAATCAAAAAGAGCAATTCACCATATTGGGGATTTGGAAAAGTAAAAGTGGATGATATTCTCACGTATACCAAGGATTTTATTTTTCTATTTTTCTTCAGTTTTTTAGAAGATATAAATGAAAAAGGGTAAAGATTTAAATGACTACCATGTGATCCAACCAAACTAAAGTGATGTTAATTGAGTAGATCAATAATCAATACTATCTTGGATGGATTCATATAGTATTTAAATCATAAAAGAGACAAATCATGCGCATGAGTTAGAAAAAAAACTTATGGACATTAAATCTTCTGCTTGGTAGAAAGCTTTTTAAAAAAGTTTAGATATATTATGTGTGGGATTATTAATTAGACGTACTACTTAACTGTGACCCTTTATTATCTTCATTTCTCCTTTTGGAAAAAGTAGAGTATATAGTCCATGCATCCAATTCATTCGACCCTATCCTGCATCACTACTCATCCTTTTAGGTCTTTGGTCTTTTAATATGATGCTTTGATTTTTATCTTTTTTTTCTTTACGTAACTTTTTGAATAAAAAAAAAACATATAAATGTATATATTTTATTTTGAAAATGATACCATTTTATCTTTTTTTCCCCTAATAATATAATTGAATTGGTAGGTTTAAATGTTTAATTTGTTTCTTTAAAGAGAATGAACCGAATCCCAGTAGTGTGCAGTGTGTACCTGTCTACCAGACCTAGATTCTGCAATCCAAAGAAATTTGGGTATGAAGGACAAAATCTTCTTCAGCGAAAACAACAACAATAATCATTGTTGTAATGAGACAAAACACAAATTCACGTCCGTCCTACGTCACTCGCATCAAGCAATTCATATTCGACCACGTGGACGTAGACTGCGTGCTAGGACTTTTGCACTTTAATACAAATATGTGACTGTGACTGAGCAAATAGCAATTGATCGAGCATGTGATGTGCTCCCTTTTCGTGAGTTTGGTCAGGCCATTACAAATTTACAAGAAGTCAAAGGGTATTCGCAGTGAGTGTGATGCAGAGTGCATCTATAGATATATAGCGCCATTAATTAACTTAAACAAAGTTACAAATTGTTAATTTAATACTATTCATTGGGTGCATATGTTTCATATTGGTCCCATATGTTAGATACTGTCTTCAACCCTGTGACTGTGTGAAGTTTTAAATTGTGGTTGTTGACCTATGAGGCTGTGAAGAAGAAGACACCACAGCTAGTGCTCATCAGCTAGCACATGAAGAATATTGTAGGCATTTAATTAAGTCAAGGATCAGAATAGTATTACAAAAATGATTAATTGGTTCACTGCTTAATTAGAATTTATAGGAACATATATAGCTAGCTACTGGCTGCTGCCCTCATCCCCATGCCTTAAAGTCTCGAGGTCTGGTATGTTCCATTGAAAATGATTTTACTTTTAGTGGTAGTAGTTGGAGTATTGGAGAGGTGGTCTGCAGCAGGTAGCTGTCAATAGCTAATTATTAATGGAAGATGATAAAGCTTTCATTACCAACAAGCATGTAAAATAGTGGTAATTCTGATTAATCCACCCATCTTATAATATTCAAGATTAATTAATCAACAAATCAGCTAGGCATCTACAGCTCCAGAATGCGTTGCAATCCTATAGCGCTAGCTAATTAACAAATTAATAATGGATTATACATATGTATTTATATATATGCCACATGTTATCTGAAATTCCGGTACGTACTGTTGGATAGTTATAATGATGTACGCCACGGTCCCCATCTCAACAAAACAAATGGGCAGCCCTTTATATACATAGATGAGGCAAAAGCAAACATTAGGTGTCTACTTTACACCTTTGCGACACAAGGGTATATACGGTAAAACCATTACATAATAATGCCTAAGACGACAGGTCTCTGTGTCCACAATATGTAGCAAGCTTTAATCTTTGAAGGGCCATTCTAAATTTGTTTCTATTCGATCGATCTATTCTCTCTTCTTTTCTTTGTTTTAGACCTTTTTCTTTATACTTTCTTCTTTTAATTACAGCATACATATATATATATATATATGTATTATCATTAGGAGTGATCAGAAAAGATTTGTACGTGCATATATGTTGTTGCACACCTAATGTCTAAGTAATTAAGTACAAATTAATTAAAACTTTGAATAACAGATGGACTTAACATATGGTTCTTAATATATTATATAATGTGTAAAATTAAAGTAACCCGAACATCTTATATACAATTGATGAAGAGATTGAGCATGAATGAAAGTAGTAATTAGCGAGTAAGCCCGAGCCATGGCCCATTCGATCGACGCATGCATAATTGCATATATAGGAATGAATTAACCTTTGGTTCTGATAATAGTGATAGTGCCTCTGCCCTGAGTGTGAATTCTGGTAAGGGCCACCACAGCTTTGCCAGAGAGGCCTGGTCCATCAGGATGCGATACGCATGGCCGACATGCAAAGTCCCCAACTGGGTGTCGTACTGGCCGTGTTGGCGGCATCAGGATCCTCTCGTTGATGTCGTTTAACGTCACGTCACCTTCTACCCCTCCTGGTTTCACCAATGCAAACGGATACACCACCCTTGTACTACTACTCATCACCCTCTTCTTTCTCATCATCTTATCATCACTACCACCTCCTGCATGCCAAAATTAATTACTCTAATATTAAATCTTTAATTGTTTATTTCATCATATCCATATATACAACGTGTACTAATACTAATTGAGACAAAGAGAGAGACCTGCTGCAGTTGGAGGAGCATTAATACTGGAAACAAGGATTTCTTTAGATGACTTGGTGTTGGCCGAGTCTTTGTAAGAAGAAGAAGAGGAGGAATCAATAGCTTCAGAAACTGACAATATTGATCTTGTTTGATCTTGTGGTGTGTTCATTATCTTTTTGACCATGTCTGTCTGCCCAGAGATTCGGCTCATTGGTGTGGTTACACTTACAGGATCACCTAGCAAAACTGGAACCATGCATATATATATATATTAATTAAACCCATAATTAAGAAATTAAGAACCAAATTAAACTAGATTACTTACCTGATAGCCCACTAGAACCAATTAGCTGGCTCATGCAATCAAAATTCTCAGACATGACTTCCCACTCTGAATTCCAGTATCTCTGCTTTGCAAGAAGACTAATGCTGCTGGAGTAGTCTTTGCTGATTTCATTATCGGTGTACAACAGCAACCGTCTTCTTTTGGAACGCTCGCCAAATTCAAGCAAAGCGTCTTCTAAGTAACCAGTCGACAAGTCTGAGTCTAGAGGTGAGCAAAATGGTGCGTTCATGTCATCGTGATCCATAACTGCAGGAATAATATGTCCAAAACGGATCATATATATTCAACGACAAATCTATAATTAATGTGGACAGAAACAGTGAAAGAGATAAAGAAAGGAAGAAAAAGTGGTCACCTAAAGACATTCTGTCTGTGTTGACAACTCCAAGGCTGTGACAATCCCAACCTCCTAGGGAAGAGCTATGGAGGCCACTGCTAGTGTAAGCCATGGGCATGGAGTGATGAAGCTCACCCATCTCTTCTCTCTTAAAGTCTTAATGAATGAGAGGATGACCCATAAATTTGATGGTGGAATGCTTCTATTTATGTGCAAGATATGGAGAATGGAAAAAGTTAAAGAATTATATGATTTTGGAAGAAGCAGTCAGTCAACGGCAGGAATAGAGAAAATAAAAAAAGTGGGTGTCTCTTGGGATTCGGAAAATGTAGTGTATGTGTATCTATGGTCCACTTTTAATTTGATTATATGTAATGTGGCCCTGTGGGTGTGGGGGACTAAATAATTGCAAGGGTACTCTTATGATGGTGTGTTGCATGTAAAAAGCTATGTTATAATTTGCAAGGTACAAAGATATGCTGAATCAATTACTGTTCAGCACATACCAATTCAAATTTCAGCTTTTCCTTTTTTGTTTTCCTTGTCATCACAGAATACAGATGTGCTTCCCAACCGTTCCTCTTTCTTTTGGGGGCTTTTTCTACACCTTCTCACCATGGTGGGGTCATATCAGTCATCATCTTCCACCTCTATATTTCCTTCCTTTTCTTTGGTTTTTACATGGCTGAGTGTCATTGAGCTGCAGGGTCCACTGCTTCGCATGCTTTGTGGGGTTCACTCAAAATGAAATGGATGCAAGAAGAAGAAGAATTCATAAAATGTATTTTATATTTCATGGTGGGTGCGTGGGACCCACCTCTTGATCATGGAATTTGATGGACCAAACTACCAAAGTGTGTGCAATATTGTGAGTTTACCCACGTTGTATTTCGTGTGAAAATACCGATTGATCTATAATCAGACGGCAGAGCATGTTTGTTTGATGTGTGAGACTTTGTGCCAGAACTGATAGGATTTTTAATCTGACGGTGGGGATGAGAATGGGCCGGGCCTAGCATAAAAGTTTTCAAGTCTTCTCCAGAAGTCCAATCATATCTTATTCAGAGCTAGGCCCATGGACAGCTGGATTCATACAAATTTTTATTACTGCTGATCATAATCAACCACTGTCACAGATCCAGTGGATTTTAGCACAAATCTTTTGTTGTCTGTGTGAATGAGAATTTGAATTCAATAAAATGGGACCCAAAATTTTCACTGTGTTTTGGCTAATAATATAAAGCTTTTGGGATTCTGTTCTGTTTTGCACATGCACACGACAGAGGTTGATCAAAATAGCCAATCTTTCAAAGGTTCTGGAAGGAAATCATTATGTGTTGTTTTGGTAATGGTAATGAATAATTATACATTCAGAACAAAACAAAAAAGGATCGTTAAAGAATTCAATTAATCTAACAATAGAAAAACACTGTTGATCCATTCATTTGAACACAACATTTTATAAATCTCAATTGTTTCACATTCAAAATGATGGGTATACTGCGTGCATGCAATTTGATTAATAATTCTTGAAGCCAAACGTTTAATAATTCTGAGCCTTGTAACTTGTAAGTAAATACGTGTTTGCCAAAAGAAATGCAGAGAAAGACGATCTGTTGGTAGGGATAGCAACCGGCCATAATCCTTAAATAAGCATTAGTAGTTTAGTAATGCCAAATACATAACGTACTTTTAATTCAAATATTGCGTTATATATGCTTACTGTATTTGTACCCTCTAATATATATGTTCCATTAACGAACGAGGCTGCATCCAGCGGAAAAGAAAAAAAATCTGTAGTTTCCTTTGTTGTTGGGACTGAAGCTTATAATTGGTTAGGCAAGCATCCTTTGAAAAAAAACCTAATGCAAAGCATTACATTCATAATTGCTATCCATAGGGTTGGGAAAACTTTAGGCTTGAGTTGTGCCCTTTTTTCTTTTGGACAAAGAGTTGTCCCTTATCTATGCCATTGTGATTAGAGTATTTGATGTGAAAGACATGGGAAATACTTCATTCCTGCTGGGTTTGGTCGTGCCTTCAATGTTATTTTTTTGGTTCCAGAAAAGGGGGGTTTTGTTTTTGTTGTTAGTTTTGAGTTTCTGAGATTTAATTTCCTTTTGCATTCCTTATGATCTGTGGTAAAATCATTTGTATATTTTGTGCGTTGTATTCATTTGTGAAATAACCATATGCAAATATTGATATGAGAGGTTGATCTATGATGGCTGGTTAATTTAACATGTTATACATGAGTCCCAAGATGCTATATGGCTAGATAACTCAACCCTAGAAGGAAGCACCACGTATGCTCTGTGTGCTTGTTCAATGTAACCTGCCATGGTCTTACTCTAAGATTGTGTTTGGATGAGGGTTTAAGAGAAGATGAACAACTTCAGAGCGTCACATATCTTAGTACATGTGTGCACTCAAATATGCACCTTCTACTCCCAAAAGGGATTACAAGACCATCAGATTTCTTCTCACACTGATTGTAAATTTGTAAGTTTGTGTGCGACAACGACAAACCCAGGTGCCAACGCCGTTTTAAGGATTGAGTGAAGTACGTCAAGCACAAGGACACCTGTGTGTACAACTAATTCTGAACAATGCTTCAAAGCTCAGAAAATTCTGCACCATCTGTGTTGCTTGGTATATAATATTTTGGTATATAACAAGTAAAACACTAACATGTGTAATGACACATCATTTGGGATCCAAATTTGAGATATAAATTTAAGATCTATAGCATTATTGTTTGGCTAACACTATAAAGCTTTTGGGGGTTCTGTTCTGTTATGCACATGCACACGACAGAGGTTGATCCAAATAGCCAATCTTTCAAAGTTTCTGGACAGAAATCGTTATGGGTTGTTTTGGTAATGGTAATGAATAAATAATATATTCAGAACAGAAAAAAAACAAGAATAAATATTCAGTTCAATTTGTCTGACAAAAGGAACAAAACTGTTGCTTCATTCATTTGAACTTAAAAAATCTTATTAAATCACATTTGTTTCCGATGCAAAATGAATGCACAATTGAATAGTTTTGGATTATGGGTATACTGTGTGCATTCAATTTGGTTAGCTGGAAAGCTCTTAAAGCCAAACGCTTAATAATTCTGAGCCTTGTAAGTAAATACGAGTTTGCCAAAAGAAATGCAGAGAAAGATGATCTGTTGGTAGGGATAGGAACCATAATCCATTAGATAAGCATTAGGACAGTAATGCTAAATTAAATAGTACATAAAACTAATTAGTAGTGCCTGAGGGTCAACGATCACAACATACTAACATAGTATGACCCTTGGTTACATTTTATTCAAATTTAACACTCTCTAATCTCATTTTAACATTTGATTTGCTAGTTCCCCCTTTTTATATGGCCAATTAATGGTTGGACTCTCTGATTTTGGTTTATGGGACCACGTACCCTGCAAACAGAGAATTTCAAGGATAGTCAGAATGCAGATCAGCCATGTGAGCTATATGGGGCATGCATTTTTGCTCATCTTTAGTAGAATGATGGGAATGGGTTCTAGTGATTTACCCACTACAACAATAACATATATACATAGTGCAACAAGAAAGCAAAAGCAATCAATTTTCTAAAAATCACCATATGTAGCACCTTATATGTGCCACTTTCACAGTTTCACAAATACTAGCATCTTAATTAGGAATCTTGTCAATCAGTGGCATTGGCTTTATGTTTATAAAATTAAGTTTTCCCATCTTGTATTGATAGGCTAAGTTTGGAACAGCACCAGCATTTATTTTAATTGGATTATTATTTGAGCAAATAATTATAATGACATATATGTATAAATATAGCTACTTACTTCCACACTTCTTTCCAGCAGGTCGGTTCCTGATGTTGCATCTCTTTGGAATAGTGATAGCAATTGCAGGATTAATCCCAGCCTGCTTTGCCAAAGGTGACAATAAAACAGCACAAAGGCATCTGGGGGCAGTCTTTATCAAGGCCCCAACTTTGGTGCAACAAATTGGGGGAACCTTGGCCCTCACATTTCCAGCTGCACTCAAACATGGGCTCAAACTGGTTGCTGCAGCCCTAATTGGGGTCCTTCCACATTCTCCAGCTCCATCAACTTCCAGAATAAACATTTTTGTGGCTATCAGAAACACAAACACAGAAACAATGCAGGCTTTCATCTTCAAGGTCATATTTATAGACTTGGACTTAGACTTAGGGTCGATTTTCTGATCTGATCTTGTACACTGACCTCCATAGTCCTAGGCAAAGTACATATATATACCATGGTTTTGGATTAGTGCGGTGGTTGTGGAATTGTGGAAGGATGACTATTGGTTTGTGCCTTGGTTTATTCAAGATGTAATCATTAATGAACTCCACACTTGCACATAATGTTCCCACTGAGCATTGGATAGTGCCATATTAGTGAGTGATATCAGTCTTTCACAGGGTGACAGTGTGACACATTAGATTTTGTTCCAGCATGTTCACATGAATTTGAGCTATTCTTTGAGTCGGTAGAGTGTGAACATTCAAGAAAGTTATAACCACCCACAACACATGGCAAAATCTGATTTGCTTGAAGCTCATGTTCCTCTTAACATCCCTATCATGGCCAAAGTTAAAGCAGTTCTGCACTACTAGGAAGCAGGGGTTATGAATTTTGCTACTTACTTTCGTTTCAACTGTTGATCCCAAGCCAAAGCCACTACGTGTTAGTGTGTTACTCAACGCTAACACAAAAATAAAAATTAAAAGAAAACGTATGTGAACAAGAAATAGGCAAGGCTTACTTGTCTGAAAGCTATAGCTAGCTGCTAGTAATGGTGCGAGACTGAGAATTTTACAGAGGGAGTAGAAAGAAAAGAGTGAATTCGTTAAAAAGGAGAATAGGCAAAGGGAGGCTCAAGATGGGCTGTAAATGGGCTTGAAGCAGGCCTGGGCTTAACTTCAAAAAGTTGAGTGGGGAAGACGTTGTAGAGGTTTCAATGGTGAACCTTCTGAATTACTGCCCAAGACTTGCCTCTCCAAAAGGGAAAATCTTGGGCACAACGTTGACTGTTGAAACTTGTTCCCCAATCAAAATGCTCGACGATTTTCTCTGTTTCGGACACCATAAAATCCGACACCATTCTCATTGTCTCTCCATCAGACATTCAGACTCTCTCTCATTGCAATAACCAAAACTCTCATTGCACAACAATGTCTCCCATTTAAGATCATGGAATTACATTGCACAACAAGTCCCAAGTGAAGCTGGGCACAGTCATCAAATTAAGTTGAGGATCCTAATTCCTTAGGTGTACCCTATAGGAGATTATTGATGGTTAGGATTAATGTTGACATATATCACAAAACTCTTTGTTGATGGCTTAACGATTGCACATAATGGTCGGACAACTACTTGGGTCCCTGTGAAATATGAGAGACTCTCAAATTTCTGCTCTAACTGTGGGAAGTTAGGGCATTGCCACTCTGACTGTGATGAGGAGTTTTGGTTGGATGGTAAGAGAAATATCAAGTTCAAAAGCAAATATGAAATGAAACTAGTGTTTTATTTCATGCATATATGCTTTTGTTCTGTCTTAATTAAACATCACTTTTGCTCTTGTCCTAACATTGCGAAACATAAACAGTACAGAAGCATATATGCATGAAATTAAACACTACTTTGGTATGAATAAAAAAGAAAAAGCAATTAAACAGTTTTTCTTTCTGTATTTAATAGTCAGAAATTCACAATGCACGTACAGATGGAAATAGGCAGGTGACCGTCGAGCAATGGTGTAACTGTAATCCAAACACAATGTGGGATTGCTAAAGAAAAACAAAACACAATATCCTTGGTCAATCTCAAACTTTATCAATAGGCATGAAATCTATATATATTTAACCCGAGAAATTAACATGACTCATTAATTAGTAGTTGTGCTGAAAGTAGAATCGAATTCCGAAAAGAAAAAACTCCAAATTAATTAATCACTGATCAGATGTTACAATGAAAGTTGTAATAAACTTAGTTAATGCGCGCATGCCATATATGTCTTAAAATTGAAGTGCAGTTCCCAGTCAGCAGTAGTGAGTGGCAGTTGAAGCGTTACGCACCATTACTGGCAACAATCTGTAATTTGTTGAGCACACTCGTGTGAATGTTGCCATTGTTAGCTTGTGGCAGTGGCAGCAGCTTATCGAGCTCTTTCATTACGTGTGTGATATCAACGACAAGCCGCTCAGCAAGAGTGCGCGAGAAGTCTTCCCTTATGACAACACGAAGAAGGGACACATGCTCAGCATCCGCCGGCATGGAATATGCAGGCACAATCCACCCGAAACGACGCAAATGCTCAGACACCTCGAATTCATCATAACGGCTTCGCTCCTTGAGAGAAAAGGCCACCACCGGAACCCCAATGTCCTTTGACAATATCTTGAACTGCCCTGTCTTTTCCAACCCTTCTTTTAGCACCATTGCATTTTTGTGACAATTTTCCATGATATTACGGTATCCCTACAACCCACGTACAAAAACAGAGAATATATTATTAAGAGATCGATCGATCATAGTAAATTGGGATCATTTTTCTTTTATGAGGGTCTCACCTCAAAACCCAATCGGGTAAGCTGATAATATTGAGCAATAATCTGACTAGACCCTGCAAATAAAATGAATGCATAATATTGAGCACTGTGATTCATTGTCATAAATTGAAGCAGACCAAGTTAAGTTATTAATTGGCTTATTGTTTGTGACCTTTAGAGAAATTGAGGGTGAAGGTGGGTTGATCAGCTCCAAGGTAATTTATGTGAAAGATAAGATCTTCAGGCAAGTCATCTTTGCTCCTCCAAATGATCCACCCAATTCCAGCATACACAAGACCATACTTGTGCCCACTCACATTAATGCTCTTCACCAGTGGAAGACGGAAGTCCCATTCAAGCTCGGGATACAAGAACGGCGCAATGAACCCACCACTCGCCGCGTCAACATGAATTGGGGTATCCCACCTGCCAAATGCATCAAGCATAAAATGAATCAAACATGTCACATATAATTGAATCCTTAAAAATAGTGTTTAATTATTTGTTTATGTATGTACCCAGTTCGCTTGTTCTTTTCTAGCAAAAGATCATTTAAGAGCTTGACATCCTCAAACTGTCCATTGTAAGTGGAACCCAAGATAGCAGCAACACAGATGGTGTTTTCATCGACCATGTCCACAGCCTTGGCAGGGTCCATGACGTAGTAGCCTTCTCTGACCTTGACTTCCTTGAGTTCAACTTCAAAGTACCTTGCAAATTTTTCCCAGCAGACTTGGACATTGGCACCAGTCACAATGTTGGGCTTGTCATAAGGCTTGCCCTCCGCTTTCCTTTTCATCTGCCACTTCCTCTTGAAGGCAAGGCCTGCCAGCATTATGGCCTCAGATGACCCCACTGTTCCAGTTCCGGTCGCAGCTTCATTCTCTTCATAGGGTGCATTAAAAAGATCGGCTATCATGTTCACGCACCGATTCTGTACAAATTTTTTAATATGTATAAACAAAGCTATTGACTAAGGAAAACTTTGGACACAATACTACAATTGGTCTTGGTCAATCGGACAGAGTAATTTCGTATTTTGGTCTGAAAGTAGTAAATTCGAATATGACCTCATAGCAGGGTCTGTTTTGGTCATTTCCTTTACGGGTCACGGGTGTGGTCTATTTTGCACCAAAAAAAGGTTTTCTATTCCTTTTTTGGTCTGGAGTCTGGACACCAGTACACCACCATTGAGCAATAATATAGTATGTGTAATGTGTGAGATCGAGATGGTATACCTGAAGGTCAGTGGTAACAGGGTATTCATCCATGTCGACGTAGTTCTTGTTGATAGAGTCCATGATAAGCTTATCACACTCTGGCTCCATCCACGTCGTCACAAACGAAGCCAAGTTCAGCCTTGGCTTACAATCAAGCATCAGCTCGTCACTAATCACCTGGTACGCCACCTCCTTTGGTATTGAATTCTCCGGCATCTTGTACCTGCATCCATCGTTTATAAAATACAACAACAATTACTCGATCGACATTAAATAATCAATTAATATTCATGGATCAAACAACAACAACGACAACGATGAATGCATATTAAGAAGAAGAAGGAAATTCGTATTGATACTTACTTAGCGGGTGAGTCTCGGATATAGCGAGAGGCAAAGGTGGATTGGACCGACACATCGGATGCTGAGAATGTTTTTGAGAGCCCCATGCTTAATTGCATGTATTTGTGATTAATAAACAAAACAACAGGCAGCAGAGAGAGCAAAACTGCTAATAGGGAATTGATCGAGTACGAATCTAAGAGAGATATAAAGCCTTGGAATTGCTTGGAGAGGAGGGTAGAAGACCATTATGGTATTTATAGGGCCATCTGAGTCTCCTTAGTGGTATATCTTACCGGATTCTCTGTGAGAACCATACTAGGAAAATTGGAGCTCATTGACGGGGCGTTTAAATTTTCTAGAAGCTGCTGATCGAAACAACTATAAGAAAAAGTTGACTGAAAGAAGAAAAGTAAAAGAAAATTAATCTTTCTGCTCAAAAAAGAAAATTAATCTTTATGCAAAAAATAAAAATTAAAAAACCATTGACACAAACAAATTTGTGCATGGTTTTTACAATCCTTTGTGCAAGAAAGTAGAAAGTTAGAAACAACACGGTAACAAAAAAAAAAAATTGAAAATGCTAAATCGCGCGACCAAGTCCTTCGTAAACGAATTTTGGTGTTTTGGATGCAGCTTAAGTTCCAGCCGTGTACGTGTAGTGTAGTTAATGGTCAAGACTCTTGACTCAAGATGGAAGTCATCATAAAACGTTGAATCGAATATTTGATCAAGTTGGTTACACAAGTTATTTAGATGGTTTGGTTCAATTTTGCAGCTTAATTATGGTGTCTTAAACCTTTCTTGACGATACATCCATTCTCAAAAAATAAAAATAATAATAATAATTAAGGGTGATTTTGATATTAGTCCATTAAATTTTATTTTTTTAGAGTCTAACACCATTACTTTTTTTTAATAGTTAAAACTCATATTTAAAATTCTGCTCCACTTAAGATAACAATATTCCATTAGATCTCTACTTTTTACAAATTGTGCCACTATGTAATTATTTTCAAATTGTATAACTCTTTAATTGCCATTAATTCTCTCATTTAAAAAATGAATCTCCTTAAATTTAGTAAAACACTTAATTTAAAGCACTTTTATGGTGTGATATATATATATAAATAGATATATTTTCTTATTTGATCAAAATATATATATATCTTCTTCAGATCATGATTGAGTCAAATATAAAGAACCTACAATGAGAATATATGTAGGTGTTTTAATTCATATAGGTTCTTTAATATTTTTGTAGGTTAGTTGTCACTAAAAAATAATTGTATGTAGGTTCATTAGATGTTGTAGGTAATTCATTTGTTAATAATTTAGAGTTCATTAGAATTGGGTGTATGTTCATTATATTTATATATAATTTTGTTTAGGTTCATTATATATTTATTAGAATTATTTGTAGGTTATTTATTTGTTTATAATTATTAATATAATTAAAAAAATTCATATATGGGCATTCATGATCGACATTTGAAAAAATTGTCCAACAATATATGAATCATTAGCATTTAAAGCACAAAAATTGTAAAGAGTAGATACAAATGTTACAAAAAAAATAAAAAGTCAATTAAGGAAAAAACATCTTAAATAGGAATAAGGACATATGAGGAATTTATAAAATTTAAATTTAAAAAATAGGGATTAAAAAATCTAAAAATAAAAAGAACGATGAATTGGGAAATAGTCAAAGGGGTTAACATAGAATGTCATGGGTTTTAATGTAGAAAAAATGAATTTGAAGGAATTTTTTAATTGATTAATTCTTGACGATTGACCACCGAAAGGCAAATGAGAAAACAAGATGTACCGCCCTCCAACTCTCCAAGGCTCCAAGCATGGAGGTGTTTACTTGGACCAAAGCCTTTTTGAAAAGATTAATTGATCAAAATTTACAGTGAGCGCAAAGCATCTTGTACAGGAGGTTAGTTGTATGAAGGCAGTACGTAATATTGTATCTGCACTTTGGAGGAACCAGGCATATATTCTTTTTATCTCTATAAATTAACAACTTTAAGACTTGCGAACTTGGGAAGTTCCAAAGCACCATTCCATCAGGTTCGTTTCGTAAATGAGATCGAGATATATGAACCGATCGATCGATCGATCGATATAAAGCATATCTTGCAGATCAGGACCCAGAAGATCATGGTTGGTACGTATGTATGAACGCAATCAAGGGACAAGGAATCATGCATATATATATATATATATAGGCTCAATTATTGAGGTGTTGAGGTATACCCTATTAAGGCCCACACGAGTCGTTTTGTGTCAATCTGAACCATTCATTTTTTACATCTCCATTGATAGATCATTTTTACAAAAAATTAGCCAAATTGCAAATCATTTGCTTATTTAAGTTTGATCAAATAAATAGACGAACAAAATATTTTTGATAAAACCGTTTATTTGTTTAATCAAAGTTAGATAGAAAAATAATTTCCGATTTGACAAATTTTTTGCAAGAATGATTTATCAATGAAGATGATTTTTGTAAATAGTTCGGATCGACACAAAACGACTCATGTGTGCCCCAACATGATCATATATCAACATAAATAAGTTGAGGTATACTTCGATAGAAGGATCAAATAAATGGATGAACCAAGTATTTTCGATAAAACCGTCCATTTGTTTTATCAAAGTTAGATAGGCAAATGGTTTCCGATTTGGCTAATTTTTTGCAAGGATGATCTATCTATGGAGATGTAAAAATTGAACGGTTCGGATCGACACAAAACGACTCGTGTGGGCCCTAACAGGGTATACCTCAACATAAATAAGTTGAGGTATACCTCAACAGAAGGAGCCTGTATATATATATATATATATGCATACAAGAACCTACTTACATATATATATATATATCTTTCAATTTTGCTCAAAACAACTTTAAGACTCTGCAAATTTGCATGGCAACTTCCACTCGTTACATTTTTCTTTTTTTAGAATACTACAATCTGTGGTACTTGATACGCTCAAAAAAAGAAAAAATCTAATTACTTGACTATGCTTCTATTGGATCCAGATCCTACTTGTAGGCTTGACCTAAAAATATGGAATGATGTAGTATGTATGCAATATTGAACATTGATTTCCATGACTTCTTACATCATTTTATTGTCATCTTTTCATATATTTTCGAACTCATTGCTGACCTCTTTTTTTCTTGTTTTCTTATAAAATTCTTTGGAAACTTCGGGTCTTCAAGAATAAGAATGAGATGCTGACCAAAAAAAATAAAAAGAATCAGGACGAGTTTGAATTCAATGGGTAAGAAATAGCCTGTAGTACTTTTAGAAGGTCGAACTTTTCAAAAAAATAAAAAGGTGTTTTGCGTAAGGCATGAGCCCCCGGTATATCTTACTATTTTTCACATAAGTCAAAGCTGGCGGTTTCAACTTTCAAGCGCATACTAAAGGAAGCGGAGAACAGAAACCGGCAACTGTTTCAGCCAGTGGACCTCCCTTCAATTCCAGCTTCACGTTGGCGACGCGGCGAATCTAATTCACCTCAGCTGACTTGAAGCACCGTGCAAGCAAAGTCATTGTAAGTAAAAGTTTCTTTTCTTTGTTACAGTACGGGCCGAAGCCCAATGCGATATTTAACTTGTGGAGCTAGACGGGTCCAATTAACAGGCCCAACGTCCTTCATTCTTCCCAAACAACAAAGCCCACTATTTGGAGATCGATCAAAGCCCATTGGTTGATGAACGAGGCGAAGGCCCCAAAAAAAAAAAAAAAAATCTAGTACTTAAATAATTTTACAATTTTGGATAGATTCATAACATTATATCAATTTATTTTTACAAAAGAAAATGTCTCACCTACTTCATTTGCTAACTCTTTCATCACATCTTCTACAATTGTTTTTTTTTTCCTCATTATAAAATTTGAAAATGTAATAATTGAGACACATTGTATTTTCCTGAGTGGAATATTCGAATCCCCCTCTTCAGATATAATAAAAATCTGCACACTTATTATGAAAAAAAATATATAAATTTTACAAAAGTTAGTTGGCAACTAAAATTCTTCCTTATATTTTAAGGTAAAGATATGAATTTGGGAAGGTGTGCCCTTTTATCTATTTTCAATCGAATTAAGTCATTAACAAAGAAATTGCCGTAAATGTTTTGTCGGATTCTGAACAGTGAACAGCAAGCATTGACTCAGATTTCTGGATTGGTTAGTGGTTGAAAAACTAGCTTTCGTGCCTTTTAGTTTAGTTTTTACTTTTTACTCGACTAAATTGCAAAAGCCTAAATATTGGACATTGATCGTAATTTTACTGTATAATAATAATATTTTAAGGTTGGATTAGTCTCCCAAGTCCGAAGGTCTCTGTCTGTGTTTTACGTCACGTAACAGGAGACCTTAACCCATACGGGCCATGCCTCTATATCTTTAATATTCCAACTTCCAAGGTGAATCTATATCTTGCTTATTATCTCTCGTCTATTATATGCAATTGAATTGCTTCCCAGAAAGAAAGAAAGCGAGACAGAGAGATGGGTTCTCAAGAGGAAGAGAGATCGCTCTTGGAAGATGGTCTTATTCAGGTTCCAACTCTCTCTCTTCTCTTTCTTAGCTGCCTCTGTATTACCTAAAGTTCTATCCTTTTTCATGAAACTGTTCTATTGGTTTCCAAAATTTGGTCTTTAATGTGAAAAATAGAGGATTATTTTTGGCATGAATTGGGCGTCTTGTAAAGCACTTTTTTTTTTTGGTTGGAGTCTTGTAAAACACTTTGTGTATGAGTTTGAGGGGGTTTGACTTATGATCCATTTCAATTTTCTTGAAGATTCAATTGGAAATACGCCCCTAGTAATAGTATGAGTTTGTTCGTAAGAGGGAATTTTGAAATTGAGAAACTGGGATTGGGTTTTAGTCAATTTGTATTTTGGGGAAATTGCTAAATCAGGCATATGCTTACAGTTATACGGTTAGAAGTTAATTGTGCCTTACAACTTCCACAAATTTGCAGAAACTTTGTAATTTATCTTCAGCCAAACCATACTGTGGTTTTTTTTTTTTTTTGTGTGGCCAACAACCGTACTGTGGTTTAAAGCATATCTTTGCACCTATATATTAATGGATGAATTCTTTTCCACATGTAAGATATTTATTGCAGTGAACTTCTCATGGACAAGCTGCTCTTCAGTGCCAAATAATTTTAATAATCAAACGATTTGCCCTTTTCTTTTGTCTGCATGTGTTTCTTTATAATTGTTGTTTGAATACCGATCACTCTATTGGCAAGACATTTACTTCACAATGTAATTGTCTTCCCTGGAAAAAGATTTTGAATTTCTTTTACATTTCTTTATTTCAATGTTAAAGTTTTGAACATGCGTCGCATTATTTACTTGATGTTTTCTATTGTATCTTCAGAATCAAGGCAATGGACTGTACACAGGAGACGGCTCAGTTGACGTTAATGGGAAGCCTGTTCTGAAGCAAAATACTGGGAATTGGAGAGCATGCCCCTTCATTCTAGGTGATCTTTTGTGCTTTACATTCCTTTTGTACATCAAATAAGGTTATTTAGTTTTAATAGTTTTGGTATACATGACAGGCACTGAATGTTGTGAGCGTTTGGCCTACTATGGGATTGCCACTAACCTGGTTACTTACCTTACTCACAAATTGCACGAAGGAAATGTCACTGCAGCAAGAAATGTTACCACTTGGCAGGGCACTTGCTATCTTACACCTCTCATTGGAGCTGTCTTAGCAGATGCTTACTGGGGAAGATTTTGGACAATTGCTGTTTTCTCCACGATTTACTTCATTGTAAATACAAATTAAAGTGCTTTTCCAATTTTTTTGCTGCATGCAAGAATTCATCTGATATACTTGACCATCTCTTAAATCATCAAGTCCCCTAGGTTAACCTTCTTTTTCATCTTCATGAATTTAAGTCTGTCATCCTTGAAGACATTTTGTTGTGATAGGCCCTGGATGTTAGCAAATATTTAAGTAGCTTGATCTTTGGACTTTGGGTGATTAGTACCTTGGTATTGTGATTGGACCAGGATAATTATACACTAGGCATTTCCTGCTTAAAACTTTTGAGGCCTTGTTGGATGACTAGTTCTGTTTCAAGAAAACAGTGGAAAAAGAAAAAGAAGAACAAATCGTATTGGCATGCAATCATAGTAACTAAGAATATTAAAGGACATAATTTAGTAACAAAATGTAGATGCCCGCCTATAATTCTGTAATCTCAAAACTACTATGTGCCAATTTTTTCTGGTATTTTCCATTTCAATTACCTTATATAAAAAGGGTCATAGAAAGAAATGTTCCACAACCCTATAGTTACCTTTTAAGAGTGGAAGGTATTGTGTTTCTGATTGTGCATCTGGAATAGCAAGCATATTAGGGGTGATGCTTCTTGCACCCATTATTTTTAAGAAGTGCTTTCTTTTCTTTTTATTTTTCTTCTTTTTCCCTACTTGCCTCTTGTATATGCTTACCAACCTTCGTAATGTCTATTTGGTACAGGGAATGTGTACTTTGACTCTCTCAGCAACAGTTCCTGCTTTGATTCCTGCCGAATGTGTGGGTTCTGTATGCCCCACAGCTACTCCTGCACAGTACGCAGTATTCTTCTTTGGGCTCTATCTGATCGCTCTAGGGACTGGTGGGATCAAGCCATGTGTTTCATCCTTTGGGGCAGATCAGTTTGATGATACTGATCCTAGGGAAAGGGTAAAGAAGGGATCCTTCTTCAACTGGTTTTACTTTTCTATCAACATTGGTGCTCTAATATCAAGTAGTTTACTGGTGTGGATTCAAGACAATGCTGGGTGGGGATTGGGATTTGGTATTCCTGCATTGTTTATGGGATTTGCGATTGCTAGTTTCTTTTCAGGCACACCCCTCTATAGATTTCAGAAACCGGGGGGAAGCCCTGTTACAAGAATGTGTCAAGTTTTGGTTGCATCATTTCATAAGTGGAATTTGGATGTCCCTAAGGACAGTAGTCTCCTGTATGAAACACAAGATAAAGGCTCTGCGATTAAAGGAAGTCGTAAACTAGAGCACAGTGATGAACTGACGTAAGTGTCTTCTAACTATCTTTGTTTGCTTGAAATTAATAGATACATTATGATGAAGTTATTTTAAAGGATTGCTAGATTTCCATATTTGAAATTGGGAATAATTAATAATTTAATAGACTTAAATGGCCCATTTTCAATTACTATGCAAATTGTTAATATCGACTGTGGTATTATGAACATTTAAATTACATGTTTCTTGAATAACTCAACCACAATTTAAATTGTTCCTAAATTTTTTGATGAACTTTGTTTTTGATGCAGTTGCCTTGATAAAGCCTCTGTGATGTCAGAAGACGAGATAAAAACTGGGGACTTATCCAATCCATGGAGGCTTTGCACCGTAACACAGGTGGAGGAGTTGAAAATTTTAATCCGCATGTTTCCAATTTGGGCTACTGGAATTGTCTTTTCTGCTGTTTATGCCCAAATGTCGACTATGTTTGTGGAACAAGGGACGATGATGGACACATCTATCGGTTCTTTCACCATTCCCCCAGCCTCCCTCTCAACTTTTGATGTCATCAGTGTTATTTTCTGGGTCCCCGTTTATGACAGGTTTATTGTCCCAATTGCAAGGAAATTTACTGGTAAAGAAAGGGGTTTCTCGGAGTTGCAACGAATGGGTATTGGTCTCTTTCTTTCGGTCCTATGCATGTCAGCTGCTGCTGTGGTAGAGATTAAACGACTGCAGCTTGCAAGAGAGCTTGATTTGGTCGACAAGGAGGTAGCTGTACCCCTTAGTATCTTTTGGCAAATACCTCAATATTTCTTGTTGGGTGCTGCAGAGATATTCACATTCATTGGGCAGCTTGAGTTCTTCTATGACCAATCTCCAGATGCCATGCGAAGTTTGTGCAGTGCATTGTCGCTTCTGACAACTTCATTGGGGAATTATCTGAGCTCTTTGATTCTGACAGTCGTAACTTACTTAACAACAAAGGGTGGGAAGACTGGATGGATACCGGACAACTTGAATGCAGGTCATCTGGATTACTTCTTCTGGCTCTTAGCAGGACTCAGCCTTCTAAATATGTTGGTGTACATGGTCTGTGCCAAGAAGTACAAAAAGAAGAAGGCTTCTTAAGGCTTCTCCAGGAAGGCATTTCTTTAAAACATAATGGAAGAAATTGAAGTTGTGTTGGTAAAATGCTTCTCCTAGTTGGAAGCTGCTGAAGCCATTTGTAAAAATCATTCTGTTATTTATGCTTTGTATATAAACACTATTAGCTCCGAATTCTTCCAAGGTCCTTTGAGATTTTAAAAAAATGTTTTCTATTGGATTGAGAAAGATGACTTGTAACCATCTTTCCCATGCTTAAATCATCAATTAGTCTTATTTTGTATGTTCTACGTATGGCTGCCACTAAAAGTAGGTGGCTTTCATCTATCACTCGGTTTCTATTTTGGGCATGTGGCAATGGGTTTGGTTTAAACTTAACCAGTGAGTCAGTGACTCCCTACTTATTTTGAAAAAACTGTTGTGGAGTAAAGCAAGCAACTCCCTACTTATTTTGAACCCCCCAAAAACAGCTTCTTTTGACTCTAATTTTAAAAATAAGCTTTTTTATCAAACATAAACGGCTCACTTTTGCCACACCTCTATACCAAACCCATTTATAATCTCCTTCCCTTACTTAAAAACCAAAGCAGAACACTAGAACAGAGCAAACTCATGACACTGACACACATGCTCTTCTCCTCCCATGGCGAGCTCCTTCTGCTCATGACTACTCGTTTGGGCTTTGGTTAGAGATTGTTTGGAATCCCAAATTAATTTATTATTACTCATTAGTCAAAATTAAAAATCATTTTCTTATTGTTTATTATTTTATCAGTTTGAGCTTTTCTTAGTAATGGAATGCAGGTTACTTGCAAGTGATGGTCTGACCAACCATTCACTCTTGCGTGCCGTCGTGAAAGAACTCACGAATCATTGTAAAGTCGTTGGAAGTGGGCCCTTCATTAATTGATTCTCATCGAATCTTTCTTTGGAGTCTTCGGAAGATCCATAGAACTCTGAAAAGAGGTAAAGGAAGCCTCAGAGCAAGGAGATATATATATATATATAGAGAGAGAGAGAGAGAGAGAGAGAGAGAGAGAGAGAGAGAGAGAGAGAGAGAGAGAGAGTGAGAGAGAGATGGGTTCTGAGGATGATGATAGTGCACTTTCGGAAGACAATCTTTTGCAGGTTCTACCTCTACCTTAAACATTACACTGATCAACTTTCTCCCTTATTTTTTCTTTTATTATTCCTTAAAAGTTTCTTACACCTATAAATTCAGTTCTTTTGGTCTGTATAAAATCAGTTAAATACCCAAATAGGCTTATATACATTATTTTCAATTCAATTTTGTTTTATTTTTATTTTCATACTAATTTAGAGACGTCGAGCTCTGGTTTTGGGGCCTTTTAGCGGGAAAACTTTGGAACATTATCTCCTCTTAGCAAAAACATCCCAACAGAGCATAGTCGTTGCTGGCACTGTGAGAGAGTGATAAAACTGAACTTACTGAACCCCCTCCAGCATTGACTTGATAAACTCGCTGTCGTTGTCACTGTCATCTATTAAGAGCAGTACTATATGGGTGAGTTTCCTTGAGATAACCCACCTGAGCATCCATCTCAGTAAATAGTCCATTTATACCCAATTAAGTTAATGGCCAACGGTAGGGCATCCCTGTCTCTGAACCCAGCATTTAACACCCATCAGTGCATACGTTCGATGGGGATGACCAACCCAGAAATATGCAGGTATTTGCGGTCTTGAGTTTACGTTACTCAACAACAAAGGACATTTCTTTACCCATGATTTTGCTTCTGGTTTAAAATGTCTCCAGGGTCAAAACCCAAAAGTATTTGAGCAATTTTGTTTAAATCTGCGCCTTAAACCCAATTACCCAAAGACTTATTTAGGCTCTGATGGTTGGGGTGAATAAAAGACAATCAGCTTAGCATCCAGTTTCCTCTTCAACCCAAACATATCAGACCAAAGTTAGGTACATTTGATTTGATAGGCCATCCTTGTTAAAGTTTTATTCTTTTGGTTAGTTGCTTCATTAGCTTGGCAATAGCCATTCCTTAGTTTACCTTAAATGCTTGAATTGATATTCCTTGAATGTTTGCCACTTGTAGTGCAGTGGTACATACTCTAGCCATTACAATTTCTGTTAGGTTGTTGATACCCCAATTCTATTTGTGCGTGGATTGTACAAACGTGTACAGAGTTCTATGTTGACTTCTTTGTTTTTTCTTTTTCCGCAATGTATGTCCTTCGGATTCTGGTCATGTTTTATTTTATCTATGTATGATGTTTTATATTACGTTTTCAGAATGAAGACCGTGGACTATACACTGGAGATGGTTCAGTTGACATAAAGGGGAAGCCTGTTCTTAAAAATGAAACTGGACAGTGGAAAGCATGCTCCTTCATTCTTGGTGATGTACTTTTTTCAACATTGCGCTTATATGTATCCAAGTAATCTGCTGTTCTATTGTTCATAACAGTTGTAGTATAAAATACAGGTACCTTTTTTTGTGAGCGGTTGGCCTTCTATGGCATTTCTACCAATCTTGTCAATTATCTTATCGACAAATTACATGAAGGAAATGTTGTTGCTGCAAGGAATATTACCAATTGGAAAGGAACTTGCTATCTTACACCCCTCATTGGGGCCGTCTTAGCTGATACCTATTTGGGAAGATATTGGACAATTGCTGGTTTCACTACAGTCTACTTAATTGTAAATATCTAAGCAGAAGTTATCATGTTTATTTAAAATACTTGACCACATTACCTCTCACTTGTCCTCATCTCCCTCAAGCCAGTAAAGGTAGAGCCTTTGGTTTTTTTTTTTTTTTCTTTCATCGATTCTTTTAATGGCTTTTACAGAGAAGAGTTGAAAAACTACAATCATGTTAATGGCATCCCGTTGAGCTGCAATCTCTACTTTCTTAGAACTTAATCTCTGATGTCATTAATGCCATTGACTTGGAATAAATAGGGGCTTGAGAAAATAAAATTATTTAGGAGTGGAAGGTTTTCATGTTTGTAATTTTTCAGTTCAGATCACTATCTCCTTAATCCTTAAGTTTCAAGGGAAGTGTACTCTAGCCTATATAAGGCAACCTATATGGTCAGGACTTGGGATGGATAGATGAGGATATGTTTGGCTTGCACTGGATCAGCTCAGGGAAGGTTGACAAGGTTCGGTGAGGGAAATGATGTCAGACTGCCTATTTTATATTTCTTTTCACCCACTTATCATCATCTTTACTGATAGCTTCTATCTACATGCACTTTTATACATCTTACTTTAATGTTGAATGACTGATTTTGTGTAGGGAATGTGTACACTGACTCTCTCAGCATCAGTTCCTGCACTGAAGCCTGCTCAATGTTCTGGTTCTATATGCCCTTCAGCTACTCCTGCACAATATGCAATATTCTTCACTGCTCTATATCTGATTGCATTAGGGACTGGTGGGATCAAGCCTTGTATATGGCCTTTTGGGGCGGATCAGTTTGATGATACCAATCCCACAGAAAGGGTGAAGAAGGGTTCCTATTTCAACTGGTTTTACTTTTCTCAAAACATTGGTGCTATCATAGCAAGTAGTTTACTGGTGTGGATTCAGGACAAGGTTGGGTGGGGTATTGGATTTGGAATTCCTACAGTGCTTATGGGTCTTTGCATTGCAAGTTTATTTTTAGGCACACCTCTATATCGACTTCAGAAACCAGGGGGAAGCCCTCTAACCAGAATATGCCAGGTTTTGGTTGCATCATTCCGTAAGAGGAATCTTAGGGTACTTGAGGACAATAGTTTCCTTTATGAAACACAAAACAGGAGTTCTGCCATTGAAGGAAGTCGTAAACTGGAGCACAGCAATGAACTGAAGTAGTCTTCTTCTTCATTGTCCAGGGTTTGACTATTTATATTTTTAATTTGGTTTCCCCAATAAGGACCATTTATTCCAAAGTGTTTGCTTTTGTGACACTTGGAATATATCACATAAATTATTGGACATCCCTTGAGGTGTAAATTGCTGCAAACTGACCATTTAATGTAATATGTCTTTTGTGCAGGTGCCTTGATAAAGCTGCTTTGATCTCAGATGCTGAGATTGAGCGTGGGGACTTCTCCAATCCATGGAGTCTTTGTACCGTTACACAGGTGGAGGAACTGAAGATTTTGATCCGCATGTTTCCAATATGGGCAACAGGAATTGTGTTTTCTGCTGTTTATGCCCAAATGTCTACACTATTTGTGGAACAAGGGAAGATGATGGACAGAATTGTAGGTTCTGTCACCCTTCCTGCAGCATCTCTCTCGTTTTTTGATTTTGTAAGTGTTATCATCTGGGTTCCCATATATGATACGGTAATCGTCCCAATCGCTAAAAAGTATACAAAGAACAAGAGGGGATTTTCACAGTTGCAGAGGATGGGAATTGGCCTCTTTGTGTCAATCCTATGCATGTCAGCTGCTGCATTGGTAGAGATTAAGAGATTGCAGCTTGCCAGGGAGCTTGGATTGGTTGACATAGATGTTGCAGTACCACTTAGCATACTTTGGCAAATTCCCCAATATTTCTTGTTGGGGGCTGCAGAGGTTTTCACATTCATTGGGCAGCATGAGTTCTTCTATGAGGAAGCACCAGATGCTATGAGGAGTTTATGCAGTGCATTGTCTCTTCTAACAAATTCACTGGGGAATTACCTCAGCTCTCTGATTCTGACAATTGTGACTTCCATCACAACAAAGGGTGGGAAGGCTGGATGGATTCCAGATAACTTGAATGAGGGTCATCTTGATTATTTCTACTGGCTTTTAGCTGGACTCAGCTTCTTAAATTTGCTGGTCTACATGGTCTTTTCCAGAAACTACAAAGAGAAGAAGGCTGCTGCTTAAAGGCTTCTTCAAGGAGGCATTGCTGCCTCTATTTATTACAAATACAACTTTAATTTGTAATAATTTTCCAAGTTGGCGTGCAAGCCATTTCCGGAAACAATTGTTTTTACAACAAGTGTTGTAAACTTTGTGCATTAATTATGGCTATGAACATTTCATGCTGTACAATTGTAAGATTTCTTGGTCGACAAGGATTGCAGACTTGCAGTATTAGTATTTTATTGTTTATAGCCGTATTTGTATTTTCTAAGGAGAATGTAATCGGGTCGACAAGGTGCATTTGATCAGCATCAACTCCCACTTGAATTTAAAGTAAATAGTATGTACATATCATAAGAAAAATGAATGGATTGGACTCATTGTTGACTGTCACAGATGTGGTTTTGTAATCTTTTGTTAATATCAAACTCTAGGGAGTATGGATGGGTCCATTGGTTACTAATGCCTAGAAACTTTTCCTTTTTAACATAGATAGCTTCTAATGCCAATGGATGGGTCCATTGGTCACCACATTCAGCACTCAAATTTGTTTTCCAAGTTTTCAAATTTACCCCTGAATGTGCTTGTTAATAAAATTAACAAGAATGAATCAAAAAATTAAAGAATTACAGCTATGATTTTTTTTCGTCTGAAAGTTTTAATTAATTTCTAAATTTGGTATTTAGTGCAATCAGGAGTAAAATTGGAAATTAAAAAAAGAAACTCTGATAAGTTCGGGTGTACTGATCAAACCTTTGGGAAAATTTAGAATTCCCCTTGGACAGAATAATTTCGGGAGGCCCATTGGTTTATGGGCCTCTTGAAGTCTGTGTTGGACCTGGAACCCATGATGTCGTGCCCTAACCTAAACCTTGTTGCTTCTTCCCCTCTTCCTAAACTTTCCCTCAGCCTCAGTTGCCATAGCACTGGTAGCATTAGTGCTCGTTGATTCGCTGTTGATTCGCTGTAGATTCGTGTCGTTGTTCCTCCAAGTCCAAGATGAGGCCGATTTTGATGAAAGGGCACGAGAGGCCCTTGACCTTTCTAAAGTACAACAGGGACGGCGACCTCCTCTTTTCCTGCGCCAAAGATCACAACCCCACTGTTTGGTTCGCCGACAATGGCGAGCGACTCGGTACCTATCGCGGCCACAACGGCGCCGTTTGGTGCTGCGATGTCTCCAGGGACTCCGCTCGCCTCATCACTGGTAGCGCCGATCAGACCGCCAAGCTCTGGGACGTTCAGACTGGTCAGCAGCTCTTTTCCTTCAATTTCGACTCTCCAGCGAGGGCCGTCGACTTATCCGTCGGCGATAGGCTCGCCGTCATCACCACCGATCCCTTCATGGAACTACCTTCTGCGATTCACGTCAAACGCATTGCCAAAGACCCCGCCGATCGTAACCTTCTATTTCTCGACCTTTTTGATTTTCAATAAATAATTATACATATATATAATTAAGTATAAATAATCGATGCCTTCAAATTCTCAGAGACTGGTGAGTCCGTTCTGGTAATCAAGGGTCCTCAGGGAAGAATAAACAGAGCTGTTTGGGGGCCTTTGAACAAGACTATCATAAGCGCTGGAGAAGACGCAGTTATTCGTATTTGGGATTC
Source organism: Dryas drummondii (assembly GCA_003254865.1). Lineage (NCBI taxonomy): Eukaryota > Viridiplantae > Streptophyta > Magnoliopsida > Rosales > Rosaceae > Dryas > Dryas drummondii. The sequence goes on from QANW01009682.1 coordinate 1,065,348, forward strand.
TGAGGTGATTAGCTAATTTATTGTATGCTTGCATTGGAAATTTGGGAGCTTTACTATTCCTGGCTAAGTTTTGCTTAACATTCTTTTCAATTTTGCAGACGGGAAAACTACTTAAAGAGAACGAGAAGGAATTGGGTCACAAAAAGACGATAACATCACTTGCTAAATCGGCAGATGGCTCGCATTTCCTCACTGGTTCCCTTGATAAATCTGCCAAGGCACTGCATCTCACAATCTTTATGTTTTTTTTTTTTGTTTCTATTAAGTGGTAGTTTTTGTATTTTTACTGATTTTGTGTTTTTTGCTGCAAATTTTTTAGCTTTGGGATATCAGAACGCTGACTCTTATCAAGACCTATGTGACAGAGCGTCCAGTGAATGCCGTTGCACTGTCTCCTCTTCTTGATCATGTAAGATTACATGGGTTTGGAGTCATCTTTTATGACAGTGCAAATATGATAAAATGGTTTCTACAAACACATACTAATAGTTTGTGCGTTCAGTTTCTAGTATTAAGTTTGATGAGGTCATTCATGCCACTTAGTTTCTTTGTATCTCATGTATATGAATTTTTTTTCCTCATACATTGTAAAAGTTTTATCATTTTGTCAATAGAAAGTTTCTTTTGTGCTTTCCAGGTGGTGCTTGGTGGTGGTCAGGATGCATCAGCTGTCACCACAACTGATCATCGTGCTGGGAAATTTGAAGCCAAATTCTTTGACAAGGTAAATCATAAATTGTTATATATATATATGTATATATTATAGCATGAAGGTCCCTGGTTGCATCACTTCAGTGCATGATTTTTTTCAATATCTTGTGCTTAGATTCTTCAAGAAGAGATTGGAGGTGTTAAAGGGCATTTTGGACCTATAAACGCTTTGGCTTTCAATCCTGATGGCAAAAGGTATAGTTCAATCCCATAATTTCACTTTTAGGTTTCTTGAATCGATGATGAACAAAGGCTTCTTATTTAGAATTGGATTGGATTACCATGTTTAGGAATTTCACATTACTTTTGTCTATGAAATATTGCTTTTACTAATGATTGAATAATAAAAATGTTTAGTATCATTAAAATGTATTTGTGTATTAAGTACCATAAATCATTTGTGTAGCTACAAAAATTTCATACATGCTCTATGGCATATGTACCTGGTTAAAAGTCTAACCAAGGGCGGTGGAGTTTAATCTGAAGTGTTAGGTATGGTGCTTTTATTGGCATTGTTATAGGTTGTGATGTAATGTTAGTGCTGATAGTGGCACATCTACACAAGTGTCGGAGATTGTGTCTGATGATCAATATTTTAATTTTTCCCATTAGAGTTGGAGCTCCTCTTCTGAGGCTAAATGAGTGTTTGGGTGGAAATGGTGTTATTTTTATTTTTCATATTTTGCTCTTCACCTTTCGTATATTCCATTCATTCAGTTTTTACTTTTATTTGTTTACAATTCAAGTACTTTTATCGATGCTTATTTGACTAATGACATGTGGATTATTATCTGCTTGAATATAATGAGAAAATTGTCCTGGACGAAGAGCATTTTCATATTGCTGTAATCAGTTGTGCTTTAACGTCAAAATATTCTAACTATATTTTTTTATATTATGTAACTGTCAGTTTCTCAAGTGGAGGGGAGGATGGTTATGTACGTCTACATCACTTTGACCATGATTACTTCAACATCAAGATGTAGGTTTGCAGCATATTTTGATAGAAATTCTTGCTTGGGTGCAATGCTGAAAGCTTTCCCTCTCCCTGAACAACCTATTTTTAGCAATTATATCTGTAGTTCTGGTATTGTGATTAAACCAAGTTCAGTGTTTTCTTGTTGTTGTTGGAAGAAAAACAGTTTTGTAGAAGATTCTATAGATGAGATATTCAAATTTATCCTACTTGTCATTCCAATAACTTTCTAAATCTGAATTTTACTTCGAATTTTAGCTAGAAGGAGAAAAACAAATGCAGACAGCTGTCGTTGGTGGCATTTTGATATTAGAGGAGAGCAATTTGAACCATGATGATATGGTCCCCTGTAATTGTTTTGATAGGCTACATTTACAAGATGGAATAGAATTCGTATTTCAACTTTTAGAGGACCGCATAACTGACCAATTAGTTGTTTCTTCTTTTAAAGAGTATGAGGGGTTTGTCAAGGTTCCGAATTGAAAGACTGCATTAGGATAATTCTCACTGTTCAATTTTTATACAGGGAATCTTATCCTTATTCTAAACACGAATGCAATACAGTTCGTCGTTTTAATTGCTACGAACATGATGTAAGAAGTTGGAGTAATTACTTTTAGCTAGAGATTTATTTATTTTATTAATTATAAGTAAGATTCCAAACTGGCTCATAATTTCACGCCCATAGCTAGCCTACTTTTCTAACTTCCTCTTCTACTACTCTTTTTTGTCTTCTTTTGGTGCTGGGAAACCTCAGGTTGTAACTTGTAACTGCTAGGTGAAACAGTGAAGACAGTTTAAGCTCATTAGAGATAATTTCATGCTTGGTAATATTTGGTAGTATAATTATTTGGATTGGCAAATATTGGCCTTCATTACACGGTAAGTTTATGATTATTTTGGTAGATGACGCTGAGGGTATTGTTAGCAACCGTATAACCCCCATCAAGAACAAGATTATGGCCTGTTATGTAGCCGGAGTCTTCACTTGCAATGAACAAGGCAGCTTGTGCTACATCTTCCACAGTTGGACTTCTCCCGCCCAACAAGCTCCCTGTCTCCGCCACAGTTTTGGCCACATCTTCAGCCTTCAAATCCATCCTCCCAAGATACTTTCTGTAGGAATCAACAAGCATCTCTGAAGGAACCCCATGAGGCGAAATGCAGTTCACGCGAATGCCATGCACTCCCAACTCACAAGCAGTGCTTCTTACCAGGCCATTGATGCTCTCCTTGGACAATGTGTAGCCATGTCCTCCGAGCCCTCCCATGATGGCCGCCGAGCTCGATGTGCAGATGATGCTCCCTCCTTTTCGAGCTTTGATCATGGCCCCTGCAGCGTACTTGATTCCATGTACAATGCCTAGAACATTAACAGAGACAAGGTGCTTCACATTTTCCATGTCAATGCTGGTTATGCTCCCCGTGGGGCCGGAAATGCCAGCATTGTTGAACATGATGTCAACTTGGCCTTTCCATTTGAGTGCAAGCTCCACAGCTGATTCAACATCAGCTTCCTTTGCCACATCGCAGTGTATGTAGCGGCCACCAATAGATTCAGCCAGTGCAGCCCCTAAGTCGTCAAGTATGTCAGCAATGACAACGTGAGCACCGTTCTGGGAGAAGAGCTTAGCTGTGGCAGCTCCAATCCCTCTTGCACCCCCAGTTATAACAGCAACTTTGTTCGCCAACCTAACAAAATTTTAAGCACAAACACTGCATATAAGCATACAATGTTAACCAGAGCCTATTGAGATTGAGATGATTAGCTGCGGGACTAACCTCTTTGAAGGCAGCAGCCTCTGCGCTTCGCCATGCATTTGAGTTGATGACTCCATTTGATCCCTTGAATGTGTATTGGCATTCTGATGATGGTATATAATGGAAGTTGAAATGCCATAAGCATTAAACAATGCTCAAAGATTTGGGTACAGCTAAACAAGTTGAGCGGTGCTCTTTACAAGTTTGATTACTCAAATGCTCCACACTTTTCATTCCTTATAACTACTTCGAAACCATAATCTGGGTTTTGGTGGGTAGTGGGCTGTAGGCTGTGGGCCTGGTGGCCCATCCCTCAGTAATTATATTTCAGTTTTGGCCCAATATTTTCACTAATTCACGCTAATATATTAATCACACTCAATTATGAAAAAAATTATTATGTGTAACCGTAACATCACGTAATCATGCCACCTGATGTTACTAGTCTACTTAAATTATAATATGTATATAATAATTAATTTTCAAAACCCTAAAATTTAAAAAAATCCTTAAAATCTAACAAAAAAAACTTTAAAATTGTTCACATATTATAATTTGAGTGAATTGATAATACCACGTGATTATAGGGAGAAGAGAAAGTTTTAACTTATTCCGAAAAAGTATTACAATAACTACTTTTCCCATATCGTAAAATTCCTAATTCCCAAAGGGCCAAAAGAAAATTTTCTCAATATTTTCAGAATTTCAGGTTAAAAAACGAAGACGATTTTCTGAATTTTCTGTTGGTTGACCCAAAAAAACAAACAAAAACAAGCGCCCAAGAAAATAATAAGGCATATGGTAACAAATCCGAATCCGCATCGTCAATCCGCACACCAAAAGGACCTTGAACACCCCGACACTGAGAGCCGTCGTACACACACCATCAACGTCACCAATAGTGCACACCCAGAACCAAAAATGGCAGCGGAGGGATCGTCGAAGAAGATGATAGCGACGCAGGCAGAGATGGTAGAGGCGAGGGTGCCGATTCCGTACAGAGACCAGTGCGCCCATTTGCTGATCCCTCTGAACAAGTGCAGGCAGGCCGAGTTCTACCTCCCATGGAAGTGTGAGAACGAACGCCACTCCTACGAGAAGTGCGAGTACGAACTCGTCATGGAGCGAATGCTCAAGATGCAGAAGATCCGCGAAGAAGAGGCCAAGTTGAAGCAGACCCAGAAGCAGGGAGTGTCCATTCCTCTCATTCCAAAAACTGCCAACGCATAATAGAACCACTATTATTGGGTAGTTCCCTAATTCAAATCGGTCTGCTTCTTTTTCCAGTTATTGGCTTTTTTTATTTGAAGTTTTGTTCATTTTGTGTTTGTGATTGATGGGTTGTTGTTGTTGTTTTTCTGGTATTGTGTGCTGCCTTTGTGGATTGTTGGGGTTGTTTTTGGCAACCTAGGGTTTATGGTTGATGAACGCTGAATTTGTGGTTTGCATCCTAAGACCAATATGGGTTTTTGTTTATAGGATTTATTCATTCATTCATGGGCTCAAGCACGATGACATAATGTGTGGTTTTTGGTTGCTCGGTTCTTGTGCTTTGCCCCAATTTGATTTAAATTTATAAAAGCATTGGGCTTTTAATTCATAAGAAATCAAATTCCCTTTATTTCTGGTTATTACTATTTCAATAGATGCTGCAATAGCAGAAGAAATTCCATATTGGTAAACTGTTGAACCAATTTACCAAGACTTTAGGGTCTATGTGAATTCTTTTCTGCTAGCTGGTTTAGATATTGAAATCACCGTGAGCATTGAGAATTTAAGCAATGTTTAAATGGGATTGTGACCAATGCTTCAAAGCTTAGAACATTGTGGATCTGAAACATGTATTTCCATGGAATGTGAAATGTGAAAAGGGATGTCATAAGATTCAGAGTCTTTTATGTGGTAAAAAGAAAATGAGACAGACTCGTTTATCTTTTGTTCATAACTGTGTCTTCCAAAATGCAGGAGGACTTTTGCTTCAATTTGTCTTGTATATGGAATAGGTAAAGAAGTAAAACAATGGATGATTCTTTTTAGATAAAGCCCATCTTCTTATACACCTGTGTGTGTGTGTTTCATGAGCTTCTTCCTCTGAAGGTTGTCCCCATCCCTTTTAGAACTCTTAGCTTTGGGATTAATTCCATTAGTTCAATAGAAATCATATGTTTAAGCTCAACTCGGATTCAAATTATCACTATCAGCTTTAGTACTATTATCTTTATTTTGGTGTCCATTTGTTTTAGATCATTTAAGGAGTCTTAGTTATGTGGATTATAATCATTTTAGCCATTTGCTGGGTATTCAGATTGTTGAATGTTTGCATATTATGCACTTGCTATGTACATGGGACTGACCCAAATATACTAGTTTGTAGCAAGTTTACATATGATCTTAACGTGCGACAGTTACTTGTTTTAGTTGAATTTTTACAACTGTACTCTTATAATTTCTAATTAGAGAAGCCATTAGAAGAAAAATCTGGGAGGATATGTATGAACTATATTAACTGGTTGAAGGGATTGATTTGAGTGTGAGGCCGGTAGATAACTGGTGATTTTTACTTATTGCAGACATTATATGGAGTTTCCCTAAAGCTAACTGTTATTTTTTTTGGTTCCAGAAAAAGTGTGTGTGTGTGTGTGTGTTTTTTTTATTTTTTATTTGTTGTTGTTAGTTTGAGTTTCTGAGATTTCCTTTTGCATTCCTTAAGATCTGTGGTAAAATCATTTGTACCTTTTGTGCGTTGCATTCATTTGTGAAATGTTATATCAAATATTTGATATGAGAGGTTGATCTATGATGGCTGGTTAATGCCCATGTTATGAGAATGAGTCCCAGGTTTCTGCATGTCATGTGAGGCATATGACATATTCTCTGTCAATATTCACAGACTTGGACAGAAGGTTAAGATTGCAACTATTTTGACTATAACATTGTTGTTTATTTGCATACCAGCATATGGTATCCTGTCCTCATGTTACTTAGGAATTTGGGTTACTTAGTCAGTTATTAGAAGGGCCATGGGGTTAGTTACCTTTACCTCAAGAGATGAGGGTTGGAGATTATAGGTTGCTTCATATGAAGCTTAAGGACTGTGACTTGAAGGAAATATAATGTATGTTACAACGCTATGACTTTTGTTGTTTCATGGTGACAATTACAGCTATCATGTGTAACATTAGAAATTTGGGTAAGGTTTGGGGTAGGGAGAGGTTAATGGGGAATTTTTGTTGTATGATTTGTATAAAAGATGCTATATGACTAGATAGCTCAACCCTTGAAGGAAGGACCGCGTATGCTATGTGTGCTTGTTTAATGTAACCTGCCATGATATTACTCTAAGATTGTGTTTGGATGCGGATTTAAGAGAAGATGAACAACTTCAGAGCGTCATGTATCTAGCTCTAGCTCTTAATTAGTACATTTGTGCACTCAAATATGCACACTCAGAACTAGTGAGTCATTCATTTCACAAGTCATTGTTCTGATGAAAATTCCATGTTGAAGAAAAGAGTAAAAGCAATAACAGGAACTGGAGTACGTGAATTGCTTGAGGGTCTTTCAGTAAGCAGTGCTCACTAATTAATAATTATAGTATATACAGCTGATGACCTGATATGAAGTCTTACTTTTATCTATCTTGCTTTGCTATGCTGAGTTTCCTTATATGCCCCTTTATTGGTTCTGCCTATTCACTCTGGTTTGAATATCTAACAGGAAGCTCGAGTTTGTGGGATTTGGATGTTTGATGCTTTTCGTTGCTACTGACGAGAAATTTCTTAACTCGAATTTGTGGGATTTGTACTGAGACAAATGTTATACTCTGTCCTGTTGTTTTCTCAGTTGTGCATCCAGTTTCATGGTATTGAATAAATTACATTCCTCATTCCTTGACATTCGTATTGTGACTTTCCGAAAACGTAATTGTGTGTTCGAGCGTGCTCTCATACTGTATTGAGCTAACTTCAAAACTGTATGTGTTGGGATAGACAACCCTTGGCTTCAACGTTGGGATCAAAATGCAGTTACTTTGGTGGAGGAAGAAATGGGCATGTTTGTTTATACAGCCATTTATTCAATTTGAGAATTTATCATTTACCTCATTTCATGAATGGGTTGACGGTTTGACTTTAACTCATTATTAACATGACACAACATTTTTAGTTTGAATTAAAAACTAAAAAAAAAATAAAAAAATCAAAACAAAACCCAACTAGAATCTATATCGATTGGGTATTTGGGATTCATTCATATAGAATAGAAAGAAAGTTGATGGTTACAACTTGAAAACATCAACTACCCAATAGCACCTCCCATATATTTTATGGTAATTTTGCTTACAGAAAGTATTGAGGAATAAGACAAACAAGCGTTACATAAGATGGTCCACAAACACAATACTTTGTACAAAATCAGTACCTTCTGCTCTATCTGAATCCACTCCTTATTGAAGCTTCAATACAGGTTCTGGATCTTGAATTTATTTGTGTAAGATGGGCCTAACTTCTTTAAGGATCACATAATCCCTGGGCCTGCCCGTTTCCCATTGGGCTTGGTTACAATTTTACAATTGTGTTATCACCTAAAAATCAAATAAATAAAAATAAGAGCTATACAGCGTGTTCGAGTTACAATAATGGGGAAATCGGTTTCCTAATTGTTGTTGGAAATCATATTCTTTAAGGGATAAATAATTGGCTTCCTAATTGTTAACGGAGATCTTGAGGTCTCTAAGTCGGTTATACTACAAATATATATTTCAAAGCTCGTATTGATTAAGGAAGCAACCTTCATCTTTTTCTAGGTTTGAATGGCTTCAGACTCAAACTATGGATTAAGGTATCTTTTTCATGAAGTTGTTTATGTTGAAGATAAATTTTATGTTGTTGATGATTGGAGCAAACTTTTATCATTTGAAGTAACTTCTCACTCCAACTCAAATATAAAATTGGTTGCACACGGTATTAAACGCAAGCCGCAGACGAGGAAATTAATATCTGGTGCATTTAAATGAAAAAGAGTTTTTGCTTGTTCAAAGGTGTATGAAATGGAGAGATAGCCAACGTGACACAAAGGGATTCAAGCTTTTCGTATTGGATTTTGACAAACGGAAGTGGATTAAGAAAAAGACCTTAGGTGATGTTTCTCTCTTCGCAGGTGATAATTGTTCAATATTTGTGTTAGCTTCAAGTTTTCTAAGAATTTAGCTGAATTGCATATACTTCATCCACGATTGGGTTCGTGTAAGTAACTATGAATCACCTTATGATTTTGGTGTGTATGACATCAAGACTCAAAGAATTTCAAAACCTTACACCACACATGTTAAGACCCTAGCCTAGTGAAAAATATGGCAAATCTTCGTCCAATCTGGATTGTGCCAACTTTTCAATATCACTTTCAAGCTTTTTAAACTATTTTTGTTTCCTTGAGTTTTTTCTTCTAAACTTGTTAATTCATTATTTGATATTAGTTTTAGTTATTGAGAGATGGAGTCTAAAAGCTTGGCTTCCTCTGAAAGGTCAAGTACTACTCGTTTGATCTTGTTATCATATATCGATCCGTTGTCTTATTCTAGCAAGTATTGATCTTATCGATCATGACAAGATTCACAACATCTAATCTGGAGATCTGGAGACATATATGCACTAATATTGCCTAAAAAGTAGTTATATACTTATATATGCAAAAAGTTGATATCAACCGAAACGAAAACAGATAACACGAACAATCATTCAAACTTTTCCACCTAATTCGACGCCTTGAGGTGAAAAAGTCATAATGGTGGGGAACCCTTCTCAATTAATTATATATATCATTCTTCAGTCCTAGACCACAGTGTTTTCATTCCTTATTTTCCTCTAATTCTTTATGGTTTTCTACTTTTCTTGCAAAAAAAAAAAAATTAATACTCGAGCATTAATTTGGACAAATTTAATAATATATAAATGATTAAAGAATTGGATGACCTGGACCAAATTAAGTAGCTGGATCATATAGAGACTAGAAGAAGCCTCATCAGGCAGGCAGGAGGTGAGGTAGAATTAAGCTACCAAACAAAATTATCCCCGATCAAAAATACTATCTTACTTTTTTGGGCAAGAAATTGTCAAAGTCATAACCTAATACATTGACCTCACTGGTGATTTTCCTAAAAGGAATTCCATTGGAGGGAGGTCCGGATACACCCTTGCCACGTCAGCTTAAACCTTGCATGGCCCCTTACGTGCATGAGAGAGAAAGAGAAAGAGAGAGAGAGCTTCCAGAGGATTCGGATGCGAAGGAATTGCAAATGATCGAACACGTCGATATCTCTATTCTCCACGACTCTACCTCTGTGAAAGTCAACGGCAACCCACCTAATTAGTCCAAATCCAATTTCAAGAATAAACAAGTTAATCCATGTGGGTCCTACAGTCCTACTAATTTAATCATCACATAATCACATATTCCCTAGAAGAATGATATCCCCGGTATAATTAATTAATTAATTAAACACGCACTCACAATATTTCCAATTTCAACTTTGAGTTGCATGCTATGCACACCCCCTAGTATTCCTCTTCCTATCACATGTTCAAAGTGGTCCATCATTAATTTGTTGGCTTGTTATACATTTATATAAAATTATATATGTATGGGGAACCAAATATATATTTATTGTTTGTTTTTATGGTACTAAATCATATATAGTGATGGTTACATATTATATGTTAGCCATTGCTGCTATCTTTGACTCATTTGGTTAATATATTAATATTCCATGTTTTTCGTGGGTAAGCTTAAAATATAACTGGTTTCTATCAAGTGTCTATTTTTAGGATGGGTCTATTCACATTCGAAATCTCTCACCACACCCACGGGCGGATGCAGGGTGGGTCAGCGGGGTTCATTGACCCCATAAATTTAGAAATGCTGGACTTGAGTAAAAATATTGATCCTATGAAGCTTGGATCTTTGTGACAGGTGTAGGGCAATAATGCAAGAGATGTTTGTGTAAATATCTAAAAGAGAAAAAAAGACTGGAGAAAAAGAAAAGAAATTGTGCATTACATGAAATGCATTGTAAGTTTTTTAATCTTAGTCTCAAATTGTATGATTTTTGAATCACCACTAATGTCGGTCCATACCCAAATTATAATTAAAAAAAAAAAAAACTTTCAAGATCATCATGGTTGGCTCGTCTACATGATCTTTTTGTAATGTTTAAGGATTATAATCATTTTAGTAATTTTAAAGGGCTATAATTACAATTAAAATGTTCAAAACTTGGGTTTAATTAGAGCCATGCTATTAATTTATACTGGAATGAAGGAATGGTTCGATCATGTGGACATAAAATGCCCAAGGCCAGAATGACCTGAAAAGCTCGTAAGACAAAGCAGCAATACTATTCCCATCATTCAAACTTTCTACCTACTAATTGATATCTTTAGAAAGGAAAGTCAAGATGGTGGGCACCATAATTTCTTTAATCATTCTTCATTCTCCAGACCATCAAAATAATAATTTTCAATATACCAAATGACCAATATCAAATTTGTTTAAATTTCTTATATTTGGTAATTTAAAAAAATTAAAAAAAATAAAAAAAAATAAAATATCAAATATTAATATTTTTTCAGCAAAGTAGAAAGACACTAATGTTTTTTAGTTTAAGTACTAACCTAAAACAAAACATTTTAGATTAGGCCATAAATCAGTTTATTATACAGTTGTGACTGTTTGAAATTCATAAAAATTTAAAATTTATAAGAGTTTAGTACTTTTGATTTAGGTTTGGGAGATGAAATTATATAACCTAGATACTAAACATTAAATTTTAAGCCTTGTAAATAATAAAAAAAAAACAATAAATTAGTAGAAAGTTGTGACTATTAAACAGTTACAACTATGTAAAACTATGTTTTTTAAATAGGTCCATTGACTTTAGGTACCAAATTGTAATGTTTTTTCATTTGAACTACCAAAACATTTATGTCATTTCACTTTCGGTACTAAATTTCAGTTTAAGTACCAACTTTAAAAAATATGCTTATATCGAGCTGTGACTGTCTAATAGTCATAACTTTTTTATTAATTTGTTGTTTTTTTAATATTTGCAAGGCTTAAACTTTAATGTTTAGTCTTTGGGTTATAGGATTTCATCCCCCAAACCTAAATCAAAAGTATGAAACCCTTAAAAATTTTAATTTTTTATAAATTTTAAACAGTCACAACTGTGACTGTTCGACAATTACAACTGTAACTGTTCAACAGTCACAACTGTATAACAAACTGATTTGTGACCTAATCCAAAATGTCTTACTCTAAGTGAGTCCCTAAACTAAAAAAATTAGTGTCTTGTTGCTTTACTGAAAAACTATTGATATTTGGTATTTAATCCTAATTTTCTATTTTTAAATTTGGTACATAAACTGAAATTTAGTATCTAAAATAAAAGTACAAAAATATTTTAATAGTTAAAATGAAATAACATTAAAATTTGATATCTAAATTCAACGACCTTTATTAATTATACTTCCACGAGATAAAATTTGATGGAAATTCTAATAACACTATTATCAATTTTAACCCTTTTCAAACATTGAAATGAGAATAGTGTATTTTATGGGTTTTTGTTAAAAAACCTTTGAAATGTGTAACAAATGCTAACTCTTGTAATGTATGCGTACTTGCCAGGTAAATGAAGGACAACGCTTTGTCCAAATAGTTGGGCTATAATGTTTAAATGATCGAAGAGCGCTTTGATCATAAAATGACTGAAAATTGTATGGGTCAAAAGAAGCTGGTTCGTGGGTTAGGCACGTAAGATGCGATTCATTTGCCTTGATTTGAATGGCTTCTTAATAATTTAAGAGTAATTCTCATGATTCAAATTGTTTTCGTTTTCCTTCGGTTGTGCTGGGATACGAAAACATAGGGGTCGCTTATGTATAGATGAGATGATGACCATCTTTTTGGCAAAGTATATAGTACTTTTGCAGGTGCTGTCAAACTTAATACAGTGACTTTCCTTTAAAATAGAAATTAAACAGTGAGATTTTCTTTTCTTTTGTTGCCGGAGAGAAAAAAAAAACAGTGCTTTTATGATAAGTCGTTTTCAGAATAAAACAGGAAAAAATATTATGTCATGCTATGCAAATCTTATACGGTCGGAATGTTGGTTCTACTTTCTATTAAAAGGACAAAGAAAAAGAAAAAGAAGAAGAGAAAGAAAGAAAGAGGGATGTATCTGTCTAATGATTTGTATATATATATGTTCATAATTTAGTGGAAATTTGATGTTATCTAATGAAGAAAATCTAACCATCTCTTATGTAATATATATAGGGTACATGTAGTGGCACGTTGACATTAAATAGTTGGCAGTTTAATTGATGAATGCTCATCCCGATGGAAGAATTGATGATGGAACAAGAGCGAAGGAGGGAAGAAGAAAATCAAATCAATAGGATTAGCCAGCAGTTTAATTAAATAGCCTTGTAGGTAGCTAGCTGAAACTGAAACAAGAGAAAAGGGAACAGCCAACAGAGAAAGAGAATATTATGTATATATATAGAGAGAGATCACGTAGCTAGTGTTAATTAGTCTCCGTCATTAGCCCGGCGATTGACGAGACTCATCATGCAGCATCAAAATTAAAACTCACAATTAAAAATAATAAACAAATCCTCGATCATCTCTCCATCCCTGCATATATAAATGAACCACCATATATGTACATATAGTTCAAATCAAAGACTCATAGCTCTCTCTCTCTCTAGATCATTCGTTGAGTCTTAGATTAGGGATTTATTTTTATGATAAGCAAAAATGAACTCCTTAGAGTAATGTTTGGTTTTATTACATGTAGGTAGGTAGTCCCACGTGCATATAGGATGCATACAGTGTCCACATGCAATAGGCATGCACACACATACATGTATATATATATATGTATGAATGTATGGTGCGCATAGAGAAGGAGGAGGAGAAGACACAGTTATCGAGGCACATTTACGTTTACCTGCACACGCCAAATATACCGGCGTCCTCGAAGCCGCCTCCCCCTCTCAGATTTTTCTAACTTTTTGTCTTTCACCATCTTCTTTTACTTTTACTAGCTTAGCTGGACCTTCAAAATATCAATATTAATCAAATTAATATTCTTTTCATTTTCTGGCCTTTACTTGCTTGCGAATTAAATTATGTAAATTAATAATGCAAAAGAGAAAATTATAATAAATTAAGTAACTCAATTTTGTTATGTAGTACTGTTGCGGTGCAGTGGTGCTTTTGCAAGAATTTCAGAATATTGAGTAGAGAAATCAGATATGAAATGATAAAGAATTGTTTGCATGGTGATGGTTGGTTCTGGTGTTCTGGACACTGGGAATTAGCTCGCTTTTGCTTGCCATATGCGCATCATTCCATTTGCGCAGGAATTTCCATCATTTCTTTCTTCCCAACCTCTCTGCCGCCATCATTATCCTTCGTACTCCTACTCTACACATCACACATGCCCTGATGCCCATTCCACACAAACAAACAAATATATAAATACAACTTATTTAATTATAGTCTATCGGAGAGATCGACTCCTTTTTGCTAGCAAGCTAAGCCTACGTACCTACCTATCTAATAATACTAAATTACAAATACGTACGTAGCTATTTATTTTGTATTTTTCTCATCTCATTTAATGTTCTACCGATTCTTAGTGCATACTTAATTATCAATTGGTCTAATAGTCACACTCACTATTTTATGTTTAAATCTAATGATATAGTTGTTGATTAATTAAAAAAAAGCACCCATTCAATCGGTAACTGTTACTGGATACTTTTCTTTGTTTTAAAGTATTATTTAAAATTTAAGATTTTTTATATTAATATAATTTAAAATTTTGATCAAATTATCATATAGTGATACAATCACATAAAAAATTTCTCTGTTATTGGACTATAAAAAATGAATTTGTTTTGATTTCAGCCTAACATATATGAATGATGAAAACGTGGCACTATTACTGTAAAGGGAGTACTAGGGTGTCATCAAATTTGTGCCCTAATGACATAATATTGCCACGTAAGCTTCTACAAGTTACTATTTTATCATCTCCTCTTATTTAGGTCCTTTGTTTTTTTTTTTTTTTAATCGTGACTATACTATTTCATTATAGTAGATCTAAATTATCTAATAGATAAATAAATTTTTTTCTTTTTAAAACACAACTACTTTTTTTTTTTTTTTCAAACGTGAAATAGTCTCAAGTTTGTCTTCTCTAAAATCCCATCCAACCCAACTCTTTTGAAAACCTCAAATCTCCCATACTCAACTCCATTGTAATTGTACTCAATGATTCATCTGACTATACAGTCTATACCCATATGACTATCTCCCTTTTTATTTCTTTTATTAATAATTGCCGCTTTTCTTGGTTGGATTTGTGATATTATAGTATAATCTTTAATTGAAAAATTCATCACTTCTATATAGATTTTATACATGGGAGCCAACTTAATTAGTTCTATCAAACCTTTTAGTTGTTCCAATTGATGAAGAGCAAAGATTAAGGGCTACAATAATATAAAAGAGCTGGCGTAAACCAAATTGGAAATTAGAGGCTCATCCTCCATTCCCAAATTCCAAACCAATCTCTTGACATAAGACATTGTTGGTGTGGCTGGGGCTGTCATGTGTGACCGAAACTAATATTTAGGGTAGCTAGTGTCAATAATTGAAGAGAGAGCATGATGCAATTCAATGTGATTAGAGAATTGAGGACGAGCTAGTCTATAGTTTTTCTTTTCTCTTTCAAAACTTTATTTTGTCCATTAGATCTATTCTAATTAAATATAGATCTAATGAAATAGTGTAGTTGAGATTAAAATTAATGGAAGACAAAGGATGATTAAGATAATTTTTTATTAATAATAATTTTAGTCATTATATTTTAATTGGGTAAGGTTGTCTTTTAAAATAATAATGTGTACAAAATAATTTTACCACATCAGATTATCATACAAAAATCTTGGATCCTAATAGGGCACAAAATCTTTTCATTATTGTAAACTTTAGTCTAAACAAAAAATAAGGCATGAAATTAAAATGGAAGAAATGTTATACATGTCAATTAAGTTAATTAGGTCCCAATTGCAATGGCCTAAAAAAAAAAAAAAAAAGGAAAGTTAATTAGGTCTCCTTTGCCAATTTGGCATTAGGCATTGGGCATGTGCAAATTACAAATATGGCACCACCTCCTGAATAGTAGTATTTCCTTTTGCAACACCTGGTTAACACGTTTCCTTTTGCATGTAGTACTATTAATTCGTTGTTTATCATACTCATACATCGATCTCATACAGATACTTTCACACTTGATACTTTGGCTCTGGACATTCTGATTTGGATGCCTGAGATCGATCTTGAAATGCTCAGCTGGGCATACAAGTAGCTAGAGCGTACGTACGTTGAGAGTTAAGATAAAGACAAGTCGAAGAGCAACCAGAGATTTATATATATTGTTGGATATATTTCGGTCTCACACTCATCATCATCCTCAATATTGATTCTTGAAAGGCTCAAGCAAACTTCCAAACTTTGCACATTCATGGTAACATTCAACGGAACCGGAGGGTTTCCTTTAACATTCATCCAAAATATGAAGGGAAAACAAAAAAAGGAAACATTGTGTTTGTCCTTGTACAAGATGGATCATGATTCATGTGATAGCTAGAATTAATCATACAAGGGTTTTTGACAAAGATAGTACAGAATTTACCTATTATACTGAAAATAAAAAATTACCATTTTTATATTAAAAAATTTAGATTGAATGGACAAAAATACCCTTTCAAATTTGGCCTCGAAACTCTTCATGAGTCTTACTCAAATGGCCTCAAAATTGCCAATTTTTTTCCTAAATTAATGATAATATCAATTTTATCCTTTCGTTGACCAACAAAAGAAAAAGAAAAAAAAATTGTCCCGTCCCTAAGTCCTAACCATATCCTACCACTCAGGCCTAAAGCCACCCTACATTGAAAACTATGAGTACGGTATCCTTCCTGTCAATCCCATTGCCAAACCCTAGACCCTAGCACATCGGATTCAAACTCTAGCTTGGGGCAGAGACTCATTCTTTTTTGTACACATGAATAATGAATTACGACAAAAAGTGGTTCATTTCTACCAAAAAAAAGTTTTCCAGTTATCAAAGGCAAACACGCCCGATGAGAGAGTTGGATGAAACGTACGCAGTTGCTAAGAATTATGATGATCGCGTGCAAACACAGTGCAAGGGGCGCGTATCCTAAGAATATATTGGAGGCCACATAGCCATGAATGATATTAACGGGCACTAAATCTGTCTTGTACACAGCCAGACAAGGAACATGAGTACCTTTAAAATTTACACAAAGCTGAGGTGTACTTCAGCACAAGAGAAATTGAGGGGTATTATTGCACAAAGTGACAAAACCAAGAATTTTTAAAAATGAAAAAAAATTACCTGTGGGATTTAATTGCATTTTCCTTTTGTAATATTAACAGGTATTTAAAGGCATTGATCAGCTTAACAGAATTAAAAATAAATAAATAAATAAAAAACTTATAGTTTAGTTTATTTTATAAATTTTTTTTAGATTAACATTGGTAATAATTTATAATTTTTAGTTAAGTTTTTTTTTTTTTTTAATGGTTTTATATTAGATTTTAATTCTAAAATTTTGGGTTACTCTCAAAATTTTAAAATTAAAACCTAATATGCAGCCTATATAAAACCCACTCTACACCCTATGAGGGAAAATACCCTTCAAATTACGGAATGACTTTATTCTGAATTAAAATGATTTTTTTATAATTATTATAAATTTTAAAATACATTTGATCTTTATTTAAAAACTGTTTTTCTAAAAGATTTAAATCTAATTATCTCTTAATAAAAAAGCATTGAAGGGCTCTTAGTTTAACTTCTCGCTTCAATGTGAATTGTGTATAATCTTTATACAATAAAAATGTGGAGTGTCAAAACTAAATAAGAGTGTCAATAATAATGAATATTACTTAAAATAAAAAATAAGATGAATATTTTGTATTCTTCTAAAAAACTTTAGATTTAATAGTTAAATTCAATATATTTTTTGTCATATACTACACACTTGAGATTTTGATCATTTACTTTACAAATCATAGCAATTCAAAAACATATTTATTGAATTAATGGAAGAAATGTTAATGTGTTATTCAATTATAACAATAGTACAAGACTATAATCAAAATAACTAAAATTATAAAGAAGAAAATAAAACTTAACTGATCTAAAGTACATGGACTAAAAAAGAAATTTAGCCTATTTCACCAGTAATATTCGAAATATGTGAATAACAAATCTAAGGCATTATAATTTCATGTAAATTCATACTCGTTTCTAATCCTTCATACAAAACTATATATTTTTTTTTTCAATAAACAATCAATGCCTGATATTGCATTGTTTTGTAATTTCATTTTTTATGTGCCCTTCCATTGAAAATAACAAAATATAATCATAAATGCCATGAAATGGGGGGATTTGATAAATTGATATCACTGAATTGCCAATAGCCGTACAGCAATACCGAGTTTTTCAATAGTCGGCACCGTCTTTACAATTTTCAGATCTACTGCGCCATGGTGTAGGTGCAGCGCCTCCACAGTCCCTCTGAAGTCTGGGCCATGCCCCATGCGTGCTTTGATTTGATTCAATTAAATTCCTTATACGGAAATAACTCATTATATCTTCTTGTCCCAACTTGATGTGTTGTCCTTTCCTACAATCCCAACCGTTCATTTTTCATCGATATCCGTATTCCTAATATTGCAAACTAAAAGGACGGTGGAGATTGCCCAAGGGTACTTACATGTATCCTTGTTCCTTTCTTTAACTTGTCTGGTTTGGCTTTATTATTCTTCTTTTGCCTAGCTTGTATGATTTGGCTGACTTTGAGTTTGACATTAAAGGCCTCAGTGGCTCAATTGTCCAACAGGAATTAGAATGGTAAAGAGTTTTAACTTTGACCAGTTCAAGAGAGAGAGAGAAAGTTTTGGAATATTGGGTTTGAACTTTGAAGGGTAATTGAACTTTGAAGGGTAACCTCAACCTGCAGACCTCATACCTAAAGCGATTGAGAAGCAAATGGAATTTAGAATTATGGGTTTCAGTGGGAATCAGATTAATGACCAAAATTAGCAAAGAAACGAAATCAATATACCCATGCGTTTTTAATGCCTAAATTCCACAGGAAAACAATATATTTCCATGCACGGATGCACCTAATTATATCTATGGTCCTGCAGCTGCACATACATTAAGAAAGGGTTAGGATCCTTTGTCCTATACCCTTCAATTTCACCAACCAGGATTACAAAAAAGTATTATTGTATTATCTGGTTCATTGAATTAACTAATACATGAATTTAAATGGAATATAACCCTCCAAGTTCCAACCCATGAATTAAAAAGAGTTAATTATTAATAAGGCAGAACATACCACTTTTTTAAGTCATATCAAAACTTTTAATTTATTTATTTTTAAATCGTAAAATATAATTAAAAAAAATAAAAACATTTAATATTATTTAAACTCAAACAAATCTAAATTTTAGATTAATTTTTTAAAAGTTTAAAGTAGATGGTATAGTATTTAGAATTTGGGGTTAAAGTCTTAAAACCTTAAATATGAAGTCTTAACTCTAAATATTTAAACTTTAAAAAAATACTACATCATTCAACAAAGTGTAATTTTACGAAATTACAAAATAAAGTATAACTCTTTACATACTGTATTATAAAAAAATAAAGTATTTATGTGAGAGTTACAAATGATGTCAATAAAAAAGTTTATTTTTAAGTCACAATGAGTGGCTTAAAATTAAATTTTTTTCTTAAATTTATGAGTGAAACTTAAAATTTTTTGTGACTTTTTATTAATTTACTTAGTTAAGAATATAAATAATTTTTTTGTTTTTTTATTAAGAGAAGAGTGAAAAAGAGTTTGTACGTACAGTATAAGGTGTTGGCTCGTTAAATGCTGCCAACCCATTTAAAAAGGGACCTAGCATGAGATTGATTGAAATCCTAACATTTACTTTACTTTTTGGCAACAACAAAAAAAATAAATCCTAACATTTCAATTCATGTGATTGGAATATGCCCATAACAAAAGTCATAAACCATTAAACCATAGTCCTCTCCCAAAAAAAAAAAGAGAGGTCCAATAAATGTTGCAACTAGGGTGTTGACGCACCCACAGTGCACCCCACGAGTTCATTCAGGCTAATATGCTATACTGTTGTTGTGAACATTAAACCAAATTACAAAGAATTAATTTTGGTTGAAAACTTGAAATGTCTTTTGAACGCGTATGGGTTTAGCTAGAAAAGTCATTATGTGGATTTTATTATAATTTATACAAGACAATGAAGACATGCAAAAAGGTAGTTAGCTTCATTAGGGGCATCCCAAAGGGCAAGGACCACCAACACCACCCCTTTCTAAAGTCCTCACCAAACACAACAACATAACTGATCCCATCGTCCCAGTATTAAACAAAGGGCATGCAGCACAGCAGCAGGGGTAAACACGTCCGTTCACAATGTGGAATATTTGAATCCTATTTTTCTTTGACCTTGAGAAAATCAGAAAATGTATAGGCGCGCCCGGTAGTACCAACCAAGTGGAGTGTCCCAAACAACACTCTCAAAAACTCAAAGGACTGAGAAATGAAAAGAAAAAAACAAATAAAATAATAATAATTTAACGAGGGGCTTTTTGTGATCATGACGACGTTGGCGTATGTATCAGAATTGAATTTATGAGAGAGAGAGAGAGAGAAGCAAAGGTCAAAGCAAGGCAGTTGTAGTATGGCATAGGGGTAATGATTTAGAGGGAGGGGTAAAAATCAGAATTTCAGAAGCTCGTGAGTGAGTGAGAGAGAGAGAGAGTGTAGAGACAGACAATTTTGTGTTTCCTTTTGGTCTTGGAAGCATTTTTGAATTTTCTTTTTAAAAAAATAAAAATAATATTAAATTGGTAGACAGTGCAGTGCAAGGAAGGTGTGCAAAGGAAAAGGAACAGAAGGGCCAGCTGCTGCTAGAGCGCAGTAGTATCAGCGATAGCAAGAGGTATTATCAGACTCTTTAAGGAATTTACAGACCCTCTCAGCTTCGTCTTATCGTTTTCTCGTGATCTTTTTTTTTTCTCTCTCTCCCCGGTCTCTCTCTCGCAGTCTCTCTCTGATATTTGCTCAAATTCCTCCTCCTCATCTTCTTTTCAAGGCTGTGGAAGCTGTGCATATAATGCTATAGAGCTGCTCCTGTTGCTATAAACCTAGACAGCTCCAACGGGTTTGCGAGCACCAACAATATATAATAAACAGCCTCATGTCTTCTACTTGTACAACACCAAAACCATGAGTCCTGCCTTCTCTTTCGTCTTGAGGGTGTGCAGCAGAAATTAATTTTCCATTATTTGGATTGATAAAACAAATTAAGGAAGAAAAATCAAATCATGACTAGTAATTGTGGAAGGAACGGTGCTGTTAGGCAGTATATAAGATCGAAGGTGCCTCGTTTGAGATGGACTCCTGAGCTTCATCACTGCTTTGTTCATGCCATTGAGAGGCTTGGAGGCCATAAAAGTGAGCACACCACACCTTAATACCTTCTCTTTGCTTTTCCTTCCTTATGTTTTGCTCGTGGGTTTTTCTTTTTTCTTCCTAATCTTAAGTTTGGGTGCCTAAATATGGAAGTTTGTTTCTCACTCGATCTCTTCCCTTTTCCCATCTCGTAGAGGCCACACCAAAACTTGTTCTTCAGTTGATGGATGTCAAAGGACTCACCATTTCTCATGTCAAAAGCCATCTCCAGGTTCTTTGCTTTATCTCGATTATTTTTTAGTCTATAAACTGCTTTTTTTCTTTGTCCAAAAAAAAGTGCTTTTGTTCGTGTAGCTAGCCTACTACCTAATAAGTTAAAATATTCAACGCTTCATTGCTCTTTCTTCCTTGGATTTATTTGTTTGTGCTGTCTATCGCTTAATCAGATGTATAGAAGCATGAGGGGCGACCTGATGAGTAGTAGACAAGGTACATCATACATATCCTACTTAATTCTTCACAATCCTTAATTTTGTTTGTTAATTGGCTCAAACTTATCATTCCCTCTTATTATCCTTGTAAAAGTTTTTATCTTTTTGACATTACATTATAATGCAGTATAAATGGTGGACTACCCATCAATTATTTTCCTCTATTGGGTGTTATCCAGAGCTAGAACTCCATATTTATCAAGTCCCTTGATAGCATAAGTTTATGAAATGAGACTGCAGCATGATCTCCTTCATTTATTATTCCATTTATTGCTTAGTTGATGCCCAAAATGGGTGACAGAAAAACTCAACCTTTATTCTTTCCGATCTTCTTGTATTGGCACTTCTCATGAAAGTGAAAAGCCATCACAGATCACAACTGTCATCAAATTCTCAAAATGGGTTTCAATTGGACCCATGGGCATTTTCCCTTTACTACTTTCTTTTATTTAATTTTTTTCTTTTTCTCTCTATCATTCTGTTTAAAGTTATTTTTGTACTTCATTCATGACAGATGGGAGTTCTACCCAAGCAAGAAAACAATGTTTTGAAGAGCATGAGGATGGGTGTGTTGATGAAGTAAATGGTGTGAATGTGGGTTTGGGTTTCCACCCATCTTCAAAACCCATCAGAGAATCTCAGGTCATCTACAGTCCTCCAAGCCGTTCAAAAAGGTTAGCCTACATATGGATTCTGCAGGCACTAGGCACTATTTTTCTCCTGTTTTTTATTGGGGTGGGGGAAGGCGTGTTCAGATGTTTCAGACTACTTCTCTCAAATGTCAAAAAAGTAAACATACTGAGAGAGAAAGAAACAAAAAGCATAGGGCTTGCATGATCTTTGCTTTTTCTGAACTTGCTTGCTTTCTTTGATCTGCTTCTTGATCTTTATATTCTTCTTTTTGTTTGGTTTTTTGGCATCTCCCAGAGCTAGAATCGAGACGACGAGTTCAATCTCAGAGGGCCTGCAGCAATGCAGCAGCCAAAGAATATATGAAACGACAGTCACAAATCCGTACTCCTCTGTTGATGATTATGATCTGCTGGCAATGGCTGATCAGCATGGGGGAATAAAGCAACAACCTCACCCCACCACCCCCTTCTCTCTGCCACAACATCTCTACAACTTCAACCCCTTCAAGTGTGCTTTGCAAGAATCTGATTTCTTCAAGGTACCCACACTACTATTATAAGAATTAAGAACCCATCTCTCTCTCTCTCTCTCTCGCTCTCTCTCTCTCTCTCACACACACACACACACAAACACTGTCACAAACTATTTTCTAAATTTTTGGTGAAGTTGAGTGTAATGTTGGTTTTTGGTAGCTTTCTTGTTTGAACCAAGTTGGTGCAAGAATCCAGACATGCCCTTGTGAACCACAGGAGGCATGGAATATCCAAATGCTTTTTTAAGTCAACCTGCGTCACCTCTATGGCTAAACAGTTCACAACTTTTGGAAAGTGATCCCTTCTTTTATATTTTCTCATTTTTCCTCTCCTGGGCTTAGAAAAAGTTTTTTTTTTTTCCCCTTCTATATCCCCTTTAATGACTTGTCTGGAAAAAGTGGTTGGGTGCAGCATTTTTCACACTGGTTTTGCTTGCAAATAGTCGTCTAGCTAGGCATTACTTGCACATGCCCTCCTATCCTATTCTATTTTCAAGGTCTAGCTATTCTTCTTGGTCTGTCGTTTACATAGCTACATTCTAAAAAATTGTTGTACAGGGCAGGCCAGTCTTTGATTGCTTTGCTGAAAACTCTTACATTCTGTGGTCCATTCTGAGTACTAGAAGTTAAAAGACGGGACCCCTCTTAGTCCTTATGAGTGGCCAAACAGCAAATTCAAAATGGTCCTTTGCCTTTTTCATTTGGGCAGATTGTACTTACTACTTACTACTTCTTTAGAAGCAAGAAGCAATAGTCTTTGCAGCAGTTCGTAGGAATATTAGTATATTACACCTTTATTGATGAATTATAAAGAATGCATGTTGCATCTCTGAGCTTATTTGTTTTCTTGAAAAATGCTATCCCAGCACCAACAAGTCACCTCATGAGTAAGGACATAGTATCTAAATTATTGCCACCAGTAGCATACTCCAGTACAGACCATATTCATGGGATGGGTATGAACAATATGGGTCAAGGGCACCAAAAGTTTGTGTTAATATAGGAGTTTTCCTTGTGATACAACCGAATTCATAAATTGACTGAATGGAATTGTATCATTTGACTATAATATTAGTGGGTAGTGGATTGAAAACAATTTGAGTCATTCTTTAGCCTACCATACACTATTTGTAAGGAGCACAAATAGTTTGTATTCACCAACATTTTGTTTTCGTTCCACAGGTTACCAGGCTAGAGGATCAAAAGCATGAACCAAAAATGCATAAACAGGTCAATACCTTAACACATGCTCAAGACAACGATGCCGGTGATTGTCAACTATCACTGTCTCTGTCATTACATCATCCCTCTTCCCACAAGAGTGCTAATGCATCTTCAAGTGAGAATGAGATGAGTGGTGCAATCTCATCATACTCTAGGTCCAACTATAATGACTGCTCCACCTCCTCTTCCAGGAATCGCAATATCAATTTAAATCTTTCCATCGCTCTCTGCGGTAACTGATCGATGCCACTGTAAATTAAAAGTCATATCTGGTTTAGGCAAGTAGCAAGATTTCATGATCTCATCTCTGATCTCACCACATTTGTTCGTTCTTTTTGTTTTAGTATGTCCTTGGTTCTTAAGGCTTAGTTTATTAGTCATTGAATATCCCACTTTTGATTCTAATTAAAAGAGTTGAGCGAATTATCTTTGTGAAGAAATATGAATATTTAGATATGATACAAGATTACCCAAAGCATTCATGGTAGTGGTCCATTGCGTCCACCACCGAATCTGATACATACAACTTGTTTGGCCGCAGACACTACGCCAAAGATTGTTACCGCACAACAAATGAACTGCATTTTGATAACTTCATCTCTCATCGATTCCTTTTCAGTTATATACCCAACTCACTCAACCTACAAAATCAAGTAAAAATTTGGTTTACGCAAAAAGTTCAATAATTCAATTGTTTCTCCCATTTGATTAATAACGACAAATAAAAAGATGAAATAGAGTGCAAACATTGATTCATACCCATGTCGACAGCCCTAGTCCCGGACATGTCGTTTGCTCAAACAAGAAAAAAGAAAGGGGAAAAAGACACAATCCATGTACCAATTATTTCTCACATAATGCTATTTTTGTACGGAGGTAATGATGGTTTGGAACTTGTAGCTTTATGGGCTGGGAAAGTTTGCTATGTTTATCATTCAAAATTTGAAGAACAAGCTTTCATCCACGTAATGGATATCGTTTTTTATTACAGAGATATTGATATGCATTTTGTCAAGTGTTTCTGCTTTTATAAATGTTGCTGATTTATCTTGCATAGATTATTTACCAAAAAAACAAAAATCATTTCACAGAGAATTTTACCCAAACAAACATATTCGACATAGACGGGATGTGAGGTCACCATTCCTTACCGTGTTTCTAATTGTGACTCTGTGATACTATTTTGTGCTTTGGTTTATTTCTTAGAGGCAAAATGATGAATTCTCGAACCATCTTGGAAATCTGATCGTGGCTGTATTTGTATGCATGTAGTTGCCCAAAACAAGTAGTAGACTAGGAGCAAGTAAACACTAATGACTAAAGACCCATGAATAACCAGGTCCTTAATAAACAAAAAATAAGAACCACCATATCACAAAACTGTAAAGGGGTTGGGGTCCAACAAGCAGCACAATCAGTTGATTTAAAGAAAAAATTATAACATAGCTTGACAAGCTACAACGTCAATGGATTGTTATGTTCCGACCTCACATTTTCATTATCAATATTAGCACATCTTCCAACTCCCCCATAAAGTAATGTTGTTTGTTATAAGACGTTTTAATCCTTTTTGCCCCTTGTTTTGGTATCAGAAACGAGTGCCCTCATGCTTAGTCGTGGCTTTGCACTAACAACGTTTCCAGGAAGAACTGATACAGCAACCACTAAAGACCCTTTGGGTACACCAGAGAGGGGAAGTAGCTCAATAAGAACAGAGAGCTGTAGATTTAGTGTAACAGTAAGAACAAAGATAAAAATGACATGCCAGAGTAAACTGCTTACAAATATGAAAATGTGAAGGGAGTTCACACCTCGGGAGATTTGAGGTCCACCACTGAATCTGATACAACATCTGTGACTGCAGAAGCCACAACGCTAAAGCATTTGTTACGGTCTAACATATCAACTGCATTTGAACCATTTGAAGCTTCTTTTGGAATATTCATTTCTGTCTCTGTTCCTCTTCTGTTATACCCAACTGCAAACTACAAGATCATGTAAAAATTTCATTTTATGCTAAATATAATAACCCTGATTAGAAGCAAGGAAATTTGCCAAAAATCGCAGTTTGCTTTCCGAATACCTCATTATCCTATTAAATAAAAATGTATTGAATTTGAAGGAATACATACAAAATGCTTAGACATTCCTAGACATTATCAGCATGATCATCCCTAAATAGAGCTCGACCAATGTACCAAAGAAAAAAGAAAATAGACTGCTAAGTGCTAACATTGGAATGCCCTTCAATAGAAGAAAGAGAAGAAAAGAGGGGCCAAAAAGAAAAAGAAAAAACAAGAGAAAAAAAGACAGATAACAGTTTCCTTCGATCACCCTTCGTTGATGTATGGGGCTCTCATGTTGGTAAAAAAAAAAAAAAGGTACGTGTCCATGTCTCAATTATTGCATATAATAATGTGTTTTGATACATGAGTAATGTCTGTGCGTTAATAGAGGGTTAGAATTCTACCTTTACGGGCCGCACAAGTTTCTGATTATCGTTCAAAAATTGAAGAACAAGCTTTGATACAACTTCACGCAGGTCCTTTTCATTTAAACTACAAGTAGCTTGGATAGGAAAAATGCGATGACACCAACTGCACCAAATCACTGCCAATTCTTAGCATAAATAAAGGCAAGTATTGAGTTGTGGTTAGGAAGAAGAAAACACATGAACATGTATATTACTGGATCCTTCGTACAAAAATGCAACATGAGATATTTAATTTCACAAGTGAATACTGAGTGCAAAAACATTGAAGAGCTGACTTAAGCTTAAAGACTGCAAATTTGTAATTTTCGAAGTTCAGTAAAAGGCTGTAATTAAGACTGAATCTTTGTTCATTTCTCTGTAGTGATAAGTCTAGGATTTAGTTCAACTGAGTTATAAAGTTGCAATTGGTATTTCTTCATATCTGAGTCTTTGATTGAAAGTCATCAACAAATGAGAATAAGAACAATATATAGCATAAATTTACAGCAGGGTTCACTAGCCAGCATCAGCTAACATATTGGCTAGGACTAATTAACAGCAGCTTTATGGGTCTGGTTTACTTCTAATCTTCATTATTGGGAGAAATTCTCATATGGATGAAAATATAAAACAAAGACAGACAAAAATCTCAAATAAATTGAGAACATGTATCAAATGTTTCTAACAGAAAATGTGAGAAACAGACAGATTATCTACTACTCACAGGGGTGAACAACAACTCCCAGATTCCACAGACTGAATAATTTTGGATACAATGTCAACAACGTCAACAGAAGTGTTTCTGGGGAAAGTAAGGAGAAGCAAACCACTCTTTGTCAGCTTAACCAGCGAAAGAAGAGGACTTGTGTCTCCATGTGCATCATCCACCTTGACAGGAGACAAAGGACCCTCTTGAGGATCATCTGCCATTATGGTCACAAACAGTACATATCGCAACAAACACAAAAACTCAGAATCTAATACCACAAAAAGTACAAGTGATACCATTAGCGTTTCCAGATTTAGCAGTAGCATCCTTGCTTTCCCCACCACTGATGCACTCACCATCTATATTGTCTTGGGAAAGTTTCCTTCTTTTAGAAGCAGTAGTTTCTTCAGGACTGCAACTATTGAAGCACTGAACATACTGAAAAATAAATACAATAAATTGTAATTATAAAAGGGTTATCAAATCCATATACAAGGGACATAAATCATATATCATATAACAAATTGAGGTGCATTTGCAAGCAACAAGTTCATTTCAAGGCAACCTTTGCAAGGAGGTGGATTGCTTCTTTTGTGGCGCTTTTCTCCCTTTCTGATAAAATTGATAATATCGGAAAAGGAAAAGGGTTTGTTTTAGAAGCAGTGGGTTTGTGTGATTGAATCAAATAAAAAAGAAATAAATTTGGAAGAGGAGAGTGACAGACTGATGGTGCAGGTGATGAGGAAGCCAGAGTGGGAGTGTTGGAGAAGAGAAGACGGGGCCTTGTAGTCGAACCGTGGGATGCTGATTACAGTGGAGTGCTGCTCCCATGGCGTCATCTCCTTTTTCTTACTCAACTTCGATTCCATCTCTCTTTCTTCTTCCACCATCACCGTTCTTTCGAATTCGGAATTTCGGACAACGGGGACAATCTGTGTTCCACTAAATTTAAGTCCACATTTTACAATTTTTTTTTTAACTTTTTTTTGTGTGACCTAATGTGCAATTTGCAATGGACGGATTTATTAACTCAAGGATTTGTAAGCTCGATGGATTTTAATATTTTTACAATATTTTACCATATTATTTTTATTTTCTATACCTTTTTTGTTCCGATTGTTATTTTCTTAAAATTTTAATCAATTTGTTCATCTCTTTATTAATATTTATTTTAATTAAAATAAATATTTGGATGCAATCTCTATTCCTAAAATCAGACCAAACTTTTTAGTAGTAAAAGATAATGAAGCTTTCAATGTTCATTTTGCTTTTATCACAATCATTCTAAAATAATGTTGGAAACATTTGGAATATAAATACTATAAGATTGATCTTATTAGTATTTTTTTTTTTTTTTGTAGAATGGGGCCTAAGCCCATTGATTTTATAATTTTTTTTTTTCAGTATTACATCAACATATTGACAGGGTTATAACGTTTTGTTTTTTTTTTTGGTCAATGGGTTATTTATAAATGAGTTTTGTAACTTTTCTTCCCTGTCTGTTTTTTTTTTTTTTTTTTTTAAATGCAACATCTTACGGTTTTTCTTCGAGAGGGAAATCTCTATGAACTATATTGTAGATTTGTAGGTAAACAGCAATAGAAAAATTCTACTTTGCGTTTCTCTTTTCCGAAAAAAATGGCTGCGCAATTTGCTATGTAGGAGAATGGCATTGCCCGTTAACCAAATGCCATTTAAGCTTGAACTTATATAAAGCATTTATTAATTGAATCCACAGAGAAAGAGTCAGGAAAATACTGTATTACATACAATTATACAAACTTCGTCTATATCTAATAAAAGAAAAATATTTAGGTCACCTTATCCCTTCAAATTATAATTTCGACAATACTGACGCATGATCAGAACCGTTTACTTTTTAAATCACCTATTATAGATCTTGTTTACAAAAAATTAACTCAATTAAAAATCGTTTAGTTATATAACTATTGTCGATTAAATAAACAAAATCAACAGTTTGATAAAAAAATCACTCTTTAATTGAAAACCATTTATTTTTTCTATTTAATTAACAACAATTATATAATCAAACGATTTCCGATTGATTTGATTTTTTGCAGAGATGATCTTTAATATATTATCTAAAAAGTGAACGGTTCTGATTATATATCAACATTACTAAAATTAAAATTTGAGGGAGTGGGGTGACCTTGAGTTACCTTCAAGGGATGACCTAAGTATTGTTCTTAATAAAATACATTAATTTCCCCCTTTTGAGGGGTTCTATTAGTACAAGGGAGAGGTGGAATGGGTTATACAACAATTATGTATGATTTATTTCTATTTTCAACATTTACCACTGAATAGAAGCTTAAAACAAATCCTCACACCAAAACTCAGCTCCGTTTTTCTTGGCACTAATAAATAAGGCATTAAGGCTACGTGATGGGCAGGCAAAGGTGCATTTGTATAACGAGAAGCTGACCTTATTCATGTGGTACTTATCTTCTTCGAATTCCACAGTTGCCCTAGCAAGAAGGTATGAAAACTTGTAACAAAACTGAAGTTCCTACATAATCACATTTTCATTTGAATTTGCCGATGGATATGTATTAGAAACTCAATATATGAGAGGCCATTCGAACTCTTGTCTTCTACGATATAAGAGAAGAAGAGCATCCCTGAAGAAGAATAGAAGAATTAAATACATAAACTAAAATCATTTATCTAATATATATAAGAATTACAAATTATTGAGGCACAACAACACACACCTCTACCTCTCATCCTACTCTAGTACAAATGCACAAGACCAAAAATACTATTACATTATATTCTCCCAGTTTGGTCATATTTTGACATCTATTTCTTCATAGTACTTGATGCAGAATAAATGAGATGACTGGGCAAGGGGTGCTACGTACAAAGTAAAAAGGGATCAACATAACCTAATAAGAAAGAATAAAGTTGATGCAAAAGGGAATAATCTGGAAGTGGTTTTGAATTAAAATTCTATACATATTGGTTGTCAAGCAGTAGAGGTAGTTAGACACCTGGTTTTAATTAAAGGGGGGTTCTAAAGCACTGACCTGATGGCTCTCCTTTCTTGCATAATTTCAAGCTGTAAGAAAATAATGATGATTTAATTAGACTTGCATTAAATCCAGACATCATCGAATTACAAACATATATTTAACCATGATTTTAAATAAGTTTGTTTGTTTGTTTTTTTTTTTTTTTTTTTTGGGGGGGGGGGGGGGTGTGTATGTGTTAGGTTTAAAGAGCAGCAGGTTGCCATGTCTAGAACCATGGTCATAACCCAAAGGGGTCTAAACACGCAGAATAATAAAGGTAACTCAAAAATAGAAGCATACCGGAGGTAGGAACATCTTTGGCGTCGTATCTCATTTACCAAGTGATTTAGCTTCTCTGACAATGGATTGTCATACTGCTGCAGCACAAACTGTGTACGCAAAGACATTAGCCATAAGATGATAGTTTCTATGTCAGGAAATATCTGCGAATGAATTTTGCAAATATACATCTTGGTCCTCATGTTTAATAGGCATCATTTATAACCCATAAATGACCAAGAGAACCATGTCAGTCATCTTTAAACAAGAGGGGGCTGAAAGGAAGATGAACGCCTGACCTCTGCAAGCACACTTCATATGAAACATGTAATGAAATCTTCAGATCAACAGAAAGTATCCCATTTTATATTACTGGGAAATCTAATGTTATGCCTTTATTTGTTTCTTACAACATATGAACTAATCCTGTTTTCAAGATTTTTAGCAGTTTCCTAATTTGTCAAATTAGCAGAGACTGAACCAAATTACAGCACAAGAATGAAGTTAAGGTCGTCAATGAGGTGCTCAAATCCTTGATCCAAGAGTAGGAGACAAGGTTTTGCCAGCCAGAACTAACAATATTGGGCAGACATAATGTATACGATGACTTGGCTTAATATGTACCTGAGTAGAAATTTCATCAACTGAGGAAATTCCGAACAGCTTATTCAAGATATCTGGATCAACTGAGTTCCCCATATATATTAAACAATCCTCTCCATTCTCAAGAAGATAAATTCCCTCATCACTGATATGCTCACTCGAAAGTGGAATTGCAGGAGGAAAAGGAGATCCATCTACCTGTCGATTAACAGAAAGTTACCAGTGCTTTTAGGTGAACAATCTGAAAGCAAGTACAATTCTAGTGTGTGCGAGTGAATGACTGGGAGAGAGAGCATAACAGGTAAAAAATAAAAAATCAAACTTAAAGTAATGTGGCACCATTCAGACCTTAGAAATAAGGTCATGGATTGCCAGCATCCGTGGATACACAAGTACTATTGCTAAAGGAGTAGAAACAGAGGACACATAATTGATCCAAAAAGACCGTTCATCTATTTTCCCAGTAGATCGCAATCCTGTACTTTTAGTTAATGCTGAAAAGAAAAAAGATAAAGAAGCAGAATTAACAAAATGGACAGACTTCTAAGATGCTGACTTACATAACTCAAAGACTGCTAATATGCTTAACAGAAGAGTCATGCATAATGGAGTCCAAATATTGCAAAAGAACAAGATGCCTGACTTAAAATGAAGGAAGCAAAGGAAAATTCTGATTTCATATTGTACTTAAGTTGTTCTTGAAAATGATCAATCGAAAAAAAGAACAGAAAGAAACATTGGAACTTTCAGTTGTTTCCTACATTATTCTCAGTTTGGGCACTTTCAGGTTTGTATGTATGGGGCCCTTGTGCAATACATGATGGAGATGAATTGTATGCATTCATTGAGTAAAAAAAATTTGGAAGTTAAATCAAATTTCCATGTAGGTCTGTGGTATAGTTATAACCTTATCAGTTTCCCTTCCCTCCCTCCCTTTCTCTTTTCTATGTTCCTTGCAGCCTGATTCTTCCGACCTTATCAGTTTTGTATTAAAAAAAAAAAAAACCATGACCTATCTGCAATTGTTCACTGATTGTTATCTAACTGTCTTACATCAGTTCTCTCATTGAATTATTTCAACTTCCTTGCATTGTTCTCTTAAACAGTCGATAACATAACAGTGTCACAACAGCCCTACAGCTTTAAAACTTAGTCTGTTATTTCCAAAACACCGTTAAACAAAATTATTTTGTGGAAGGAAGCATAGTTAGCTCCACAGAAGTGTTGAATAAAAGATGGCAGCTTCAAGAAAATATATCTGGTATAACCTATAAACTTATAAGCATTAAGGAAGATACCAAGGATGTATAAAGGTAGAAGCTTAAGTGTTTCTGGAAGAATAAGTTGTCCAGATGATGATACTGTAGCACAAAATTTCCGATAAGAAGACAGAATGCTGATGCAACGGTCAGTCAGTCGTTCACGAACTTGTGGAAGTGGGATAGATGGTACATCATTTGCCGCTACAGAAAGTAAATTAGAAAATATATTGTGAGTATCATTTCCCATAAAAATAAAAATAATATACTGCCATGTAAGAGACAAAAATAGACACTTCTGGTACAATCAGTGTACCAAAAGAGAGAAACTCATTCACAACTTAAAGCAGTTGGATGTAAAAGAGAAAAATGCATGGTACAAAGGCTATAAAAGTAAGGACAATATTGTGAAGCCAAATACGGAACCAAATACCTTGTTTTGAGATACAAGCAAACTGAGTATCCAAGTCAGCTGTGCGAAAAAGATTATTTAGCATACTTGTGGATGGCAGAGATAGTGTTGCAACACGAATCCTTCTTTGGCCATACACAGTGGTGTAGAGAAGCGCACACTGGACAATGGAAAGAACAATGCAATTAGAAGGAAAAGAACCATCATTTATTTTAAATTAACAGTAACATTGCTCCATATCATTAAAATGGGGAGATATAAGGACCAGATACTCCTGAAAAGTAAAATTAGTTAGTACCTGAAACACACATTCTGAGCCTTCCTGCAATTTATCAACATGTTTTATGGTTACCATTATAGTTTTGTCACAGTCAATCTGCATAATGAAAGATTAGTTTAGGTTTTATAAATTACTGGTCATAAAGCTAACAAATTAAGCTAAAGTACCAATGAAATAAAATGCAGCCACAACAAAGTGAATGAAAACCAAAAACCAGTAATTGAGATAGAACAGTTATGGCAAGACAACAAGAATGAAGTAACTAACTTTCACCTCACCTTCCCCTCTCCCCCCCCCCCCC
>QANW01009682.1:1100446-1245274 GCA_003254865.1 Dryas drummondii
TGTAGTGAATTAACACCCCCTGTGATCTTGTCCTTGATGTATTCTAGAGTTAAAACAGATATAGCAAACAACACACAATATGGCAGCAAAAGTAAACACAAAGAACACCAAGATTTGTTATCGAGGTTCAGCGAACTTTGCCTACGTCCCCGTGTGATCCTTAGAGAATCACAGCTGCACTATGTATAGAATAAGAGTACAAGAACTTATTGAAACCCTAGACTACCCACTCGCAGCCGCTCTCTTCTCTCTTGCACAAATAGCTCTCTTGTGTTTTTCCCTCTTGAAAAACCCTCCCCTTGAAGTCACTCACCCTTGAGTCTCTAACCCGAGTCTCCCTTTGAGTTTCTTCCCTAGAAGTCTGTAGCTATACTTATATTTATGAGACTTGCAGCAGCCTATTTATAGAGCATAGACTTACCACTTACAATATGGATTCCTAATCCTAATAGAATTAGGTAATCTATCTATTAGCTAATTCTATTCCCTTGTACACAAGGAAAACCCTTTAGAACTCCTTCCCACACTAGGAAAGTCTTGTGCAAGTCCTATTTGTCTATCAAAATCGTGCCCCACTAGGAAAACATCAAACTACCCCACTGCCCAGTCTCCCTACTGCTCTTGGCCAGACCTGTAGCTTCCTCCAGAAATTTCCGACGAGACAAAAAACACAACACAAAGAGGTTTCTGGACTTCATTACTACTATTTTTTCTTTTTAGTCTGAGATAGTTCCTTGAATTAAGTGATTTGGTTGTTATTTAATTTGCTCGAATATACTCTAATTATACCCTTAGTTATGATTAATTGATCTCATTCTCCCCCTATTTTGTCTAAAGTGTTAGAGGTTTGATATTGTGGTGAGCCATGTGATGCCCACCATAGGTGTTTTTTGAAGATATATATGTGTGTTGTAGAAGATATAACAAACCCCAGGTAGGTCAACGTCTGTAGGAATGCGTTTGCAGAAGTTCCCATTGTATTCATGAACTTGGAGACCCTATAATAGATAAGAAAAAATTACTCAGCAGTATGGAACAATCATAAGTGTACTATTGTCTATTACACTGAAGGCAAGGATGAGAAAGTGAGCATATCAGTACCTGGCCGCATCTCACACGCATCACTGCCTCAAAACCTTGGGGCCTTCTAACATTCCATCTAAGATCATTGTAGATCTTTGCAGAGTCAGCAACAGCAGAGAAAGGGTAATAATAATAGACCTGGAACAAAGAGGAAAATAAATAAAGTTGAAACCTGAAGTGAGCCAAATTTGCAATAACAAAAAAGAAAAAAGGGAAAAAAAAAAAAAGGAGCACGATAACCGTACAAGATTTGCAGGAATATCAACTCAAATCACAATGTTGTATACTAAAATACAAGAACAGAAATTACTAATACCTGGCCACCAGTAGTTCTTGGGATGACAGAGATAGAAGCTATGTCTATGTAAGTCTGGGTAGTAATAAAAATATCAACACACACCTGTACCATGTGAAGACATAAACAATTAGCCCAAATTAACTATGCTCATCAGCATCAGCATCTATATCTACAAATGACAACCAGCAATCAGTAGCAGAGTTCAGTAATATCCAACCCATAATCAAATGCAAATAGGACACTTAAGTTTTACCTGATGCTCAGCGAGTTGCATTGCCATTGTTTCTAAAGTCTTGTTGGCTGGTTGAAGCAATTTATGGGCCTCCTGATGAAAGACAGACATCCAAAAACATGAGTATAATATTTTCTCACACCAAACGATACTTCCACTAACTAATGTCAACATGGAACACGGAAGGTTATAAGTATATCAAATATTGATACCTTCTCACTCGCAGAAATATTAGTTCTTCCTTCAGTCTCTCTAGCAGAAAGGGCCCCAGTTCCAATTGATGGCAAGACTGTAGACAGCATTGTCTAATATTTAGATTATATACTGATAGGTTGATATATAAATAGATTTAATTCCTATATAAGTCGCAAGTGAAATAAAAAAAAAAAATTCTTTTTAGAAAAATGAATGAGATAGATATAGGATGGCTGTAAATAAGTATTTGGATGGCTAAAACTTGGTCCATTGAAACACATGATTGTAAAAGTTTTTACAACCCCATTATGGGGGGATTAAAAATGTATGGTTGTAAGAAGTTGGTCCATTAAACTAAAATTACATATGTCTCTGAACTTGCCTGACTGAAATACCAAAAGTTTTCCTCCATTACTTTTCATTGCTAAGAATGCAGCCTAAAAAATAGGAAGAAAACAATAAAAACATTAGAAAATGCACACTATAATCCCTTAGATATTTATCAATGTGATTATAAAATATACATTAACAGGAACTCCAATTTTACATTCTTTACTCTCTCACTCCATCTTTAACAACCACCCAGACTCGATGCAAGAAGATATAGAAAGCATACCTTGACTGCGGCACCGAAGGCTGAGTCAGATGTTTTATTATTTTGAAACATGCATGGGATGCTTTCCAGCAGTAGCTCTAAATGATGACGGCACTGGATCACGTCAGAAACAACAAAAACTTAATTTTTTTAAAAATATATATTTGGATGTTTGTCAAAACAAGTAACAGTTTTGACTTATCTTGGGTTGCTAAGATATTGCCTTTACACATATCAACAGCCTCTAGTACACAACAAAACTAAGTCTGAAGCTAACCTCAGAAAGCTGAACAATTACATCAGTCTGTAGAGGAGTATAAACATCTTGCACATCAGGAACAATGAGCATCAATGGCTGCAACACAAATTACAGAAAAAATCAGTAAGCAATCTTCTAATTAGAGATGAATGTTGAGTACTGTTGAGAAAATAGAGAGAATATATCAATCATAAACATAAAAGGGTTTAAATGGAGAACATTCCTAATCACAACAAGAAACTAAGAACAACCAAATCCCTTAATTTAGGAAAATAAAACTATTCTTCCAGTGCCATTAATGTTGACACATACAAAGATTGCAAAAACCTCAAATTTCTTCATAGTTTAAATTTAATACTGGCATAAATAAATTCTATTTTATATGAGCAATGGTGGTCCTCCCAACAAAGGGAAACCACCTATTTTTATAAACGGTACATGATAAGAAAATAAAATTTTATGCCATAGACCAGCATCGGAAAAGAAAGGAAAATGAAGCAAATATTATATTAGACTTCATTGCAGAGGAGTGCACAAGTGACAAAGTTGATTGTGAAAAGTGAAAACCAACACGAACAGTATTGTGTAAGTACACATTTTCCTTTACCGTTCACTATCTGACATTAAAAATAAAATCATATAAGAGTATATAGAAAAATAACATTTAATTACCTAAAATTAAGAAAAATAATAGTTTTCAGCCCTACAACTAAATTTTAAATAAAATTAACAAAACTATATATTGACCTGCTGCAATGCACGTTTCAAATTGTAAAAATGAATTGTAGAGTCGAATGTTGCAATTCCAACCATTGTTCGAGGACCTTCCTGAAATAGCAGAATCATCAATAGCATCAGTCGCTAAAACAGCTAACCCAACAAGAAGGTTCTTGTAAGAACTTAAAAAACTTGACATGTTGTGTGACAGGCTGTGGGTAGAGTATAATGAATCATGAAAAAATTTAAAGATTAAAATTCAAAGAGGAGCAAAATCAAACAAGTATATTTCTAATTGTCTATATCAGCTGAAATTACATTCTTCAGCATTCTGCAAATAGGCATACAACTTACAGGAAGATCAGAAATAACTTGACTGATTGCACTGCATGCCGCTGCAGTTGCTCCAGTTTGTATAGCATTCATGGATACATCAATGAGGAAGAAATACAAAGCCAGCATTGAATCACGCAACTGAAACATTATAATTAAGTTTGATAAGGAAAAAAATTGCTCGTAATCTAATAAAAAAGAAGCGGAGAAACAACAAGTAATGATTTCATAATTAAACGGGGAGTCATTCCCATGTATCAGCCACCTTAGAATTTATACAATGAGACCCAACTACAAATAAGGCAAACAGTAGGCCATAAAAGATGCACTCTGAAGAGGGCATGATCCACTTTCTTATCAACAGTTGGAAACTAAATTAAGGCAGAGTGTTAGTTAAAAGTCTCCAAACATGAATCTCTTATCAGAACTAGTCAGAAAAAAGTGAAAATCAAACATGAAACTACGTAAACCAGGCAAATCATGTGAATCAACTAACCATGTATTCCTTTGAAGCAACAAATTCAACCATTCCTCTACAAAGCTCAGGCCTATCATCAGCATCTCTACGCCTACCATCTGGACCAAGATTGCAATGGTAGTCACGGGGAGTCTCATCAACGAATCCTGCAAATTAAACCAGTACATGTCATAAAATCACCACCCTATTAATTGTTGACCATATTTGTAATGCAAACCTGATCTTAACTACAATATCAAATGACATGAAAGCAAGCAAACACAGACAGTTGCAAAGAAAGACACTAGATTAGATAGCAAAAGAATAAAATCATAAGTTGTACTAACCACATAAGTTACAGATGAACCGTCTTCCCTGATCAATGAACTTCATGAAAGGATTTATGTAGCCTTTGCATCGAGAACAACGAACAGGACCACTTTCACCAAAATCCACGACCTACAAAAAGGAAAGTCTATTTAATAAGAAATCCAGATTTAGATATCGATCTTTTAATTAACTAATCAGTTTATCAGTGTATTCAATAATGTTGGGACTTTTGATAGGAAAGATAGATGACACTATAACAGAATCCACGAATGCTAGCAAAGAGAGGGGGTGATTCGATACTTTGTGTGATACATAAGATCTGAATTCATGGCTCACGGACCAACAGATAATTAAGCTATTACATTTACCATAACCACAGTAATATAGGAAAATTAGACTGGAAAATGTCTAAAAAATATTTATGCATTACTTGTATGGGCTCTTCAGATGGATGAGGAAGGGCCAAGGGTTGGACCAACAAAGCCAACTGCATCCCTGATGTTGTCAAAAGATCAGCAGTGCATGGAATCTGTTGAAATAAAAGGCAAATATGTAAAAAAAGAATATTAATGAAAATCTGAGAATAATCGATATTTCCTAAGAGAATCCAATGGATTAGAATTATGAATAACAAAATCATTAATCAATAGCTTATCTGTAATTGTTAAGTACTCAGATTGTGACCTGATTGATGGTGCACCTCATATTACGCGGACTGCAGTTCCCAGTGTCTCTGACAATGTAATCACTTGTAGCAGGCTTTAGAAAAATTACATTTAGTAACACGTGAGAGGTCACTAGCAATATTGCAGCATGCATATATAAAATGATTTTTAAAGATCAATTATAGGAAGAAAAGAAATGAAGTGAAAAAAACTTTAACTAGATTCAGCAATTGCAAATCAAATCTAAAAATTTTCTTCCTTAAGTTCATGGCCGAATGAAATACCGGAGGTGGGTTGGCCTGATTGCTTTGGCGAGTTTCATACAGAATCACTGAGGAATTTGGAATGGGACGTGGAATTTGATTCGGATCAATCTTTGATGGCCCTGCGACTGGGGCTCCAGTTTGACCCACAGCATGCGATATG
The DNA here is from genome assembly GCA_003254865.1 of Dryas drummondii. Classification (NCBI taxonomy): domain Eukaryota; kingdom Viridiplantae; phylum Streptophyta; class Magnoliopsida; order Rosales; family Rosaceae; genus Dryas; species Dryas drummondii. Next base: position 1,106,037 of record QANW01009682.1, read on the forward strand.
GCAGTCACAGATTGATTTGGCAATGGTAGTGGCATTCCAAACATTTTAGGTGGTTGCGGAGATTCAGAAATTGGTGGATGTTGAGGCACCTAAAACAATTCAAAATATTTTCAGTCAGATTATTGAGTGAAGAAAGAAGAAATGCATACAATATCTGTTGCAACAGCTTAGAGAAGAACATTCCACGGTGAAGCTATGATCATAAAATCCAAAAGAAGTCTACCTTAAAATTCTCTTCCTTTTGTGTCGTCCTTACAGTTCAAATTCTTTTTCTTTCATGCCATTTTTTCTCATCATTCTATAGTTGTTACTTGCCTTCTTGGAAAATGACCACACCACTACTTCTTGAACAGTATTTTAGAGTAGACCAATAGCACCAAAAAAACTTCCTATGAATACTTCAATCAATTCCCAAATAATGCAATTTAAAATACTTCTCAATGCAGAATGCAACCAATAATGTTGCACTATTATATATTAAGAGGAAATTCATTATTAGAACAACATGCTATGCGCCATGGCAAATAAAAGTATGAATCCGCAAGACTTACTTGGTTGGGTTTGATCAACGAAGATTGTGATCCATAAGGAGAGGCTGGATGAGCTTGTACACCTCGGGGTGGTACTGAAAATGGTGGTCCCTGCTGCAATGCAGGACCTGGAGGCGCACTACCCAAAAGAGAATGCATGGTTTGAGGCAGAGGAGGAGGAGAAGGAGCCCGAGCTGCTGCCATTGCTGGTGATGGTCCAAGAGGAAAACGGGGCCCACCCGAAGGGGGCGCATTCGGGCGGGCACCCGGTGGTGGTGCAATTTGACGGGTCGGCGGGAAAGCACCGGTAGGTGGTCTGTACCCAAGTGGTGGAGGTTGAGTAACAGGCGGCCCATAAGGCCTTCCTGGGCCCAAATATGGGGGTCCCACTGGAGGCACCGCAGGTATTGCCGGCGCAGCTGCCGGAGGGCCAGGTCTACGGGCAGAGGTGGGAATTGAAGGCGGTCGATTGAGATTCAAATTCTGCAAATTATCTGGTAAGGAATTGGGATTTGGGTGAATATTAGGGTTTGGTGGATGATTACCGGGAGGCACAGGAGCTGCCATTGATCAATGAAATTCAAACCAAGACCCCAATTTTGATTATCGTTTTAATGGATTCTTCATCCCTGTTGGTATAATACTTGCACCGTGATATTCCAATCCAAAATCAAAATCTACACGTTAGAACAACAACATTCCATAATTCGGTAAATTGAACTCCAAAGGACGGAGTTTTTCAGGTTAAGACAAAAACCTTGGATCGGACAATAATTTTCTATTATTAGGGTTTAACTTAATGCGGATCAGAATTGTTGGCAGGAGGTTATCAAAAAGAAAGTTTTTACAAGGAGATCAAAACAAATTTTGTGGAAGTTAGGAGCAGACACCGGCTTGTGGATAGGGATTAAAGAGGATTTTGGGACCTGAACTGAAGCTAATTCGCGCTCTGTGTATATTTATTAAAAAATAATTATCTGTTTTACCGGAAAATAAAGTGAAAAAGCATCGTTGTAAGTTGTAAGTGCCGACTGCCAACACAACATTTGCTTACATAAATTAATGTTTCAAACCGTTACAAGAATGAAAAGGAGTTGGGGACAAATACGAGAAAAAGATATCACAGTTCAATAAAATTTATTTATTAGCCAAAAATATTAATTAATTAATTTTACACCCAGCAAAATTCATTAAGAAAAACATAAGAAAGAATAAAAAGAACAAACCACAGGTTTTCCAGGGAAAAAAGAAACAACGCTTGACCGTTGACCCTTCACCCCTCTCGACAGTCACACACACAGAGAGTCACAGAGAGTGACATTTATTGATTAATTGTTATTTGGTTAATACCTACAATAAAAAATGCCCCAATTCCGTGCCATTATCTTGTTTGATGCGTCATCCACGCCGGTGGCCACTATCGGTGACGACGCTCCGTACAATCAGCCGTGACTCCAGAACCGCTGCCATGTTGCCGGAATCCGCCGCACTCCACCGGTTGCTCTTCTTGGTCGCCGTTTCTCTCTCGTGCGTTATCCTCTACAAGGACTCCAATGCCCTCCGCTTGCTCCCTCGCTTCTCTTCCTCTCCCTCCGCTTTCTTCGCCACCTACAATTCCCCTCCGGTGAGTCCCTTTCCTCTGATTTCTGGTTCTAGCTTCAATTTGAGCATTGCGTTGTTTCCAAGTTTTTTCATTCCTCTAGCTGTTAAAACTAGCCCTGTGTTGCTCTCAAAGACTCAATTTTTCTTCATTTCCTCTAGCTATTGAAAATGGATATTGTGTTATTCTCAATTTTCGAACATTTCCTGTAGCTGTAAATTAGCTTAATTGTATCTATCTACTGAAACTTGTGTAGGTTAGTGAGGAACGTAGTCTTGAAGAGGTTTTAAAGGATGCTGCCATGGAAGACGGGACTGTGATTTTAACAACTTTAAATGAAGCATGGGCAGCTCCTGATTCAGTCCTCGATCTCTTTCTTGAGAGCTTTAAGACCGGAGAGGGCACCCTGAGGCTCTTGAACCATTTGGTGATTATTGCCTTGGATCAAAAGGCATTTAAGCGTTGTTTGGAGGTACATACCCATTGTTTTGCTCTTGTCACTCAAGGAGTTGATTTTCGTCGGGAGGCATACTTTATGACCCCTCACTACTTGAAGATGATGTGGGCAAGGATTGATTTTCTACGCTCTGTTCTTGAGATGGGACACAATTTTGTTTTCACGGTAATCTCGATCTTCTGTTTTTCTATGTTAAGTGTTATGCATCAACATGAATTTTCCTTGTCATAAAGGAATGGAAAATAAAATGAAAAGGTGAGTACATGGTTTCCAGGGGCTAAGTTGCAATAAAGTAGTGTATAGACAACCCCAGAACTTATAAGCTATATAAATGTAACCTCAAGATGAAGTTAATTATTTATGACAACTTGATGACCAACTTTTAGACTTGAATTACCTTACTCACATGTATGTTTGGTGGGAATATGCTCTAAGTAGATAATGGTTTGTAGATCTTCTGTGTTAATACATTAGTGATCTCATTACATCCTCTTAGGGGATTCAAGTATTGATTGCAAAATGCATCAGTAAGACTCAGTACCCCATAGCTGTCTGTATTTCAATACTGATATGAGACATTTGGTTGTACCTTGATAAGTATTAGTACTCCTTGTATTTTCTTTTTCGTTTTTCGTTTTTTCTTTTTTTCTTGTCCCTTTATTCAATGCCTTCATGGTTGGTCTTTCCTCCTCCAGGATGCTGATATTATGTGGTTCAGGGATCCATTTCCGCGGTTTTATTTGGATGCAGATTTCCAGATCGCATGTGATCATTTCTTAGGCAGCTCTGATGATTTACAGAACAGACCCAATGGAGGGTTTAACTATGTAAAGTCCAATAACCGTTCGATAAAGTTTTACAAATTTTGGTATTCCTCTCGAAAAACCTACCCTGGATTACATGATCAGGATGTCCTCAATATAATCAAGTTTGATCCTTCCACCTCAAAAATTGGACTGAAAATTAAATTTTTGGATACTGCTTACTTTGGTGGATTTTGTGAGCCTAGTAAAGATTTGAATGAAGTTTGTACAATGCATGCAAATTGTTGTTATGGTCTAGATAGCAAGCTTCATGACCTTAGAATTATGGTTCAGGATTGGAAGCAATTTATGTCCTTGCCACCAAATTTGAGGAAATCTTTAATGTTACCATGGGGGGTTCCGCAGAATTGCAGGTAAGGCAATTACATAGATATCTTGGATGTCTTGATTTTTTTTTTTTTAATTTGAATTTATTGTTGCATATATCTGGTTTCCTAATTTGTCAGCATGCATCTTCAATTACTGTCACCCTTTTCCTTTGCCTAAATATCTGGTTTCCTGATTTGTGTGAATTTCATTCCAGCCTTGATTCTCTCATTCGCTATGATGCACCGGAGATCAACTCTCAACATGGTTTGCAAGATTGAATCAGGCTGTATATAAGTTTGATGCTTTTGCCACAGGTGGCTTTCAGTCTTGAATGCCAAGGACCTTCTATGTCTTTATGGATATAAGCCTTCTTGAATGATAGAAAATTGTGGAGATGGTGCAAAGAGTTGGTTTGGAGAAAAATAATCAAGGTCTGCTATCATGTTGATAGTAAACCACACATATGCTGGGGTGGGAAATATTTATAGTGAGAACAGAACTTGGCATCAGGTCCATTAACACTGCCGAGACAGTTTTGCACAGAATTTTGGGGAAGAATCATTTAGACTATTTTTTATCTGAAAATCTATTGGTCAATAATTTTTTATCAAACGATTTCAGAGTTTTAGCCTTTTAGGTATTATCTTGTTATCCAACTAGTTGCAGACTTGCAGTAGTATTTTTGTTATCAAAGGATTTCTGTTATATATTGTTCTTCTGCCTCTTTTCACGCCAACTGTTGAAGAAAATAATAAGTAATAAAAAAGGAAGTGCAGTTTTACCACTCTTTTTCATACGTTTCCATATAAGCACTAATCCTCAGATAGAGAAAAATCGAACAACGAATGATCTAAAGAGAATCAAACGACAAAGAGCAGACTCAGCCTTCTTCCCCTTCCTTGGATTAAAAGACATCAAAATATTATCAATTAATACAAGTAAAAATGCATGTACCAACCTATAAAGAGAGTGAACCCGCTTAAATGGGTAAAATCTATTAATATTGTAGAAGATTAAATCCTGGGTCAGGCAGACAGAGGACGACAAATGATTCAGGCTGAAGAGGCCTCAGATGACCCAATTAAAGATAGATAATGGCTAAAATTAGGGTTAGTTTAAGTGACAAAAGAGGGTGGGGTAATGGCTAGAATTAGAAAAAAACATTTGATTCTTACGATATAACAAAAAAAACATATGATGATTTTTTTATATTTAACCTATAGTTCTTCTTGGCCAAAAAAAAAAAGAACCAATAGTTCTTCATTTTGTATCTAATTTCATTCTTAAAGAAAGTTGATGACTTGATATTGATCCGTTATGCAAGTTGCTTGCCCCGTTGTTCTTCTCGGGCCTTGGCCATGACCCATGAGCGGCATCCCCATTTTATTTTTTTTCAGGAGGAAAGACGATCATTTTGAAACCATGATTACCTCCATATATTTTCTTTAAAAAACTAAATTCCACTTTTAGTGAACTTCTTTTTTTTTTTTTTTTGTCTGGAAATACTTCATTAAAATGCCCAGGGGGCCCACTTTTAGTAAACTACTGCAAAACAAAAAAACTGAAATTGAAATACAAAAATATAATCTACAAAATAATTACAATTACACTGTTTATACATCACCAATATAAATTTCCAATTTACGGCTTACAAGAGCACCTTGATCCCAATTCTCAACACACCTGTAAATACAGAGATCGCAGACAAATCATATAAGAAGAAATCAAGATGAGCAGATACAAACAATCAAGAGTACTGAATGGAACTCCCATCAAGAACTGCATCTGCATGGTAGCAAATCTACTTAATTCTATGGCCCCCTCTCAGGTAAGAGCCTAAGCCATGTCCTTTAATATTGTCTAGCAGCAAAAAGAAGAAAAGAAAAAGAATAAAAGTACAGACTAGGGAACTTCTTCGTTTTTGTTGAAAAGAAACACAAACCTTGTTCCATCAACATCGATGCAAATGAAGTCACCATGTCGCCAACCATCTTGGAACTGGCCAAAAAAGATATCACCAGACTTTGAATAAAAGCGACCTTCACCATTGGCCTTTCCTTTCCAGAAGTTTGCAAACCATCGGTCCCCAGTGTGAAAATAAACCCAGCCCTATATATGACCATAGAAACTACCTATTTCAGAATAATATCAGTTAAAGGGAAAGCACCTACTTATGGAGTTTCACTGTCAAGAGAAGCAAACCATTTTCTATTATTACCATAACAAGAGGCAGCATAATGACAGTATATACAGTTTTGTAATCACTATTTAGGCACAGTAGAAGCAGATGCATCCAAAAGAAATAATAATAAAAAGAAGTTGTGTCTACAATGAGAGAGAGCTCACACCGCTCGTGTCACTCAAAAACTCATCTCACAAAGACAACTCTTACCATACAGACAACTCTTGTCATTCAAATGAAAGAAATATACCTATCATTTCACTTTACATGAAAGAAATTACCTTGCCATGTATGACATCATCCCTCCATGATCCTTGGAACACATCCCCATTACTAAAGTAGAATGTACCAAGACCTGATCTTTTTCCATAGCGCCACATACCATCATATATGCTTCCATCTCCAAGAACCAGACGACCCTATAAAAATTTCTGTAGAATTAGCATTTACTTTCGTTTGTACAGATCAAATTATAACACCCTCAAGAATTCTGAATTTCACCTACTTTTATAAGGTTGTGGAACAATACCTTTCCTTCGGGAAGACCTCCTTGGCATCGCCCTTTGTAAATTCCTCCTCTGTATTGCATCTCCACCATAGGACTCCACTTTTTTGGTGAGTCTCGTTCTGTTTCCTGTATGAAGAATAGGTAACCAAAACTAAATCCTCATGTTCTGGAAAGTATTTATAAGAACAGGTCAACTATGATACACATACTACATAAGATACTATTTCATTAAGATATATCCTCATAAAAGATTACACTGGTATTCTTATCATTTTCTAGAATCTAAGACAGAAAAGAGATGTATGATTCTTAACCTGTGCTGGCTCTACATTTCAATTACTTCATTTCTCTTTTCTTAAAGCAGGGAAGAACTGCTTAATGTAATGGGGAAACTATTTATGATCTTTAAAGTGCATTGAAAATAAGAGATTTAAACAGAAAATATATGTTCATTTAACACCAGTTTACCAGCATAGATGCTGCACGAACAGAGAGGTTTCCTTGCTTCTTGGGATCATCAGCATATCTTCCTTTTACAAGGGTCGATGCTGTATTATAAAATTCCCTCACTGCTTCAAGCCCTGAGTCAGTCAATGAACTCCAAGAAGACATGCTCAAATTGACAAGTGGTGGTGCTTTCCCGTCATCTTCGGTTTTTGTCTCTGAGTTTTGTGTTGGAAATGAGGTATTGACACTGTCTTTCAACTCTTCTGCAGGCCTTACACCAACTGGAAGGCAGAAGATGCCCAAGTTATCAAGCATCAGAGTAGCTCCATCTTCAGCTGCCCTCTCTTTCGCCCAATCCTTTGCAATCTGATATCCTGGTCCCAAGTTCCAACTAACAAGCGGCTGCCTTCGGAAGGCCAGAGTGTCTTGGTAATGCATTTTAAGATTTAACCATGATTAGTCAAATGAAAATACTTGTTTGACTTCAAGAATGAACAGTAATGTCAAGTGTTTTTAAGTATTACTGGAGCGCCGGCAAAGACTACTCCTTCAAACTGGAAACTAGTAATTCAAATCTGAAGATGGAAACAAAAAAAAAAAATAGTAGTGCTACCTTCAGTGGTTGGATCGTGTAAACTAGAAGATTCATTCATGGCCTCAAGCATTCCGGCCTCATTTTGTTCAGACCCCCTATAAGAATTCCTCCAAAAACAAAAAGTTCGTCAAAGTTTTTAAAATTGTGCATGGCAGACAAATCCTCAAGAGAACAAAATTAAAAGTGAGAAATTGATTAAACCTTGAAATGTGGAACTCATCATACTTGCTGTTTGTTACTATCTGGGGTCCTTCAGAGTACTTATAACCTTCAGCTACAACATCAACAGAATTTCTATTTACCATCTCACTAGAATATGGTGAATCTATCTCTTCAGAAAGGCATGCATTTTCAAGTGATGGGTTTTCCCGAGTGTCATTTGATTTCCATGAGTGTCTACTGAAGAGATTGAAAATAAAAGGGAAATGCTGGGCCAATCCAGACAATATGCTACTTTTCTGAGATGCCTGTTTTCTGGAGAAACTGGTAATCACAGAATATATGCATTAGAACACTAGAAACAAGATTCATGCGCAAACCAGTCAAAATTTGTTAAATAACCAGAAAGTAAAAAAGTGTCAAGTACTAGCCTTTAAATACTTAATACAAGACATAATGTGAAAAGTTACCTTACAATAAGAACTGTTGTGACTACCAGGTTGGGCTCTAGACTAGGTTCATGAATTGTAGACATTAAGATTTCCCCCTCATATTCTGTAGTTTGGCGGAAAGTATGCAAAACTGCATGTACATCACTGTTATCAATGGCGCCTGAACTTGCAATGATGCATATAATCATACCATCCAAGTCCTATGCAACAGAGAAAGAACAGCAAAAACCTAAAATCAGAACATTAAAATTGAGGGGTTTTGTACACCTGGTTGATAATAATATAACTTATAAGCATGCGACGATGGTAGATATTCTAACAAAAACATTTTCAGACAACATTATAACAGCAAAGAAGATTGAGAGAGAAAAAAAAGAAAGAAAAAAAACATGTCAATGACACAATTGACACAAGTGACCCATAGAAAAATAACCAACGTGTGCATTTAGTTCAATTTGATCATACCTTTACACCCACACTAAGGAAGGGGCAGTCATACATAGATCGTAATATTGACGTTTTGATGTTGTAGCCAGCACCAAATCCAATTTTTGCTTCTTTATATTCTTCCAAGATCTGCACATGGTTGCATAAGAAACGGACCAGCAATGGTAAAAGACAGAAGGAAGAAAATGCACTCTTAAAACTTGGGGAAGCGAAGACACTAATGTTTACAGAATAAAATGTGATTAAGAAAATAAAACATAAAAATTTGTGCAAAAAAAAAGTAAATAATTTAATAAAGCCCATCATAACTTGCACAAAAGTGTATGGTATGAACACTTACTTTAATAACTTCTGAAACTTTGATTTCTTTCACATCATAATGGGATGCATCGATAAGTTTTCTGTGTGCATCCTATAAGTGCGCCATCAATAACCAGTCACAACCTGGGCTACTTTTAACTTCGAAAACCAAACAAATATGAAAGAGGTATACTTACAGATGTTAGAACAGATACAGCAGTTATTGCCAATAAAACAGCATTATTTGCAGTCTTGACAGCTTCATCTAAAGTTACCAAATCCTTTTTAAGTAACATGTCAGTGTCAAGACCTGCATGTGAAAGAATAAACAAGAGTGCCACTTTATGGTTAGTGGATCCACTAGGAAAAGAAAAAAAAACATAGTATGTAGGGAAAAGTATGTTAAATTTTTTTCCTTCTTATTTAATGGGGAAAAGCACACACTAGAAAACTGGTTTGGACATTGCTCTAAATAACGCGAGGCTTCAAATTTTCATCAACAGAAAATACAACACATCACTCACCAATAAATAAATTTGTATGCTCCTGAAGTTTTTCCATTAGAACTTTGGCCTGCACATTAGGTTAAAAGTCATTTCTCTTGCTGTCTAGATGCACAAGATTCTCAAGAGAGCAAATTATGATACATTCATCCTTAGTTCCATTATTACTTCCAATTTCTATACTTGGTGTAGTTTAAATTTCCCATAAGATGCATAACAAAAATAAGTCAATTGATAAACACTACCTCATCTTGGCGCCTCTGTCCTTCAAAGCTGAAAGGCTTCATAATAATAGTGACCACAAATCCATTCACAGATCTTATTGTTCTGAGAATATCAATTGCTATCGTGAGATCCAAGGCATATCCTGCACTTGCCACCTAGAGACAAAAGAAACAGAGAAAAATTGGTTGCCAGTAAGCTTCATATAGGAGACAAAGTATACCTACATAGTAAAATAACATGGAGTCATGGGACAAATTCTGAAAATTTATTACACTGGCTGACAACATAAACCTGTCCCATTCGTAACTAAGTACGCAAAACACATCCAACAATCCCTTAATGGATAATAATCAATTCAATTGAAAAACTGACTCATAAATACAAGCAATAGGTAAGAAATGTACAAACAAGGATAATAGTTTTTGAACATGACTTTAAAGGCCGCGGAGCTTCAAAACCCATAGGAGTCACATCTGCAATCATTGGAGTCATATCATGAGGATTGAAATATAATTTGCAAGATAAGTCATATCAAGAAAAAAAAAATCCAGTCAAAAACTTTGTGGGAAAAACGCTGAACCTTTTCCAAGGATCCGCTGTTGTAACTGCGCCTTCGAATTCGATGAATCTTTGATGAGAATATGCCTGCATGAAAGTCCATTGTGTATAACTAAATTTTTTTGAGTAACTCGCAAAACATACATATATATATACATTGAAATACACACATTTAGCGTAGCCAAACACTAACATACATAGCCTTGCTTCAGTTCAATGCATTACATTGCAGCAAATTGTATAATTACCAAATTTGCAACATAAAACATTCACCGTAGCAAAAGACAACAGTTCGCTTACCAATATCGCAGAGACGAAAACTGGAACTGCGATTCAAGACAAAAATCGAGAACCGCGTCCTTGCGACTACCAATACAGATCACTTCAACGAACTCAGAATTTCCCCAAAAATCCTCGCAATTCACTTCACTGTCCACATCGGTAGGTCCATTACTGGCCGAACTCGCAGTTACTCGAAGCGAAGACCGATTCCAGCTGCACCTACTCCACTTTATATTGTACTTTTGTCTGTGACGAAACCAGCATTGCTTGAATACAAATCCACGGCACAGAGAAACACCGGAAGATGATCGGAAATTTGTGAATGCGGGAAGCTCCATCGCTGTTGCTAGAACTCAAAGGAGTTGGTGCAATGGCAGATTGGGCGGGAGGGTTTTGAGGAGGGAGAACCAGTAACGACCTCAGAGAGAATGATACTTGTTCTTCTTTGTCCTTCGATCATTAATGGAGGTATTAGTGAGTTCAGACTCAGTTGGGCTTAGCCCACTAAGAATTTTACATGTCAAAGCCCAGCCCACCATCAACCAACACAACCAAATAACCTAACCCGGCCCTCCAGCCCAGTAACCCACAATATAGTATGTGGGGATTTGATTTGATTTTTTCCAACAAAAACAGTGTACAGGTACTTGCATATTATTGATTCATTGAATGCAACTTGGAGCTTTTATAATTATTTTGGCGTTCTCCCTTATTGGATATTGCAAACATTTGATGTGAAGTCAACCAATGATAGCAAGTCACCTCCAAATTGATGATCAGATGTCTTTGTCGATATAAATAGCCGTTAAGCATATATGTAAACTGTCTCACTGTTAATTTTACCTTTGCTATATGCATGTTACTACTAGTTAATACCGAGTTACTTTGCTATTCATCTTCTTCGTTACTTCAAGGACTTTTATTCATTCTTATTTTGTGTCTTTCTTGTAGGCCTCACCAAAAAGCCCAAGGCTCGAAGCTAGCCTGGCCCATTATGCCTGAATCTCGATATAGCCCAAAATTTGGACCAGCCTAGCTCGGCCCGAAAGTCCTTTGGGTTGGGTTTGGGCCATATCCTTGGAGCCCACAACCCGCCCCGATTAGGCATGCCCAAAGCCTGGTACAAATCCGACCCAAAGTCCGTTTACACATATATATATCTTCAATAAAAAATAAAAAAAAATCTTGGCTATATTTTGATTCGAACATGAGACTTAACAAAACTAATTTCAACTCTCAACCAACTAAACTGATTACTTTATTTGTCTAGTTTGTGAATCATAATATATTTAATAGATTTTTCTTTGTTTACTCTAATAAATTAGGTTTTATATAATTTATATAATGTATTAATAATTTAATATATAAGGAATCTCAAATTTTGTATTAAATATTTAAATGGATTATTTGGGGTTTGAATTGTTTTAAAAATATTATTTGGGGTTTAGAGTTTTTATTACATATGTTTTATAACACATAAGATGCAATTGTGTTTCTAACAATCCAAACTATTCATTTTTTAGTTCTTCACTCAAAAATTATCCCTGCAAAACATTAGCTCAATCGGAGATGTAGAAGTTAGGTAATAGTGGTCCAACTTATGAACAATCGTGGTTTTTCTAATGATAATCGAACAGATAGATGAATTCTGATTTGACCGATTTTTTGTAAAGATGATCTTTGACTATGAACATAGAAAATGAATGGCTCAAATTGTTGAAATCACGTTATAATCTTCACAATTATGGAAACGACAAGATTTTAACGAGAAAGTTATTAGAATTATACTTTTCAAATGTATTTATATGTAGAAGCTCACATCTCAATCATGTTTTCAACGATCCGAATCGTTCATGTTTTAGTTTCTCACTCAAAGATAATCTATGCAAAAAATTAGTTCAATCGAAGATGTAAAAGTGAGATAATGATTGTCGAATTAATGAACGATCGTGATTTAATAACTTTAATTATAGTTGTATTATAAAAGTTGTATATACACATATACATTTATGTTTTATTATAATAGTAATGTTGTATATAATTTTAAAAGTTTATTATTTATGGTATTACACTATTACTAATATAATAATATTATATAATAACTTAATAAATATATTAATAATTTATTGAAGTAAATAAACGAAAAAACTATTAAATATATAATGATTCACAAACTAAACAAATAAACTAGTTAGTTCAGTTGGTTGTGAGTTGAAATTTGTTAAGTGAGTTGAAATAAACTATATATATATATAAGTATATGATAGATAGCTGTTGGTACCACGTGCACAGAAAGCTAGCATATATTAAGAAGTGACTAGGACAATAATTAATTAATTAATTAATTTGTCATTCTTATGCAGCTGAAGCCTAGAGAATCTGCAAAACTTTTTGTTGAATTCCTTAAAAGAGTCCAACTTTGTTTCAGGTATATCAACAAATCCACTTTACTGAATGTCGGAGTGATGAGGGTCTAGTTGCTTGAGCTAGCTAGGTATTCTAGCTCTTAATATATGATGCAATAATCGATCTCCGAGATCTACTGTATATGCTGTACGTAGCGATATACTAATTATATTTTTCATCACAATCTTCAAGAATCATATATATAAATATAATACGTCATGAAGATCATAGAGTCCTCCACTTGGAGCTCTGTGATGCGCATATAAGTGCCCCATAGCAGCATATCTACCCTAAAAGGGTCAAAAAGAACCTCTTCAAATTAACATTGTCCTATAAATTGGATTACACATTTACACTGGTACAAATACAATGGTACGTACTCTAGCTACTAGTAATTTGCACGAGGCTTCCCCGAAGTTGCTAGTATTTTGGCCCACATAATTTCTCTTTCAATTTACATTCCCACAGTCGATTTGATTCTCTTTTTTTTCAGCCCAAATAGTCTTCCTTTTTGAATGAGAGCTACGTCAGCTGGGCCCAAGCAAATTAAAAAAGAATTAATTGGAACGTTTGGGCCTAATGATTCAACCCCGGAAAGCCCTAATATAAGGGTCTTCCTTTCTAATTCCCAATAGGCAATAAATGGCCCTTAACGGCCTGATTACAAAAGCATTTGACCAATTTGAAAATGCATGGGAACGTAAAACAGAAAAGAGTCTCAACTCTTGAGAGAGAGTAAAAGCATATAGCAAAATGGCATGGTTAGTTGGAGCCTTGGAGGTAACGGTAGAGAGGTCAGAGACTGAGAGTTGAGGGTAGCGAATGTAAAAACACAAACGTGAAAGAAACGCCGCCGTTGTTGAAAATGTAGCGTGTCCATGTTCTAACAGAACTATCGTATGTCATATGTCCTCGTGTTGCAACAGACTGCTGTACGTGTTGTCACTTAATGGTCTGGTCTGGTCTGGTCTTATGGACTTGTTGCTGTTACCCTCACCACTATCCCACAGTGCTTTCCTTCAAATGCTTAATTTCACCTTCTCTCTTCATATATATTATATATCTGAGTTTGACAATTCTCTGTATGTAACTGAAAGTTTTATATACTTTTTAAAATTTTAATGTTTTTTTACTATTGTATTATATTTTTTTATTATGTGCCATTCCATCTTTTTAATTCATCTTACATATAAATATTTTATAAATAGATATAGGAAACGTTTATTTACCAGACAACTGTCTGACATATTATTTTAATTATTAGATGGTCTGACATATTATCTTATCAATTTGTTTGAGATAAGTATACAACTAATAAGATAAACCATTTGAGCTGGGGTCAAACTATTTACTTCATTGAGAGTTACATGCAGGATCGGACCTTCCTTAAGAGTTTGATGCCACGTTACAAGAGTTGGTTGCCATTGTATGACTATATAGTAAGATAGTAATTAATAAATTAATTAACCACGTACCATTTTCAAAATTCAAATTCGAGATATTTTCATTAATTTATTATCAACCATGAAAAAAATCCATTGGTTTTATTTTTCTTTTTGCTCAATTAGTACTCTTCGATAAAGGGGACCATATTAAAATATCTTTATATATAAAAAAGAAGAAAAAAGAATTGACATTTTTTTAATGATGCAAAGAGCAGGTGAATAATACGCCAATCAAAATATATCTTTTACTGAATTTAGGCATTCTTTTCCCATTAAGCAATTCAGACACTGCATCCAATTAAGAACCTCCCATTAGGATTTGCATGCAACTTAATAGCTGCAGAAAGCTAGCTAGAGGACATGTTTAGTGGTTACTGAGTCTGCTGGGTTCATAATTAAATGTCATATATCCAACCAAAGAAATGAAGACTATTTACACCCTCATCATATTATCAAAATGAATTGACACACACACATATATGCATGACAGTGATATGCATAGTTATAGTTAAGCTGTCATTGTTTTGAAGAATGACAGATCTGCTGCTAGCGTTCTTGTATGAGGAAAAGGGTTTAGCTGGCAAGGAATAAAAACTGTCATTCCAAGATTGAAATGAGAAAAGAAGAAAAATTGAAAAACTGTCCCAATCAAGTACTATTAATTCAAATCCCACACAAAAAGCAAACATTTCACTCTATTATATCATTTTCATTTCCAAGTGAACACCATGTTTATTAGGGAAGCCAAAAAAAAAAAAAAGGTGGACTCACTCAAATCGATCACTATAATTAATAACGACCATAGCAATTGTTTTTGACTGATTTTAATTCTTTATAATTACTCTAGCAGGCCGAGGATGACACAAAGTTGGTGATGACAAGAATGTATAATTAAATTAGTAGTGTAAAATCTGAATTGATTTTCCCATGTAATTGTTTATGGATAGTGGTTGGATTAGGTCCTTTAATTACGATGATGAATTTCCCATGTAATTAATTAATTAATTAGGAAAAGACTAAAATGGCCTTTCATGCATAGGGCCCACCGGCCCAGATGTGAGTGGCAGTAGGAGAGCCAGCAAATGAATTGCATGTAAGTGAAACGGACCTAGTGGGCGCTGATGCAGCAGGAGCTAGCTCTCTCTTTACACATATATATGTATATATGTCAGGGGCTCTGTGACCAGAGCGACCTCTCAAACGGTAACAACAGTACTACTACTACTACAACTCTGGTAGCTAGCTTAAGCTCAATTTCAGCAAACACCTTCATCGATCCAATTAGTTCCAAGGAACCTTCAGGTGCTCTCTAATTGACCCAATACTCTATAATTTCTTCTTCTTCTTCTTCTTCTCCATTTGAAATTTGATATATTATTCAATTACTTGACAATTTTTCTGAAAAATAAAATATTTATATCCATTCTTTTGGTTGAGTTTAGTTCAATTTATTCTCTATTTTGCTAATTTAATTTTTTATTTTTACTGTGAGGTCCACTTGGGAGAGGGTGATGAAAGATGGTTTGTCTGGGAGTGACTAAGAAGATACGAAAATGAGAGAGAGAGAGAGGTAGCTAGCTAGCAGCTGCTGCATGCTCCTCTCACGCACCCTAGCTAGCATGTCGCTATGTGGCAATGGATTGGGTCCACCGACCTGTAGGCCTCACCTTCTCTCTCTCTCTTCTCCCTGTCAATTAATTTTCAATTTAAGGGAGGAAAAAATAAATTTAGTGAAAATCTGGAAAAAATAAAAAAGCCAATAAAAATTAAAAAGAAATTAAAGAAAATATGCAGTGTATATGTGTTACTGTATGTGCATGACACCAAATCATAGAGGCTCAAACAGCATCACTTGCTCAGAATTTTCATTTAAAACAAGAGAAAAAAGCAGAGAAGAGAGAAAAGCATCTAATGCTTAGCTATGGAGTTGATTTCTTTTTCTTTCTCTTCAACTCCCCTTGCTTAATCTGCTAGCTAGCTCTCCTTTGATTTTTTTTGCTTTCTAGATAGCTTTCAGATTAATCAGTACTACTCCCAAAAGCCTCTATCCGCGCCGGCTTTTGGGTAAAATTTCAGGTCGACTCAAATTTCTTTCTAGAATTCAGATTAAGAGAAGAAGAGGAGCTGAGTGAAGATGGCTGCATCTTCTTCATCCGGCGCAGCGCTTTTCGGAAATAGAGAAGAAGATCAAAACCAGATGAAGCAACAACATTCCAGCTCCACACCAACCTCATCCACAGCTGCAGCAGCTGTCCCACCCCAGAAGAAAAAGAGAAACCAACCTGGAACCCCAAGCAAGTATCCAACAATTTTTTTTCTACCAAGCTACCTAACACAACAAATCAAAGAATGATTTTCTCATGAATTCAATTAATTAAATTGTTCACAGTCATGTGTTTCTTCCATTTCTCTCTTGCTTCACATGCACCTCTTCATCTATCAATGAATCCCCCCAAAGGAACCCTAATCGGGAGGGGAATTGAATTGATGAAATAGGCACACACACACACACACATATATATAATTAAGATGGATTGAAATGGGCAAATATATATAAGTTTATAAAATTATATCATTCTATATTGTCTTGTAGTATTTCTTGTTGTGATTTATATATTTTCTAATTTGTTGTTTGGCATTTTTCATAACACAGATCCAGAAGCGGAAGTGATAGCACTATCTCCCAAGACGCTAATGGCAACAAACAGGTTCATATGTGAGGTGTGCAACAAAGGGTTCCAAAGGGAGCAGAACCTACAGCTCCACAGAAGAGGACACAACCTGCCTTGGAAGCTTAAGCAGAAGACTACAAAAGAACCAAAACGCAAGGTCTATCTGTGCCCCGAGCCCACATGCGTCCATCACGACCCCTCTAGAGCTCTCGGTGACCTCACCGGCATCAAAAAGCACTTCTCTAGAAAGCACGGCGAGAAAAAGTGGAAGTGTGAGAAGTGCTCCAAGAGGTACGCTGTGCAATCCGACTGGAAGGCCCATTCGAAGACCTGTGGGACTCGCGAATACAGATGTGACTGTGGCACTCTCTTCTCAAGGTAACACACTGTTCATCAACTTTTCAGCTCAATTTCCAATTAATTAATCATAACCATAATCATAGCATCATAAGTATAGTAAAAGGGCTAGCTAGTAAGAAGGCGAAGAGATCGAGTACGAGATTTGGTGGTGTCACACACACACCTCACACAAAGTACTTCTTGGCGTCTTTGGGTTTAGGGCCTCTAGGCTTTAGATTCCTCATCGTCAAAGTGACAGGAGAAGAAAAAGTTTTCATGCTTTTGGTATGCGTTTTCTGCCATATGGGTCTTCGTTTCTCTCTCTCTCTCTCTCTCTCTCTCTCTCTCTCTCTCTCTCTCTCTCTCTCTCTCATTTCAATTCACACCGGGCCTTATTCTATTTTCTTTGTCCCGTCAATGTTTTTATTTTAAATTTTCTTTGGGGAAGGAAATGCCAGAAAACATGCTCCCACGTGAATTATCTCTGGAAACTGCCATGGTCGTAGTGGTTTCAAGATACATCCCGGCCCAGAGGAATTTATTTATTTTGTTTTTAAGAAAGAAAAAACAAATAGCAGTACTAGTAGTACTAAACTAGTTCAATTTTCTTTTGTTTTACCTCGGAAACACCGCCCTCTTTCGCTCTTCGGCTTTTTCGTATTCACGTGTTGGTATTGCCATGTAGAGAGGGTGCTACTGGTGGTGTTGTTACTGGGTTTTTGTTCTCTTATCAGTTGGCCAAATGTGATCGATCACTACTTTGAGATACTTCTTTTCAATTTTCCATCATCATAACCTTTGACACCCCTAGCTAGTCATCCTCTCTCTCTCTCTCTCTCTCTCTCTCTCTCTCTCTCTCTCAACTGGTTTTCATGAGTTCACCATGGCTTGCAGTTTGAAAGCTGCCTGTGTACTCATTGTGAATTTGGGTTAATTTCGTGGACTAATTGGAAATTGGAAATGTTTAATTTTGGGAAAAATTTCTCATGTGGAAAAAACAGACATGCATTTCATTGGTTTTGTATTAATTGAGCACAAGTCCTCAAATGGGTTTGTTGATTGATTACGTTTCATCAGTTGGAATACATTCTTTTGTTGCATTTATTGAACTGCCAGTTCTTGAAATGGTAGTTTCTTTGTTGTTAATTTGACTCAACATTTTTTTTCACATTTTAGAGAAATTCCCTATCACATACCCTTCTCAATTCCTTGTATCATCTTGGGAAATTTTGGTTAACTTCCTTCTGCGATCTCTAGCTACCACCTGCTTGATTCTGCATTAATATCTAGTATGGCAGATTCGTGCGTGCAACTGCAGTGCATGTGTAAGTCATTAAATGTGTCCCATTCAAGCGTGAATTTGAGTTTGCAACATATTAAGTTCTTAATTAATCTTAATTATTCAAAAACCCTCACTGTAATTAGGGTTTTGATTTATGATCACTATTAATTAGAATGATAGAAATCATAGCATCGTGTATATTTTGAATTTTCCATCTGAAGCCTAGCTAGCTTATGCCAATATAGTGGGGCCATTGAAATGGTCTAAATGGAAGTCATCTCATGCATGTAAGACTCCGTACATTTCTAAGTTGATGCAATAGACATGACTTTTTGTTGAGAAAATGTTTTAACCTAGCAATAGCAAGCTGTACTACATATATATTTACCATGAAAGATGTATCGATGATCCAATGGGTTTTCATAATTTTGCAGGCGGGACAGTTTTATCACTCACAGGGCCTTCTGTGATGCACTGGCCCAGGAAAGTGCAAGGCATCCACCCAATTTGAGCAGCCTTGGCAGCAACTTATTTGGGGGTACCAACAATAACAACAACAACATTACTGGCTCAGGTTTATCTCATCATCACCAAGTGGGTCACCCTCCTCAAATTTCCTCACTACAAGACCACCACCACAACAACAATCACCAATCCCCTCATGACATCTTAAGACTCGGCGGTACAACCAACAATGCTGCTCGGACCGGACAATTCGACCACCTCCTCTCCCCTACTCCCATGGGCACTACCTCATCGTCTTTTCGACCACCATCGGCTTCTTTCTTTATGTCCCCAGATCATCATCCGTCCAACCAACAATACCATCATGATCATCAAGGGTTGTTGCAAGCCAAGTCATTCCATGGACTCATGCAATTTTCTGATCATCTCCAGAGCAACACAAACAACCCTCAATCAGGAGCCAATCAGCTCTTCAACCTGCCTTTCCTTTCCAATAGCAGCAACAGCAACAGCACTGCCAACAATAACAACAATAGCAATTTACTAATTTCTTCTCCTCATCATGACCATTTCAACGTCAATGCAAATGGTACCGGTGGTGGCGGAGGTGGCAGCGAAGCCTCGAATCTCTTCTCGTCCGGTCACATAATTGGTGATCATATGAGCTCCGGCGCAGTCCCTTCTCTCTATAGCAATAATCAGCAGCAGCATGCAGGTGCAGGTGTGTCACATATGTCCGCAACTGCACTGCTTCAGAAGGCGGCTCAAATGGGCTCCACTACTTCAAGCAACAACACCACCTCCTCGCTTCTAAGAAGTTTCGGAAGCTCTACCTCGAGCGGCGGCGCTGCCAAGTCCGAAAGGCCTCAGCTACTGAATCCAGCGGCTAACTTAGGCGGCATTTTCGGGGACAATGACAACCATCTCCAAGACCTAATGAACTCCTTCGCTGGTGGTGGGAGCTCAGCATCCATTTTCGGAAGCGCATTTGGTGGTGGTGGTGGATACGACGTGGAAGGAGCGAGTAGGAAGATGAATTTGGAGGAGGCAGCAAAGTTGCACCAGAATAATAATCTGGCGGCGGTGAGCATCGGAGGAGGGTCGGATGGGCTGACGAGGGACTTTCTTGGGGTGGGACAGATAGTGAGGAGCATGAGCGGTGGGTTTTCACAGAGATCAGATCAGCAACAACAACAGCAGCATGGGATTGACCATATGAGCTCCTTGGATTCAGAGAGCAATGCACCAGCTGCGCCGTCAACCCAATCTTTTGGAAGAGGTGGAAATACTTTTCAGTGAATACTACTACAGTACTACATCAGTGAGAGAGGTACGTGAAAATTACTGTGACGTTTTGTAAAAATGATTAAAAAGTAGGGGTTTTGTTTAATTTCTTCGGTAAATGTGTCCTACCACTGCTACCCTTCTGAATCTACTTTTCAGTACTGGCAACCTTTAGTATTTTGGTTTTTTTTTTTTTTCTTTTTTTCTTTTTTTACAAAAAGAAAAGAAAAGACTGACACATAATGTGTGTGTTGCATGGATGGTTACATAATATTGAGGCAGTCATGGGTCATGACCTGGAGTACACAGCGGGTCTTGTCTTTTTGTTTTCTTATATAAAGCATCATACTACTTCTATCTTCTCCTTTTTAACGTTTATCTGGCTGGCTGGCAGAGTCACGAGTAGGGCTCCAGTACATATAAATATCTTCTCTAGACAATAAAGATGCATTTCCAAATTGTCTTGGATTATATGCATGCTATGCTCACCTGATCGAATTCAATTATTTATTTTAACTGTTTCATTATAATTCACCTTGACAATTTTTTTTTTTTTGTAAATAAGTTAGATATTTTTATCATCATTACATTGACTTCTCTTCTCTCCCATGTGCTCAATTTTCTTACAGAAATTAAATAACTTTAAAAAACAAAAAAAGCTACATGTTAAAAAACTTTTCTTCATTTTATTATGACTTAAAACCTTTTTTTTTTCAAGCAGTTAGCTTTTTTTTTTTTTCGTTTGAATTTCCATGGTTTTAGTTTGCTGTTTAATTACAACATATAAAAGAATAGTCTTGACAGTTTAATTTGCTGCCTTTAAAGAAATAAGAAAAGGGACATTGCAATTATTACTAAATTTGGCTTTGGTTGCAGGAAATTTAACTTGTTTCGATCAAAAGGTAGCTCGTTTTTCGTCATACCATATTGAATCCATCAAGTTCTGCAGGCTCAGCATCCAATCCTTAGCGCCGTGAAGTTTTCCATACAGTTCATAATCTAAGGTTCTCCAAGCTGTATATTTTCTTTTTTCGAACCTCAAAAGTGTTTGGGGAGAGTTCATTTTCAAAAATTAAGGCTAGAACTTTCTCGTAGTTTTAAATGACTATATAGTAGACAATTTAATTACTGTGTTTCATGTTAAACAGGTGTTGCTTTATGTATTAGCAGTTACAACAAAATTTAAATGGATAGGAACTTTGGTTGGTATTTATTAACTTTGACCACACATGCAACTGTCTCATAATGTTTCCAGAGCCGTTACCAAATAAGTTAAAATAAGTCCATGTGGGGACATATATAGCTGGAAGCCTGGAAATGAATTGACTCAGAAAAATTATTCGTTAATTTTATTTCTTTTAAATAGCATTTAAAATGGTTTTTTTTTAGCTAATAAATCTAAATAACGTTGCTGCTTTATTTTCCTTTTATTTTTTAATGATTGGGAAATAATTTAGTTGGTAGAAGGTCTCTAGCTAATTCACATTTCCATTATTTTCCTCAAATGTTGTATATATATATATATATCCAATAAACTTAATTTTTACCATTTCTCAATCTTGATTTTCTTTTTTGCTAATTTTAAAATTCAACGTTCTGCAGTTTCTCTCGAATATGTATGTCTTTTTTTCTAATGAAAATACATGTTCACCCTTCTTCATTTTTTTTTCAAACAAATTTATTTGAATACATATACGTGTTATAGGTGTGTTTTCTGAACTTCATGTGATTCCATGACCAATGCTGCTATAGTAATTAAACCGAAGTTGAATTAAAGACAACAGTATTATTGTTTGATATTTAATTTCATGCCCCTTGGAATTTAACAAGTTGAGTAGGTACGTGTTAGACAAGTATAGATCGAAGAATGACCTTTGTAATAATCAAAGAACATTATATTGCTCATTGGGTTTGATGTGTGACGACTGGTCAGAGGTATCAGTACCATATATATATATATATGATCAAATATTTATATAGATTAATTATAGACAAAGTTCACTATTGATCATCAATTTGTGAGCATGAATGTGTGGGCAGGACTAATGCATATGCATATTTCTTTTTCTTTTTTCCTTTTTTTTTTGTTGAGAAGAATTAATACATGCATGTTAATATTAGGGAATAGGGACCAATGCATAACATTCCATTTGATTCATTATACGTAGGCAGAGAGAGAGAGAGAGATCGAGAGCAGATGCAGTCAATTTCGAGTCCTAAAGAGACAAGTTTTGAGGCCTAAACCCCACCCTCAAGACCTCAACGTACGGGTGGGTGGGAAGAAAAATAGAGACAAGATTGCATTATTTCTTTTTGTAATCTACTACCATAGATTATATATATGGTACGATCCACTAGCTTAATTAGCAGCCTTAGCGCGCTATACATTTATCTATGAATTAATCCGGATATCGATCATATATATATATATATGATATCGATCCAAAACACTTGTTGACGTATCGTTGAAATATATATATTTCTCACCCCATGCCATTTATCTACCTAGCTAATTAATTCTCTCTCATTCGCCTGATATATTGACTCTGTCAACAACATAATTAAGTGCCAACTCCCAAGGTTGTATCCAATTACATGTACATCTATCTTACAACTATATGTTAATTGCCAGTCCCAGGAAGTGTTCAAATTGTCAATCGTGTGATGAATTTGATCTTTATTATATTTGTTGTCAATGTCATTGTCAATGTCCTTAATTGATATTAGTATATTACATCACGCACACTATATATTCTTAATTAAAAGATCATGAATTTTTTTAAGGAAGATTTAGAGTCAAGTTTATTTTATGAGTCTTTTTTAAATTAAAACCGATAGTGATTTAAGGTTTTTAAGTAAGTACTTTTATTTTTCTTTTTTTACGGCCGTCCAAAATTTCGAATTTAAAACCTAACATGTTGTTTTGACAAAGCCTACTCTATATCCTAGAAGGGGAAATATCCTTCAAATTAGAAAATAACTTTATTATAAATTTTAAAAAATTCTTATAAATTAAAAATTTTAAAAAATTTCTTATAAATTTTAAAACACTTTATTTACATTTAAAAACTGATTTTCTAAAATACCCAACCTGATTATCTCTTATTTTAATCTAAAAATAGTACTTATTTTCATGGCAAAAAAAAAAAAGAAGATAATTTCTGTGTTATTTTTTTTTAAATTAAATAGAGAGGGCGGAGATGAGAGGAGAGAGATGGATGTCACTCTTTTGGTAATTATTTTGATTAGAGATTAATTAACTACTGACTACTTGGCCAAAAAAAAACTACTTACTAGCTAGTTATCTTTAAGAAAAAAGTATCTCGAGTTGACAGAGTTTGTGATTGGACTCTTGAGGTTAGATACGTGCAAGTGGTTAACGTGGTCTATATACATCTGGTCCCACTTTTTGGACAAAAGAGAAACTCTTCTATACATCAAAGGCCATCACTTATGTAACAAAAAAAAGAAAAAAAGCCATTACTTGGTATTGAGCATTTTGGAGAGATTGTACAAGACACACTTCTCTCTTCAGAAAATTTTTAATTTCATTCTACCTATAGACTTTGGTTTCAGGCTTCAATGAATTAATATATGCATATTCATCCTAACAATTTTTTTTTTTAACATAAATTATTGTTTGTAGTTAAAATAGGGCAGATGAAATATTCAAATTTTGAAAAAAAAATTAAAAAAATAGAGGTTATCAACAGTTGCAGTACTCACGGGCTGCTGATTCCTTTAAATATGGAACAGACAACAATTACGACAATAGTCGACAGCCGTATCAATTTTCCAATAATTACAATAAAGAAAATAATGCTAGCTACTTGAATATTTCATATATATATATATATATTCTGCTGCCTCTGCTTGAATATAGTAGTATAAATATGCATCGCCAGCATGCAGTACTGATCTCATAGTAGTCTGGCCCTAAACCCAATAGCAAGACACATGCATATGCTCCTAATGTTCATGAAATAATTTAAATATCTAATTGTTAAATCCAATATATGTAAATTAAATATCTATCTATGATCAGGAGCAGTAGTACTGAAGTAGAATATTAAATGTGACTTAACGTGGACCTTGGTAAGGAATTAGAATATTGAAAAAGAATTGTGTGGAAAGGTACGTAGCGCCAATATTATTAAGTATTGTGAAAGCAAGCAATGCTTTGTACTTAGTTTTAGCAGTGGCCAGTAGGGTTAGGTATTAGGTAGCCGAACAAATTCTTCTGCTTAATATTATAATATATATATTAAATTAATCATTTATTTTTTGTTGTTCTTGATGCATGGCATAATATTAAAATATTAGTTAGGGATATCGTAAGCAGACCAAGATATAAGAAATTAAATTCTCGCTTGTCTATTATGTTGGAATGTATTCATTGTGAAGATTCTGCACAAACAGTGTCTCGATAAGCTAGCTATCGGCCTCCTAGCCTCCATGTCTCATGTACGTCTGTGACATTCTTATTCCATACTCAACATAATATATATATATATGCTTGGCCCAGATATATACTCAATAATGGCTCACCTCATACATTTACCCATGTTAATATAGGGACATCGATCGATATATCGATCCCATTAGTAACATCTCACAGCATGCACTCTGAATTTCCATGTTTTTTCTCGAGATATTTTCACATATATGTTTAATTAATATAATTAATTTAGACATATATATATATTTGTATTTCTTATTTGAAAGCACGCATCAAATAATAATACTCGGTTCACCAAGGGGGGGGGGGGGAGAGAGAGAGAGAGAGAGTTATCCATTTTATCATGACTAATTAGCAAGAAAATTCAGGTACCACATGTGGTACAGTACTGGTACAGGGATATGATAATTGAAAATTAACGTACTGGGATCAAGTGTAATATGCCTTAAGGCATGCACATCGATCATGTAGAAATAATTACTGAAACCCTACCTAATTAATGCTTGGGGGTCAAGACAACTAGTTCATGATAATATGTAGTCCTTAATTTTGCCTACATATATATTAATTGAACACTTTTATCTTTGGTCACACCTCATGAGAACTGTGTGCTCAGTAGTTGTCATTGCAGTGTAGTCCCCCCAAAGGGTTGAGTTGCCTGCGCAGACTTCAACTGTTCAGCTAGGTCTAAGGACCTCATATTCATGCCATGTCCATGATGTTGTTGTTCTCCCTGTTGTGAGTATCCCCCGCTGCCACCACCACTGCCGCCGCCCAAGTTTCTCACCATCCCTCCAACACCAAGAAAATCCAAAGTTAATTTATCAGACCCTCCAAAACTTACACCCAAATTTTGATGCAACTTAGCCGATTCATCCACGTTGCTAAAGTTTCTGTTATTAAACCCACCAAAGTTGTTATGATGATCCTGTCCGAAAATGGAAGAGCTCCCATTGGCAAGAGAGTTCATTAACCCTTGAAGATTGTTTTGATCATTGTCCACCTGTGATGACCTTATCAACTCATGTTCACCTGATCCACCACCACAGTGGTGGTGATCACCACTAAAAGTAGTGACCAGTTGCCTGCCGGATTTGGCTGCTCGTGTAGTTGATGAACTGCTCAGTCCTCTCAGCAAAGACGAGCTTTCGTTGCTTGTAGTGGAACCCATTTGAGCAGCTTTCTGAAGCAATGCAGTGGCAGACATATGGGATTGATCATGCTGTATGGAATTCCCGTACAGAGATGGTAGACTAGTAGCCGCGGAGCCAATCTGATGATCATGATGAGAACCCATCTGCACGTTAAATTGATCACTAGTACTAAATTGATCAGTGCCGCTACTTGTGCCATTATTAGAAAAGAAGCTGAGGTTAAAGAGATTGGCAGCAGAAGTTGATGAGGGTGAGGGTGAGTTGTTAGCGTTGGATTGCAGATCAGGAAGTTGCATCAGCCCATGTAATGCCTTGTTGTTTGGAAAAGGGACTCCTCCCACTCCATGATCTTGAAAGCCTTGGTTGAAGAAATTAGTACTAGAGGAATTGGGCATGGCTTGTTGTCCGAAGGAATTAGAAGTGGGATTTGATGGTGGGTAATTGAGGTGCTCAAATTTTGCAGCAGGAGTAGTCCCTCCTAGCCTCAACATGTTACTATTAGGTGGGTTGGATAGGCCTAAGCTCATCATGTTGGTATTCCCTGATGCAGCAAAGAGATGAGTACCCATGGTGTTTAAGCTTGAAGGATGCCTTGCAGTCTCCTGAGCCAGTGCATCGCAGAAGGCCCTATGAGTGATAAAGCTGTCCCGCCTATATATATGAAAAGAAAGCTCATCATATATATATTGATTCATTTCATGTACATACAAGATAGATCATGAAAAAGAAGTTTGTACTATTCTGACTTTCTGAGTACGAACTGTGGAGAAAGAATGGAATCTTTTATTTAAGCAATAGTGTTTGAAAGTAACTAAATTTCTGTATGTACCAAATTGAGAAAACGTAATCACACCATGAATGAAAGTAATAAAATTTAACAAATTGTATAATTCAATACCTGAGAAAAGTATGGACACAGTCCTAAACTACAAAGTAGCAGTCTAATCATCAAACACTAGTCTAGTACCAGTCTGACTTCTAAACTTTCAAATTAAAAAATAAGAATGCATAAAATTAAGTATTAATAAATTGAGAAAGAACTGTAAATTAAGCAATTAAGTAGCTAGAAATTATGGTGGCCCAGTTGATGCATGTGAATTACGCCCCAATTACCGGAAATTACTGCTGAGAGAGAGAGAGAGAAGATTCTGGTCCCATGATCGAGTTGTGTTTTCATGAGAAGGAGTAGCTAGCTGGAAGGGGTGAGCAAGGTCTGATGGATTACATGAAGCCAAGGCAGAAGAGAACAAAACCCAGAAGCTTACATATCGTCCAACTCATATGACAACAATATATATGCGCGCGCTTCAATTCCTTCAAATTTCAATTGCAATTGCATGTATCTATGTGTATAATTACACTACACGTGAGTCAGTCGAACCAAAAACAAAACATGAATTGAAGGAGCTAGCGGCGTTTTCGAGGAGAAAGATGAGGTTTCTTTCTTCTTGTTGTTTTCCTTGTCCCCAAGAAATTTCATTTTCCCTTTTGAAACCCGTAGATTAATTTACGACCTTGGCAGTTTCACACACACAGAGATTACTCACGTGGACACAGAGTCCAGCTGCCATTTTAACCCAGACAACCACACCACACACCCAAACACACAATTCAAAACTTTCCTATATCTATATATATTCTTTCTCATAATTAATATAATTAAAAAGAATGGGTGAACGAATGAATGAATGAAAATGATTTGAAAGAATTAATCAGTTTATGGATTATAATTAGAAGTAGGTAATTTAATTACCTTGAGAAGAGAGTGCCACAGTCACATCTGTATTCGCGAGTGCCACAGGTCTTGGAATGGGCCTTCCAATCCGATTGCACGGCGTACCTCTTGGAGCACTTGTCGCACTTCCACTTCTTCTCGCCGTGCTTTCTAGAGAAGTGCTTTTTGATGCCGGTGAGGTCGCCGAGAGCTCTAGAGGGGTCGTGGTGGACGCAAGTGGGCTCAGGGCACAGATAGACCTTGCGTTTGGGTTCTTTTGTAGTCTTCTGCTTAAGCTTCCAAGGCAGGTTGTGTCCTCTTCTGTGCAGCTGTAGGTTCTGCTCCCTCTGAAACCCTTTGTTGCACACCTCACATATGAACCTGTTTGTTGCCATCAGCGTCTTCGGAGATAGTGCGATCACCTCCGCATCTGGATCTGTACGTACGTACGTTATCAAAAATAGTAATTCTTAAGAGCCGATTACAAACCACAGAAATTGAAAATATATTTATGATTTAGGGTTTCTCTTTGCAGGATCGAATTTCTTAATTAATTGGTAATAGGGAGTTTGAAGTAGAAGATACTTGCTTGGATTTCCGGGTTGATTTCTCCTTTTCTTTGGAGGTGCAGTGGCGGCCGTGGCGGAGGAAGGCGGTGCTGCTGCTGAAGAGGAATGCTGCTGTTGCAACGTCGACGTCATCATCAGCTGGTTTGGAGTTTCTTCTCTGGCTGTGCCGCCACTACTTCCAAACAAGGCCATCGATGAAGAAGCAGCCGCCATGGTCCACAAAGCGAATTCTCTCAACAAAGCTAGCTACTAAATTTTTTGAGCAACTTCAACGACTACTCTTGATGATGATATAATCCTATAAAACTCGACCTTTAGAATGCTCCAAACATACAAACCTAGCGAACTAGCTAGCTGCTGAGTAGAATAAATTAAAATTTTGAGTCCAAGAATCCCAACATCCAATTCTAGGTTGGTACGTAGCTTCAGATAGTAGCCACAAATACTAATTAATCAAGAGGAAGAGACAGCTACAATCCGGAAATGAAGAGAAGAGCAAAGAATACAGAGTCAGTCAATGGGTAGCAGGCCTTTTCCTGCTGCTTCTTCTTCCTACCCCTCTTGTTTTTAAATGAATAAAACGAATACTCATCTCAATAATAAACCCTCTTATTCTTCCTCATCAATCATTTAATGTCATCTACATACACAACACATACATATGCATGCATACCCATCTCTCTCTCTCTCTCTCTCCTGTTTTTGTTTTTGATTTTCCTGGATTGTCCTTTTCTCACTGTAATTAAAAATATTACCAAAGAATGAATTAAAAAAATATAGAATAGAATGAATATTAGAGGGGGGGCGCTGGTGTGGGTGTTCATGCAGCTCACGCAGCATAATGTGTCGTTATTCGGCTATTGGAATTTGTTTGGGGCCACCAAGCAGAAGAATGCTGAAAGCTGAAAGCTGTAGGCCTTACCCTCTCCCCATCTCTCTCTCTCCTTCTCTTATTTCGTATCTTCTACCTCCATCACCATAATATCAACACAACCCTCCCTTCCCCTTCCACGTCACTCTGTGCCTATCATATATGCTCACCCCTCATCACCAACAATGTTTTAATTTCATCATATACATCATAATGCTTGCTATAATTCTTAATTAAGATGGTCGATAATTAAGAGTACTTCATCATTCAGTCAACATAATACTGGTTAGCGCTGCATAAGTATACATATATACTAGTTTGCAAGCACGTACACAATAGTATTAAACACTTGTTCAAGAAAATTAGGGAAAAAATAACACTAGTAATTTTATGCCAAAAATGAGTTAATTAGTCGAAGGTCCTCCTGGCTAGCACAATTGATGGGTTCTCACAATCTGATTCAGCTGATATAGAGATGCACGTAGGATTAGGGTTTTTTCTTAAGTGACAATATTCCACACTGATAAATGAAGTACTTATACATGTGCCATCCACCAAGTTAATTATTTAATAGGATGACAAGTACATGAAATGAATTTCTTTCGTAAAGGAATTAAGATGATCGATATTGAACACACGTATATATAATCTAATAAAAAAATAAGAACATATATATAATACAAGCAAATGAATAATAGCTAGTAGTGAATATCACTATCCATCGTCGACTATATATCTACCCGCTATCTTAAATTAACGTGAAGAAATATACTCAAACTAGGAAAACAGCCACTCACAAGTACTGGGACACTCTTGTGACTATCTTTTGTTGGGTTCTAAAATTATACTACTAATCATTTATTGATATATAGTTATATAAAGATAGCTATGGATATACACACCCTATAATAAGCCTTTCCCCTGATTCTTAAAAAAAAAAGAGCAAATATAATTAATAATGCACCTACAAAAGTAACAAAACCCAAACTTCCCAATTCCCAAAGCCATATCTATATGCAGTTAAATATGTATTGGAAGGAGTGGTTCAGTTTGACATAACTTCCACCTTTTTGGTCTATCTATAACACATTATTTGGTATCCAAAATTTAACATTTTTTTAAGAGAGAAAAAAAAAAAAAAAGGATATAGTGTAATTAATTTTTGAAACTGAAACTTTTGGACACTCTACGTGTAGAAACAGACATGCAGTTTATAATTTAAAGGGGGGCGGGGGAAGGAGTATGTTAAAGCTGCAGAAATGCTTCAAAGGATCACTTTTCTTGTAATTTGGTTGCTTGCTGCATATTTGATTTGAGAGTAGAATATATTGTTGTTACCTGCATTGCATACAAAGGAAGCTTCATATTGATGACGAGTTGCCTTACCCATCTTTCACATACAATTAAAGGTGATCGAGCCTGTTTAGTCCTTTTTCTTTTCTTGACGTACTATATTTCAGGGGGATATGGACAATCTTAATTGTTGGGTTCTGAGAGGTCACTAGCCACTATCCAAATTCTTTGGTATTTCCTCTGTCAACTTCAGTCACACTATGTAAAATATATTACATATATAATCGATCCTGATCTTTATTCCCTTTATGCAATAATGTACAGGGGTTGAGCTAGCAGCCTAGCAATACATATGGGACCAAAGGAATACATGCATTCACACATTATCTAATTGAAGGAATTAAGGAAAAAGAGAACTTCCTCATCAGGAGTAGTCAGCTGGTGGCACTGTCCTTAAAGGCCCTTTTAGAGGGTAAGTGGGACCCACCTCTAAGACATGGTGGGCCATCAGAAATATGCAACCCAATGACATTGAGCGGACATGATCGATTTGCTTGGGTCAAAATTTTTGCCATTCTTGGTCATCAAGTTATGATCAGGGATCGAGGTCATTTTGTGTAACCACCAAATACCTATGTGGCACTGACCCATGATTTGAATAATAGATAGCGCGCGGTTCATATATACTTTGTCACCTCATAATTAATGCAAGTATATATATTTATATGCATAAGTGTGGAATATTGTGAATCAATTAATAAATTTCAAGTTACAGATTTTAAGGTTTAATTAAACAGGTGGTGTGCAGTACAGATTTTAAGGTTTAATCTTGTATGATATTCCAATTTCCAGGTTTTTGTTGCAGGGTTTGTTTGGCTGTGTCTATATTCAAAAGGAATAAACAAATAGATTGTATGGATTTTATACTACACATGATTCCATCCGTAGTCCGTAGAAACACGT
The DNA here is from genome assembly GCA_003254865.1 of Dryas drummondii. Classification (NCBI taxonomy): domain Eukaryota; kingdom Viridiplantae; phylum Streptophyta; class Magnoliopsida; order Rosales; family Rosaceae; genus Dryas; species Dryas drummondii. The sequence goes on from QANW01009682.1 coordinate 1,137,331, forward strand.
GAATGAAATTATCAACTTCGATCTTTGAGGTTTTGCCAAACATTAATTATACCTTTTATGCAAAAATTTCAATCTCCATTGAAAATTCAGTAGTGAAGTATATTATATATATAGATAGATTACTACCCGTACCGACTGATTTATGACAAACAATGCCTCTGATGACCTTCATCTTTGGAATACTCGCATACTCCTCCTGTAATTTAAGGTATTATTTTTCGTGTTGTTGCATTTAAGGTAGTTGACAAAAATGTCCCAATTCAGAAAAAATAACTTAGTTAATACCTAGCTAATTGACTTTCATCAAATCCTTTTTTTTTTTTTTTTTTTTTGTAATCGAAATTGTTCTAGGTCAGCTTTCGCACTCTAAACTAATTTTTTGGATCAATTAAAAACAGGCAATTCACGCCAAGCGCTAAAGGAAAGTGTGGTTCGAATTTGAATGCAAATAAGATAATTTTACAGCCCATCTAACTGAGTTACCTCACCTATCTGCTATCTTTATAAACTCTTTAATTTCATTTCCTATATCCCAAAAATATTTAATTCAGCCAAAGAAATAAAGACATTGATTTAGGCCAATCTTGCGTGACTATAATGGGTTAATTAAGATCAATCTTGTGCCATGAATATGTTAATATTTTGATTATGGTTGGCAAACATAAAAATAATAATATTCAGAAAAATTAGGGCAAAGTGTTGAAGATTAGAGGGTTTCTTAATCAAGTTGGGGTACTTTAACCATATACTCCAAAGTAAAATATGAACCAGTTATGAGAAAACTTTCACTTTTTCCTAATAATTATATAGAAAGTAAGCATAAAATGATATATCCTTTTCATTAGTGAATTTAATATTAAAACTTTTTGGGCAAAAAATAATTAAAAAGAAAACCGGTCCCATGAGACACATTCTCTACGTTAGCATCTTAGCAAGTTTCACATCAAGTCTTTAACTTGCACACCAAATATATATTTCATTCCTTTTTTTCAGAGAGGAAAATCGAATTTGGGTGCAGGATATATATAGCAATTTCACGGTTTTTTTAACTGAGCTACCCGATAAATACATATTCCTTTCTTGATTAAAAAGAAAAAGAAAATAAAAAATATGCATATATGTAGATAATATAACTTGATTTTTCATAGTCTATTGATGTATTCACATGATAAGATCGATTTGTTAATTATTATACGTTAGAAGGACCACAGTCCACACCAAGTTGTGAATAATAATAATCAACGTAGGGGTCGCTAGCTAGTTATAATAATAAATATTTTTATATTTTGATGACAACAACCCACATTCCAAATTATTAATATAAAATCCATTTTATGGAATTAATAATAAGCTGTGTATAATACAAAGTCATGTTTAAACTGTATACTTGCAATTGAATAAAGCTAAACAAGATTTTCTTTGATTGTCATGACTCATAATGAATATTCTTCTTCATTCATATATATTAATAATCACTTTTCATGTCAATTGTACCGAAAGAAAAGGAAAGAAAAATTAAAGAATTTCCGTGTCAATTCTCTCTGGGGTCTTAAAAATCTTCGTGATCTTCCTAAACATTACCACTAATTATAAAAGTTCTTTTGCAGTGAAATTAATGATTAATTAAAATAAAAAAGAATTTAAATATACATGTGGGGTAGGTTATGGCGTTGTGGGTGATGCTCATCTATGTGAAAATGAAGAAAGAATTTTTGCGGTTTGTAGGAATTGCCGGTGGGCTACGGTGGAGTGACAACAAAGTGACGACGAAGCCCAGAGGGCCAAATGCAGGCCCACATGCGGGTGGGCCACCACAGCTCTTCTTCTCCTTCTTCTTCTTCTTCTTGGATCTTCTACGCTACTAGTAGTTGGAAATTGGAGACTTGTAGTAGGAATTGAAGGAGGAGGTGTGTGTGTGTGAGTGTGAGTGTGGGTCCAACCTCAGAGGAATCCTTCCCGGCACCACAATATGGAGTGTATATGTATCGACACCATATAAGACATAAGACAGCCCCCTCCCTCTTCTTTCCCGGTCCCCATCATATTCCTTTTCTTGCATGGGTTATTATTTAATTAATATATATAATAGGCGAATTCAAGTGCCACCATCATTCATACGTGCGAATATTAGCGCCAAATGTTTAAGAAGAGAGTGCGATCAATTAAACTATAAAATTTTATACTTCAGATTAAGGGTACTGGCTTTGAGGGTAGCTGAAGTAAGCAATTTCCTTTTAACTTTTAAAATGTTGACAACTTCCAAACTTTATAATTTTTTTAAATACTTATATCCAAGGCCCAAATAATATTCCTAGCTAATGTATCAAGAACCCCATTTTTATGACTAGCTAGTATAATCTTCACTACAAACTACTTGTACTTGTAAGACAATTTGCAAAATCCAATAAGCAGCAACATATCATGATCATATAATGCACCAACTAAAGATTATAACCCAAGGGGTCCCTTAGATTTATATATATATATATATATATCCCTAATAGTACTCCCTCCTGGAAATGGAAATTAATTAGAGTTCATCCATGCATGCATGGACAGTATTTTTACCTACGATGAGTCTATGACTCTACGACTATACGAGGCTATGAGCGCACTGCTGGTGTACAAATGTACTTAATTAACTAATTATACGGCATAAATTTAATTTAAATACATAACTATATATATCATTTTAACGGAGTACACAAATTTTAAAATATTTCAAATATACACCTGATCTATTATATAAATTGAAAAATGGACTTCCATTCACTGATTCGTTGAGAAATCAGTTAAATGTCAGTTTGACTTTTACTGACCGGGATTACTTAGCAACGTGGCGCTATCTCAGCAAATCTTTCCCACCAAATGAGCGACACGGTAACACTTGTCCACCTAATCCCTGACACGGATCCACAAATTCATCATCTATTTCTCACTCGTCGAATACAGATGATGAATTTATATTTGAATTTAAGAAAAAACATGATGTTTTTAAGAGACTAAATGGTCAAGAGAGAATTTGACGAGCGAGAAAGATGTGATGGGTGTGTGGACCCGTGTCAAGTGGACATGTGTCACTTATTTGGCAAGAAAGGTATGCTGAATTGGTGTCACGTCGCCAATTAATCCTCGTCAGCTAAAGCCAAGCTGGTATTTGACTGATTTCTCAATAAATCGATGGACAAAAGTTTATTTTTCAGTTTAGATAATAAATCGGATATATATTTAAAATATTTTAAATTTGTGAATCTCGTTAAAATGACGTATATACAATTATGTATATAAATTAAATTTATACTTAATTGTATACATTAATATATATATATATATAAAGTGAATTCCAATTGCAATTTCAATGCAATGAATGAAAAAATGACGAGCAAGAAAGTGGGAGATAGGATCGAGATGGGTAGACAAGACACCGAAACATGTGATTTGCCTGCTTGATGCATGTGAGGTGATGACTTGACGGTGCAATGAGAGGACACGTGGTGCCGGGTCATTGGTGGGTCCTATTTTTGTGGCTTCCTTTTGGATATGGAGCATAAAGTAGAGACATTTGCATGCTGTACGATCGACTGCTAGTATTACAGGGGAAGGAGGGGCCTGCCAACCCTATCATCCATATTCATATTATTGATGATATTGATATTATTCAAGTAAATTATCAACTAACCAATTAGGGTTGTTTAATTTATAAAGAACAAGATAACAAAAACCATTTTTTCTCTTTGTAGGGCTTGAAATTGAAAGAATGCTGTGGTAATTAAACTTCCTTGCATGTTGTTGTAGATATGGGAGCTAGGAAAAGGGCCTTCACGGGCTACAACTACCACTTGGATGGAACCAATGGAAAGATTCACCTTCACCTGCAAGAGAGAGAGAGAGAGAGAGAGAGAGTAACGATGCAGTAGCTAGCTAGGCAGCAGCAGCAAGTACTAATGCAACAAGTATCTTGTAAAGGGAATTTTCATCAAAACGACATACCAACCAACAACTTTTGATGCCTTCCTCCTGCTTTCCTTTCATTGTCCGCACTCACAATTATGTACGTCTTTTAACTTGAACATGTACTTACTTACTCACCTACTCATCATCTATATAGCTACTCCTTTACTCGTTTACAATCAACCAACTTTCTCATATCACTGTTTACACTATATGCTAGTAATTATGAAGAACTAGAATTAAGAAAACGCTATTGCATAATGTATTTGTCATATTATTTTCATGATATAGTAATAGTATAGCTCATATTTTGAGAAATATTAGTGAACATATTAGGTTATACATAATAATTTTTTCAAATTTTTGTTCAAATTTTTCTCAATATTAACATCATTTATTACAAATTAGAATAGAATCAAATTAGTTTCGAGTTTGGATAATTGGATCGGTCCAAGTAATTTGACTAATTAAAAGCCAACATTCTCATCCATCGTAGAGCTTTACAAAACTAGTGTGACCACAGTACAGCCAACGACAAACTTTTAGCCTGCATACCTATTACCTACAATAGGGTGGTCCAAAGCCCAAAGGGTTACACTAGAAACACACAAAAAAAAAAAAAAAAAAAAAAGGGGTAACACCTGCACCCCTTTAAATTAGATCGAAGGTCATATCGATCCCTACCCTAACCCAATTAAGCTTCAGCCCGAGCCCAATCTGTATTTAACTTTTCTTTTTTCTTTTTTTTCTCTCTTTGCTTTTTTTTTTTTTTTTAAACATTTATCAGAAACCCGCGCTCAACTTCAAGCTCATTAAATTAGTGAACTGACCAAAAAATAAACACTCAATAAATTAGAATCAGGCCAGCTGCCATGATTTGGTTCAAAATGGGTTGGGATTATTTTCTAAAGTTTACTTGAACCTGGGAACATGAACAAAATTTATGCCGACCAATCAAAGAAAAAATTGACCACAAACAAACAAACCAGAAATAAATAGAAACTGAATTTTGGAGTAACCCGATCGGATTGGCTTTTTGAGGGAAAAAGATATAGGTAAGGTTTTTTCCACTCCAGAAATAACATTTCATTTTTATCCCCTATTGCCCGAAAATATTACACAATTAGCCCCATTTGAAATCCTTAAATCAATTGGGATGGGGATCGATAGGACATTTCAAAACCTGCACAACACGATTACATTTCCATGGTTCATGTTAATTTCTACTCCAAAGGACAAAGGAAGCCTACTGTTTCAACTTCTCTGTTCGGATCCCACCAGGTAAAAGTACCTGGTATTTCAGTTGAGCTGAATCCATTTCAGCCTCGAAAGATCCAAAATGACCAGCAGCAATATACTGCTAACCAGACTCGGGGAACTCCAAGTGAAACTTGCTCAATACAATTGCATTAAGTAAAAATATGAACAAATTCTGCTACTTATAAGAAACGATAACTTCCATTGCTACAAGAATATTTGGGCCAATTTACACCCGTATAGCATACCCACCTACAACTATATTGTTTTTTTTTTTTTCAAATATTCCTAAGTATTTAATACAACAATTGACCTTACAAGGTGGATAGAAAAACAAAAACAAAAAAGAATAAAAAGATTTTCTGTTGCAGTATCTTTCAATGACTAAACGTTCTAAATCCTAACCCAGCAAAAGTTTGGATAATATCTCACCCATAGTCTTCTCGGATGTGTCACCTTCAGTATCCATCTCCAAGCCAGACTCCAGAACTGCAGCATCTAGCACTAACTTCCTTTTTGCAATCTCGTAAACATTTTCATCAACTGTACCCTTGGTGACTAACCTGTAAAGGGCTTGACCAGGTTAGAGATATACCATTTGCAACTCAAGTTTGCAACACAAATACTCAAATTCTGCAGGATAAGAAAAGAGGGAGGGGGTGGGGAAGGAAAGGTGTTTCTCTCATGTTGACAGCATTGGGTCATTGAAGTGGAAGCAACCTGTATATGGTAACAGGCTTCGTTTGACCAATGCGATGACAGCGATCTTCTGCCTGCCGGTCAATTTGTGGGTTGAAATCCATATCATGAATGACTACAGTATCAGCTCCAGTCAAGTTCAGACCCTGGCCTCCAGCTCTTGTGGACAGCAAGCATGCAAATATAGAAGTGTCACTGTTGAATGTGTCCACTATCGTCTGTCTTTCTGTTACCGGAGTACTGTCATTGGAAGATATAGGTTAACAGACAAGAAAGGTTACAAATTATAATAAACAAGGTAAAAATTCAAATTTATATACAAAAAAAAAAAAGGTAACAATTTTTTAGAAAAAGAGTCGCAGCCATCTTGGCAAAATACAAGAAGAGACATCTAAATAAGACCCATTACACAAGAAATGGGACCCATGCATTATGTATAAATAATAGAATAGGTATACCATATGCAGAGCATATTTTGTTATGATAAACACAATCTGTAAATGTGATATATGTACACCAGTACCTTCCATCAAGTCGTCTGTATGTAACCCCTATCACGTCCAAAGTCCACTCCAAAATATCAAGCATTGATGTCCACTGGCTAAAGATCAGAACCCGATGCCCAGCTTGCTTCAGTGTAGGAAGAAGTTCAGCTAATGCCTAATATCGTCAACAAGACAGCCTTCTCAATTTTTAGCAGAAAGTATCACATGACATAACAATAGTCTCTCCAAATTTTGACTCAGACCCAATTGTTAAAACTTATTAAATAACATTGTACCTGAGACTTTGTTGAAAGCATAACATCTTTGTCCGGAAGAAATCCTTTCTTATCAGTGACAGCATAATAAAGCAAAAGCTGCATAGAGATGGATAATATACATACGTCAAGATAGAATATGCAAATCTGCAACTAATAGTTACCAGAGAATTCGTATAGAGGGGGACAATATCAGATTCCACTATCTTTATATTTGTAACTGCATTAAGGTTCCAATTATCAGTGAGCTGTGTGCATCATGAAAGAAATTTCGTACAAAATATAATAAGAAAATCAAAAGGCTAAAGCAATCTTAGGATAGGCTAGCAGCACAGAATCCCAATTAGAAGCATTGACACACACATGTGCAATTATATAATAGAAAAATCCAATAATTCCAAAGCATTATGGTATAATTTAACACATCAAAGCAAGAAAGACTAAAGATGGATTTTTAAGAAGTTAAAAGAATACCCGGTGGATAGAGAAGTCATTATAACTCTTAAGTTCCTCAGTTACTTTGTCCAAGGTACATTCAAAGCCAAATGCACCCATTGGATGTAACTTTCTGGCAAAACGAACAACATCCTCATCACTGTAAATGCGCCTTACAAGTAAAGGATGATTTGCAATCTAGTGAGTGGGGAAAGAAAAAAAAAAAAAAAAAAAAACAACAAAAAACAGAAGTTATATGCAAATCAGAATAAAAGAATTGGTTTTGTCAAAAAAAAAAAAAAAGCACAAAAGAGAACTGGGATAACACAATAAATTGAGATAGCAGCACCTTACGAAACTGAACAAAATAGTTGGAGATCTGCCGCCGAGGAAGAACTTTAAAGATACTGTTCGAGTTAGCCTCTGAGGTTTTTGCAAGACGAGCACGTGAAGCAGCACGATACTCCTCAATGGCTTCTTTATAGGCATCTTCTTGTTCCTTTTCCATGACAACATACTCAACCTGCAGTACATTTCTTAGATTCTTTCTAGGATAGTAAAAAAAAAAATAACTAAAAGAGAATGAAAATTTTGACAATATGAGAAGTTAAGAATCTAAGAAGAAAATGACTGCACATAAACTCATAACATACCCGCTGAATTTTGGGAACAAGTTGTTGCATTACATCAGATTTTAAGCGCCTCAAAATAAATGGTCCCAATATGGATTTCATACGGCCAATCAAATCTCTATCTTCAGCGGTTAATAGCTTTTTCAAGTCAACATCCTCAGTAGTAAAAAGATCTGGCATCATAAACTCCAGCATTGACCATAGCTCCTGCAACAGAAACCCATCAAGTAAGATTGCAATGCAAAAATACCTTTTTTATCATGAAACTATGTGGCTATGCAAGAAATATTATTTCAAAAAGTAAAAAGTAATACATGTAAATCATTTTGTAGAGGTGTCCCTGTCAGCATTAGACGCTGGTGTGCACTTCGTGCAACAGACATTAGGTTTTTCCACCTGTAGCTGTTTTTATCCTTCAAAGCATGTGCCTCATCCATAAGCACACAACTCCATCGCCAACGTTTCAGAAGTTTACGATCATCTTTTTGCTGTGCACTGTAAGACCATAAATTTGAAGAATTAAATACCACAAAATCAAATTCACTGTTCAGTGTCCATCTATAACACCAAATCAAACCTGTGTCTTTCAAATAGTGAATAGCACACGAGAATAACATTAAAAGGAGGCGGCAATCCAGCTTTGGCCAAAGAGCTCAACTCTTTTGAATATGCCGATCGCGCAGCCCCATGATACTGGATAACAGAGAATGATGGGCACCACTTTTTAAGTTCTCTTTCCCAGTTTTCCAAAACCGAAGCAGGACATACAATCAAATGTGGACCCGGGTCATTGTTTAAATGTTTCAATAACATTAAATATGTTATAGCCTGTTGCAGAAGAACAAATTTTATAGACTTAAAATCAAACAATGATTGAAGCTACCATGATTATTATTGAGACACAGACAATGAGAATCAACCCCTAGGTACCTGAATGGTCTTCCCAAGACCCATCTCGTCGGCCAAAATGGCTGCAGAATATATGAAGAAAATTAAACTGTTATGCATTGAGAATTGAAATTAAACCTAACCTCAAAGTGTATGTATGTATGTATGTATGTATCTATTAACGTGGAATACCATACACGAAGCATAAAACGGCATCAGAAGTCCCAACTGTTAAAATATATGAGCAGATTAAGACAGAAGCCCGACAGCTTCAATATAACGCGTTGGTATTGCACTAGAGTATTTAAGTTTAGTAACATTATCCAGTTTATAGAAAATTTAGCATAATTTAAAATTAACTCATAAGTCAAGGGAATTCCCTTCAGGATATGTGAATCTATTATTGTCACACTACCTCGACTTATTAGACCTTGACCCAACCACTCTTATCATCTAGGAGCAGTTATACAAAGACCAGACTACCAGAGCCAATGAAGAGAACCTCACAAATCTGTTTTTCTCCTCAAATTAACAACCTTTGATCTGGATATCTAAAAGATAATGTGCTTTTTAGTGAGAACTGCATGATCATGTGTACTAATCAGAATCTCAAGCTTCAAGTTTTGCACAGGGAATCAAATTCATTTATTTTCTGTCAAAGGTAGATGTAGAAGTAAAATGATGCTGACAGAGAAGAAGAAAAAAAGTACCTCCACCGATACCCTTTCGATACAACAGAAGAAGAAAATTAACACCAACCAGCTGGTATGGCTTGAGAATAGGCTGAAAATCAGAATGTTCCGACCTACATGCCGCAATAATATCATCCTGCAATCAGTAATTCAAACACCATCAACTGCCAACCCCACTGAGAAATGGTAATAACTAGAAGGGGGAAAACAATCAAGTTTATGCTTATATAGGACCTCAAACACATAATGGAAAAGCAAAACAAAACCTTCACACAGTTAAATTGGCATAAGAACCAAACTACCTAACTTCCAAAATTTTGTTTTGCTTTTTTATTTTGTTATGCAGCCACATTCTCTGTCTGTAATTTTTCCTCATTTTCTAATCCAGTAAACAGAAATGAATACCGAAACTATGAACCAAATTCTCCACCAATTAACAATGAATAAAAGTAAAATCTTTTCAACTCCATGATATCCATTGCACAAGAAGCTCAGCAAACGCTAAGTAAATAAGAGAAAACATTCAAAGCGCACCTGAGTGACAATCCTGACAGATGCAGCTTCCACTTCGGCGTAGCGATCAAACGCGGTCGGCGCCGACGATCCATGGAGCTCCTTTCTCAAATCGGCCGATATTTTGGCACACTTCTGCAAAGCCTTCCCAACCACATCATCCTCATCCAACTCCTCGACCTCCTCCTCCTCTTCACTCGTTGACTCTATATTAACCCAATCACCATCGCTGTCCTCATCCTCGACCACGAACCGACGGCCACGATTCACCGGCCTGACCTCCTGGACCTCGTCCACGTCGTCGTCCTCCAACTCGTTCTTAATTTCGACGCAATCATCGTCGTCGTCATCGTCGGAGAGTTGGGGCTTGGGCGAGGCTTGGAAAGCGAAGGACTCAATTGGAGGCGGCGTCAGGGCTGTCGATTTCTTGAGGACTCGAGAGGGCTTGAAGGAGGAGGAGTGCTCCTCCCACTCGTCGTCGGAGATTTCGAAATGGTCGAGACTGCGCTTCATATCATCGTTTTTGAAGAAAAGCCCTAAAAGAAGAAGAAGGCTTAGCAGTAATTACTGAAATACTAGTACTGCTAGTGCTCACTGCTCATGAGAAGAGGCAAGAGGATCTTGGAAGCTCTTCTAGTGCTGTCTGCCTGTCTCTACTTTGCAACTGGAACGACGCCAAAGACCGCCATTTCTTGGGGGGATATTTTTTCTTTCCATTGTCATTGCTCGTTTTTTTATTTTCTTTTTTTCTTCAAAATCTCATTGCTTGGTTTAATTAGAAAGACCTGGGCTTCCATCGAAAATGTCTGGGCTAGTGTTCACAGGTCCAAAAATGGTTGTTGCTTAGTTTTCGAGACACAGTGTTAAGCATTTTATATTTTTATATTATAATTTTATATTATCTTATACGACAACTTACATGACATCATACATTGGAGACTAAAAAATAAAAATAAATATTAAAAAAAAAAAAAACTTTGTCAAGTAAAATAATTACACGTAAGATAGTATAAAAATATGATAAATATAGCATTATTCTTTTTGGGCTTGGGTATAATTAACTTCCTATTTCAAAAAATTGTAATCCCGAATATAGATTTTCTTAAAATTCTTTTTTCCCTTTTTATGAAGAAAATGAAACTTTAACTTTAATTTCCAGAAAATAAAATTTTCAGTTTTGGACCAAAATACCCATAAAAGTGAAAATAATCTATATGTGCAAATAAGGAAGAAACTAGTAACTTTCCAAATGTAACCGATAAAAAGGGTTAGTCTCCAATTAATTGGGCTAACATCGTTAAGACTTTAGGTTTGCCCAAAAGAAGTTGGACCTGTAACGTGATTGATAAGTACTTGTGGGCCTAATCAATTGCTGCAATTTTGAAAGCTCATAAGGCATGACTTTAGGCCTTTGAAGTCTTTGATATACAGGTTGAGATTGGGCTTTTGTAAGTTTTTTTTTTTGGGCCGGGTGGCTTTTGTAAGCTTATAAGTTATAACACTAGTTATCACTGACCCAAAAAAGAACAGTTATCAAAATCTGCCGTATATATAATTATATTCTGGTGAATATATAATCTCCTCCGTTTACTCCTCAAGAATGAGAGGGAACTATATAGTATTATTTTAGCATAGTAGAATCGAAATCAATTTCTGATTTTGTTATATATTCCTCAATCACATGATCCTATGGTTTCAACATAGGAAATGATTTTCCGTATTACAATCGAGGTTACTTATTTGGTGATGATTTTATGTGTACATATATATATTTGATCAAAGTTAGATAGATAAATAATTTTCGATCTTGCTAATTTTTTATAAAGATAATCTATCAATTGAAATGTAAAAAAATATATGATTCGAATCGACACAAAACGATTTGTGTGAACCTCAATCGATATACCTTAATATAAATAAATTTAATTATACCTCAATAGAACCCTATATATATATATTATGCAACAACTTCTATAAAAATTCTGATTAATACAACCAGTTTTAGACTCTATACCAAATTGAAGAGTATATCATATACGGTACGTGTTCCACACAACCTTTTTTTTTGGCCAAAGTCCACACAACCATATTAATTGGGAGATTGCAAGCCTGCAGCTTTTTTATTCTGGCCATCGAAAAGGACTAGTCAAACTCAAGAACAAAAACAATAATGATATCATAGTACAAACTGGGAAGTTAATAATATTAATTAATTATGATGAGGTTTTGAATGATTTGATCAGGCACTGGGAATTGAAGCTATAGCACATCATATTAATTTGTTTCGTTCTAATAGACCTCGAGTCACCTCTAGCTCTCATTGAAAACTGAAGAGCGCGCAGTACTAGAGCACCACTAACATATATGTTTAAGTGCACGTACCACCACTCTGATGAGTCTTGCACTTTAATCATATGCTCATCTTCTCTTTGACCGTTGCTTAATTTTGTACTGTATTCACTTTTGTACTTAATTTGTCAACTTAATTGTTTCTAGAAATTATTCTCATTGTAATTTCGGAAAGTATATATTATTATCTTGTACTTCATGATGATGCCCTAGCTGAGACAAAGCAAAGTGCATGTGAGAAGTGTGAGTGGCCAACTTGAAAGCGCATTGCAAGTACTAGTCCTCCACCATTTCGCATTCAACAATTTGGTGATCATTCTGTTGATCATTTGGAAAAGGAGAGTGTATATGGATAAATGGTTTATTCATGCATCACGATTTTAGTCATTATTCTAGCGACTACTGATCAGCCTGAAGGTGCCACTTAAGAAGTCAAACAAAAAAAAAAAATCTATTTTCTCAACAAGTTTTACTTACATGATAGAGGAAATTAATTACAAGCCTGATCGATTCTAGGGTTTGGCATAAACAAAATTGTTTTTTGTTTTTTTTTTGAGAAAACAAAATAGTTAATTTAGATATGTACTAAAACAAACTGTACGTTTTTCTCTATTTTTCATCTAATCTACACGTACGTTCAAGTATATGGTGTGAAAGAAAATAATTAATTACACATTCCTTTTGGGTTTTGTTAACTATGAAGTTTAAGTGGTTCGCGCGCCTTTGATTAATGCAATGCATGTATATTATATATAGTTTAGTTAGCTAGCTGTTGAACAACTAAAAGTCTAAAAGCAGCTAACTAAAAGTCTAAAAGTCTGATTTGAAAGAATCACAAAAGAACTGATCGAAGAAGGTCAGGTCAGATCGAAACCGCATCGACTTCCAAGCAAAACACCATTTATTCTATCGGGCCCAAGAAGCCATGATGTTTTCTAACAAGTCTCCAAATACCAGTTGACATGACTTAGCCCTTCTAGTATGAAAGACTTGTTTTTTTATTCTAATTAATCTCTTTCCCTGGCCGGAGCCACAGCCAGACCAACAGTGGCCAACGCCCCCAACACCTTTTACAATTCTCTCTTAAATAAAATAATTACTATGTAATATCATAAAGACCCCCGGCCCATCGATCTGATTTGTTTTTGTCAAAGACCCCTCCAATGTTTTTTTTTATTTTTTTATTTTGGCCCCTTCAAACTACAAATTCTAGCTCCACCCCTGCAGTCTTTCCTATTAATCGAGAAAAGAAATAGAAAAGTTTATTAATATTAAATGATCGATCACAAAATAATTTTAAATTCTTATTTGTACGTTGTGCTTCTTATTCTTTACTCACCTCTTTCATCTTCATTAATTCCACTTTCCTCTTATATCTTTTTATTTATATAAAAAAAAAATGAAAACCTTTTCATTAGGTAATTTCTATAAATAAAATTTTTTAATTTTTACATTTTAAACAATATATGTCTCTTCTATAGTATGAACTTCATAACACCAATGCATACTGAGAATAATCCCAAGGGATGGTGTTAAATTCCTTTAAAGATCGAAGTGACCATTAATCAATTAATTAAGAAGGTACCTAGTCATTATATATATATATATATATATAGAGAGAGAGTTACAAAGATAGTCCCCATTCTCTTGAGAAGATCATACGTATGTTTATATAAACGTACTTCTAAAAAGTATACATTAATTGACTGTACTAATTAATTAAGAAAACATATATATATGAAATATAGATCGAGTATCCATGGATGCACTTGATGAATATTTATCGATACAAACACCCTCTATAAGTTGGTGTCCAGTAATCTGATCCTGTATTTTCACGATAAACTTGAGGCGTACATGAAATAGGCACCAAACATAGGCCTCTACTCTTGAGATCAAGCTTTGCGTCTCCCTTGTAATCTTTTCTATCAGTTCCCCATTGCTCCTGAAATAATTAGCGTACCAACATTAATTAATTAAGTAGCATACATAGCTACAAATAATTAATTGTTGAAGTATAAACAGGCCTAGCTACAAGTACTGTGATTAATATGTACGCATATATAACCTTGTGTGCATTTGTCTTGAAATACGGGTTACTCAATAGCTGAAAAAAAAAAAAAGTGAGATGCATGTTTAGAAAAACTAGACAGAATTAAGGGAAAAAATTGTTTCTGATAAACAGATAATTAAAAAGAGATCGAGCTAGTATGATAATAATGTATATATACGTACCACGTGCACTTGGTCTTGGAGAAACTTTATGTACTGAATCGCTTCGTATAGTACCGATGCTGTATCAGTCTGAAATTAATTGACCACAATATATAAGATTATGATGATGGTGTTCAATCCTTTAAAAATTATGTCTGAAAAACAAATATAATCAAGTTTAAATTAAACAGTTATTGTGATTGCTCTAATTACGTACCTTTCCGAATGGAGACACGATTTGTTGAAGGGCCGTGATCCTGTCCCCAAGCTTGACTTTTGGTGCCTGCATCTGTTGATGGAAATACAGAATAATTAAAGAAATAAGCAAAAAGTTAATCCAACACAACAATGAGCATGATTTTTCTTTGTCTTTTGCCTTTTTTCTTTTACCTTTACAGACGATGAAACTGTAGAACTTTCTTGCTTAGGCTTTTTCAAAACTGTTGTTTGATCTGATGTGTCAGCTGCTTCCGTTCTTTTCTTCTTTCCTTCATGATTTGCAGTTCCTTGTCCTCTCCCACGGATCCTTGCCTATGTAACAATAAAGTTATGAATTAATTAATGGAGATTTTGAAGGTACTAATTAATATAATTTAGGGAATTAAAATTAATTATTCAGCTTACCGGGGCAGAAGTTTGGAGCTGTCTTTGCTTCTTAGAATGATCAGGCAAATTGGAAGACTTGAAAGGGGGCTTATTTGGTGCATGAATATCCATCAAGGGCTTTCCTAGTCGACTACTAAAAGATATAACATCTGCAAAATTTCTAGGACTACTGGTGCTGTTGGATGAAGAGTACGAATCGGGCAATATTCCATTTCCGTAGTAGTATCTGTGGTTATGATCTGAACCCATTGCGCTGTTGAGGCCATGAATCTGATATTCAGTATTAATATTGCTAGTGTTAGCAAATGATGATGGCCTTCCATGTAAAGCTCCTGGTGCTGCATGAGCTTCAACCATTGAATGACAAAGATTGGGTTGTGAGTACTGATGATCATAATCCATTGGAGAACTCAATGATACGATATTGTTGGATGTTAGTAGTTGAGGATTCATGATTAACTGGCGATGATCGACTCCTTGATCAGCTGGTTCCGGCGGCGCAATGGACCATGTGCTCACTAGCTTGGTCAGCCTCTCGTTCTCGTGAATCATGTCCTGGCTAAAACCATTTATTTGCTTTTCGAAATTGTTGCTGAAATTAGATGTTGCAGCTGATGATGATGAGTTTGTGAACTCCCAAGTGCGGCTAGTGTTGTCCAATTTCTTCAAGTAGTCGCAATAAGCAGGTTCATACATGGCATGAGTTGACATGCTCTTGGAGGAGGAGAGTGCATCAAGGAAGTTCTCTCCGACATCTTGATTGTTGTGCAATTCATTGTTTCCGACGTTTCTGCACATAAATATATATATATATATGGTTCAACCAAAATTAATCAGTGACATATATGATCGAGCTAGCAGGTTATCATAAATTTAAAGATAGATCGACCAAAGTTGTATATGAAATATATGAATCTAAATTTTACTAATAAAAAAGTCTTAATTTGCGTCAGAACCTAGGAAATTAGTTACTCCTTAATTAGTGTCCTTAATAACACATCAGAAACAATAAGTAGGTGTTGCTAAATTTTCCTTCTTAAGAAAAAAAAAAAAAAGAAAGAAAGAAAGAAACCAAATAAGCAGATTAATTGGAAAAATAAAATGGATAAACCTAATTTATTAACCTGCGAACCTTGCTCTAAGTAGATACCTAGACACAAAATTAGGACCCTTTTTTCTTTTTGATCGTTTATTTGCTAAACCCTAAAAAGATTCCTTTTTCCACTAAACTCGCAATCAAACAAACATCAAGGGCACTAATATATATACATGTGGCTTGATATACAGTTAATTAAGGTACTTACAACAAAACATGGCTCCAAATTTGGTTATCAGAAACCTGTTCTGATCCAATGAAGTCATCGTTGGAAGAAGCAGAAGTACGCTGGTCAACAAGTCTGCGAGAGGAGTCAACGCTGAGGCTTGAGTGGTTGGAGGCATTGGTAAAGGAAGTGGACATTGAAACATCCTCGTGATCATGATCATCACAATTGGAAGAGTTGGAGTTTGGGTTTGCGTGCTGCGGCGGCGGCGGCTGCTGCTGCTTCTGCCATAGGTTGCTCCATGAAGAAAAAGATCCCGCTGCAGCTGCATGATGATCCCACCAGTTTGCTTGCGTAGAGGAACAGATTGCAACAGAAGTACTGTCTCTGCATTCTTCAGCCATTTTTAATCAAGTAATGGAGGTGGTGTATGCTTAGTGCTCTTTTAGTCTTTTGGGCTTTAATTCAATTCGATCTCTATCTGGGTGTGGTGGAGGGTTTCAATTTATGAAGGTCCTATTAAATCGATCATATCATATCATATCATGTATATATACATCCATTGGGTGGTGACGTAGGGGTTTGTAGGTTTTATTAATTATACGAGAGACAATAAAATATGGCGCCTGAGTTTTCCACTAACCTTCGTGGGCAATTATTAACGTATATACGGAGCTTTCTGGGCCACCAATTCCCAACACAGTACAACATGCACCCAAGAGTTTGGTTTAGGGTTTGCTAATCTAATTCAGTCTTAATTTGGACACCTTTAATTTCGTTCATATTATATATATGTGGTGTTTATAGTGTTGTGGCCTGTGGGAGACTGTACCGGCCTCTCTATTCATCTATTGTTTTTTCTTTATCACTTAGCAAAAATAGTTAATGCATTTTGTCATATGGATAAGGCGCATGACACGTACACTTCTGATTCGTAACTACTTTTGAGCTAAAATAGGATCAATTCGATCTCAGTATAGTTATCGGTTTGTGGTGGCAGAAATTAAAATTTAAATCCTCTTCTTGTTTTGGATATAATATATCTTCATAACTATTAGAATTAGAGGATGTGAGATGACCAAAGCATATGTCACTTCCTTGAAGCCAATTTGAATGGAATTGTCTTTCAAAAAAAGCTTGCTTGCTAGCGTTTTGGTTTTCTTTTGGGCTTTTGGCGACTTAATTGGGTGCCTCTGGGGAGGGGAGCTACTTAATTTGCATACAGACCTTTTGCATTTATTTATATATATATATATATACAAGTCAATTCATGCACATTCGCATTCAACACCTCAGTAGTGTAAAATTTGTTTGCACCGAGCGTTCAAATTTGATTTGTCGGCATTCATACTATAATAGAGCCCAAAATTTCAAAGCTAAATCCTAATATAATGTCTCCACAAAAGCCATTATATACCCTAAAAAGGATAGAGTGAACCTATCGGCCTATACCTTCAAAACCAGGTGGATGAAGCAACACTCATCTGTTTTAAAAAATCTTCACCAAGTATTCGGTGACACGTTGACGTGTGTGCTCATCCATACCTGATTAAATATATATATGTGTGTGTATGCGCGCGCCTAAGGTTCTACTTAAGGATTATTCGTTGCAATTAATTGTATACCAGAAAAACCTGGCCGATCATTATATATAGCGACTTTCTTTTTGGTTCAATTTTATTTTGTCAAGGCAAGGCAGGGAACATTGTCGAGGTGTTCTTTTGGGCACTCTTGCAGTCTTGCTTCCAACAATAGTAATGTCAACGCCTTTCCGAACATCCATCTATCATTTCAAGGATTAAGCTTTTCTGTATTGAAGAGTACACATTAATTATTTGAATTTAGTGATTACTATCAATCAATAAGTCCACTTATACTGATCGATATGGCCAGTTGATCATGATCTATATTATTAAGCATTTGCGTGTATATTTAATTATATTGGATCAGTATACACACAAATGCTCTCAACTACTAAAATTACAAGTTTATACAATATGTATTCTTCAATAGATCGATGACTTGAAATTTACAGACAATACATATATACTTCTAATACAAATTAAAAGCAAATTAAATTAACCAATTGTGTATTTGTGTGTATGTACTGTTCTCGATCTCTGTTTGTTCAATGACAGCTACACAACAAGCATACATGATATGTATACCATGGTCCAGGCCAATTTGCAAAAGTCTCTGTCAATGGTCAAGATATGTTTACATGACCTTACAGCTAGCCCTAGGTAATAGAACAAAACACGCACCCGCACAATGTTTGGATTAATTGATTAAGTAAATTCCAAATTTCCCTTATCCATTTTCTTAAGTTGAAGCATATATATTCTACCATTTCTATATATATCTCACCAGAAGCTGTGACTAGTGATCAACACAATATCTGAGTGTGACCCTGGTCCCTTTGACGATATATAAAATGGTCAGATATTAAAATCCTTTACTTAATAACTAATTAATATATTTAGTATCTTTTACTTTATTGTTTTAATTAATAAATTAATTAATGTGATCCTTCTAAATGAAAGTTGGTGTTGTTTGGCCTTTGCACACAGGTCAGTGAACATGGTCTAGTTGGTGGGTGTTTTTATCAAGTGGCACTCTGCATCACTCTACATCGACTTCCACTGCTGAATTTTCTACCTTTTTAAATATTGCTTTTTTCTTCCCCCATTATGTATGTTTCATTGGCTACGGGAGGAAGTATCTTTTTGGTTTCTTCACTAAACATTAATTGCCACACGATTAATTAATGCTGTATATATATATATGAGTGATATATGTACATTTACTTTTGCAATACTGCTTAGTCACATAAATTAAATTAAATTAAATTGTAGCTATAGCTAGCTATAGGTTCAATACCCACCCAATTTGTATCTTTTATTTCTTCTCTGTAGTCTCTAGGTTCGGAGTGGAAAGTTTGATTAGGTGGGGGGACCAAATACGTACATATCATAGGTTAGACGGCGTTATATTAACTTTTATATATTGATTTCATATTTGGACAATAATGACATTGAAAAGTTCATGATATTATATTCAATTTTAGAATTAGTATATATAATAAGTGCATGCCAATTGCTTTTCTAATGGCGCAATTAACGACACGGATAAATTGTTGCCACCTAAATGATATGAAATGATGGAGGTATTGACGATGATAACCACCAACCTGTTGGCTTAGTAATTACCTTCATCTTTCTGGTAAAAAGATCATATGACTTGGACATACAAGCGGTATAGATTAAAGATATGGATGGGTAAGGTTTGAATGGAAAGAAGGCTAACTCCCATTATGTACATATTCTAATTAACAGTATTTCATATCGATCTATACGTGTACTATACAATATTTTATCTTAGAAAATATGCACACACATACTTGACCTTAGGAAAGCTCCTCCCACTCGATCTCCCAGTTAAACAAATATATATTTGATTTCAAATCCTTTGATTCCATATAGCTAACTTAAGCCTTATTCATCCTCTAATAAATCGCATCCTACAAGTATCATTGATCCCCTGAATGTGTCTTCATTGGATATAACCCTGATCGATCACATTAATAGTAACAGATGTCATGCACCTATACCAAATACCCAAAAATAAAACAAGTGTCATGATAAGTACGCGGCGCATAATTGCATATATGCATGCCATACTTCAGGTATTGAAGTAGATCGACTATTTTTTCACAATATTCATCATGTATGAAGCTACTAGCTCTTGTTTCATTTGAAGTTAATTAATTTGAATTATGGAATATATGACTTTCTAGTTTTAATCCAATCCACATCAATTAATTCCTATTAGCAAATCTCATATATGTATTTTCCCTCAAAAGCGCCAACTAGCTACAAGCAGCCTTATAATTTTTGCGTTAGTAGCAGTGGAACACAAAATTAATTAAGTCGGCAAACTTTTTGTCTGTGTGTGTGTGTGTCAGTGTGTGTGTGCATAAAACCTTGGTGGCCTTAGAGACCTATGGCGAAAGCCGCGAAACCAACCAAACAGAAAAGGCCACTTATTAGGAAAAGTTAAGGCACCATATAATAAAATATATATATACATATATAGCTAGAGCTTAGGTCCATGCACTACTGTTGTTGATGGAACTTGATCGACCTAGCTGGCTAGATTGACCCTTTAAAGATTATGTCGCAAATTGTTGGATTATTATTAAGCAAAAAAGCAACGACATGGAACTTTATTATTTTTGGATCAACATTCAACATCCAATTCCAACCGCGCTTAAGATTCCGCCAATGTTGGAGAGGTATGCTCGGGATTATGCCAAGTATATATATATATATATCATATCATATCATACACTGTACTGTCACATTAATTAGTTAGCAAATTAAGCACCTCAACCAGAAAAACGTACGTCTCTGAAGAACAATTTATATAAAAATAAAATGAGCCCTTTGTGAAGTTAGGTGATCGAATTAGCTAGACTCACACGACCATATATGTCCATGAGTGCCTAATTAAAACTCAATAAGATAAGAGGTCCATTAAGCTTTTATAGTGGCAGCCATTGTCGTTTCTAGCTTTCTTGGACATGTTTCAATTACTTTCCTGAGAAAAAGCTTCATCCATGGCAATTAATTGACAAGGGTTGTTCGACACGCGTCCATGGAGAGCACGAGTCTCCTCCTACTTTTCCAAATATTAGATTGGACAGCCGGACAAGCTAAATTCGTTCGATAGCACGCGACCTTTAAACAAATCTATATGAAAACGAATAGGAGATAATGTATATATATATAATCTATAATTAATAAATTAAGACAAAAGAATCAATAAATATATAATTATAGTGGTGTTGGTTCATTTCTTTACAGGCATGTTGACCTATATTTAATTAATTAATTTGTTAAGTGAGTACAAGTTATTACACACGGCTTTTATTTAAAACTCATTTTACTTAATTGGTGTATGGTCATTTCCAAACTCTTTCATTCGACTCCAACTCTACTAGGAAGAGGGCTTTTGATGGCGACTTCACAAATGTCAACTATTTGTTTTAATTCCATCATCCAAAACCTCATTCTTCTAGTGCAATGCATTAATTTCCCTTCAATTAACTTGAAGTGCATGAGTAATGAGTTCATGATCAGATATTCCTCAATTGTCACTTAGTTTGGTTTGCAACCACAATCAGCGATGAATCGAATTACCAAAATAACTAATTACCCACGTACACGTTTAGGCTTTGAGTTTCAATTACCGAAAAAGCGTGCAAATCGATCCAAGCAAGCAAGTGGCTGTGGTTAAAAGGAAAAAGGATGAATTAGGCATTCATAAGCACACCAAGGGCCTATAATTTACCAGAGCATGTCATTGTACAATTGTAGGCAGGAATTTATATACAAGAGCAAGCCAACAAGTGAAAAACATGCATGAAGACCTTTTTAAAAGGTTACGTGATTCTATATGTTGTGCCTACGTTATACCTACCAGCTAGCTACGGCATGGTACTATTGGAATGGACATTCAGAACTATTCTATTTGACTTGTGACTCTACATGTTACAGTATCCCACCCCCATTGTCTAACCATACACTACAAGCAATACTATACCAAATTTATATAACAAATTGGATCTCAAATGACTTTAATTGCTAGGGTTGACAAAAATAATGATGACTTGCTAGGTTTTGCGTTGTCCTGTTCGGATCAATTTATGTGGGCAATTTGTCCATGTTCGTTGGCTGGCATTCTAGTTGATGATATTTCTTCTGCTTAAGTAATCAAATTTTCATCCGTTCATTTAAAAAAAAAAAAAAAAACAAAATTGATGTGATAGTATAATACTTGTTAAAAATATATATTAAAAAGTCGATCCATATATTACTCAATAAAATACAATCACATTATTTAATTAGTATACAAATTTGATATCCCTAGCAATATTGCCATTTTCAAAAAAAAACAAAAAATTCCCTAGCAATATTTCACTAAACTTAAATAATTCATTCTATAACCATTGTAATTATAGTATTAGTTTTAATAGGATTAAAATTAATAAAGGGATAAATGTGGCAAAAAAAATTAAACGGATAAATGTAAAATAGATGACAATCAATATAAGAAAACGGATAAATATAAGGTTTATTCATACCATTGCCCCCTGTAAGATACACTTTTTCTCACTTTGCCCTCTGAAACTTAAATTCCCTCAGTTTGCCACATGAACTTCAAACAGTTGTTGCAAAAAACCATATGCCGTCAACTCTGTCAATTTTTCCGATAAAAAAGCTGACGTGGCACCTATATGGCATGAGTGAGACCCTTTTCTAGTTATTTAACATCCATGCATATACTAAAAATTATAAAAAATTGACACAAAGCTCAAAATTTGCAACGTCCCCTACTCATATAATTATATTTTTTATAATTTTTAGTGTCTGTATAGATGTTACATAATTAGAAAAGGGTTCCACCTATGCCATATAGGTGCCACGTCAGCTTTTTAATGAAAAAATTGATAGAGTTGACGGTATAGGATTTTTTGCAACAACTATTTGAAATTCAGGTGGCAAACTGAGAGGATTTAAGTTTCAGGGGGTAAACTGAAAAAAACTGTATCTTACAGAAAGTAATGGTATGAATAAGCATAAATATAAAATAGATGACACTCAAAATAAGTAAAAACGGATAAATATAAAATAGATGACAATCAATACAAGTAATATTTCTTCTATAGTCAATATCATTAATTGCAGCCCAAAAGACTGAGTAACCCTAAAAAAAAGCCGACAAAACGAATCTAACATCATCATAGAGCACGTTCCTTGCTCCAATTCATAGCCTAAATAGTCCTTACTCTTAGGCCCAGCCTTCCTATAAGGCCCGTTAAAGAGCACTTCAGATTATTGGGCTCGTCCGAAAATCCCGGACGGTCCAACCCAATCTTGTCGTTTGGCACGTTGGCGGCATCTTTCGCCTGAAAAACTCCTCGACTACCAAGTCTACCCAGTACACTTGAAGTTCCCCAAATATACACAAATATCCCTACCAAACTCTCCTTCGGAGGTCAAAATTGTAATATCAATTTTTGGCAAAAGAGGCTAAGCTCGTAATTACACCATTTATAATGAAAATTGCTATTATCTCACCCCCTTCATTTTAATTTATAAAATTTCTACTACACACCTCCTATTCTCATAATATTTTTAAAATATCCCCAATAAAAAAGAAAAAGAAAATTATAACCTAGCAACCCCCACCCTCCTTGACCCACCCATCCTACTAGTGTCGCCGCCCCACCACCGGCCGGCATCACCTTCCTTTTGCCATCTCTCTCTCTCTCTCTCTCTCTCTCTCTCTCTCTCTCTCTCTCTCTCTCTCTCTCTCTCTCTCTCTCTCTCTCTCTCCTTCCCCTTTTTTTATCTCTTCCTTTCTTTCCCCCTTTCTCTCTGATATGTTGCAAATGGAGGTTGTACCTTGGCTACCTTCAGTTTAGTGAGTAGCGATCTCTGATGTGGAGACTGGCAAGGTTGCCAAACTCTTTTTACAACATATTAGAGAGAGAGGGAGAAAGGACGAATGAGAGAAAGAAATGGAGAACAAATAAGAGATAGAGAAAGAGACATAGAGGGAAGGAAAGAGGGAGAGAGAAAGGAAGGCAACACCAGCGGCGAGCAACGACTAGCTCAAAGTGATGGGCTCGGAATTTAGGGTGGCTGGGCGTTTAGTATTGTTTTTTTTTTTTTTTACTTTTTAAATTTTGGGTCTTTTATGGTCATTTGATGTTAAGATAGAATTATAATTTTACAAATGAAAAGAAATGAGTGTGAGAAGAGAAAAATAAGGGTGTGAATAGGGCTGCCCATCAGTAAGTTCGAATCAGTATTGGGGCTTACCAAAGTAAAACAAAAAAATTCGGTATTTTTTCGATTTCGGTATTTTTTGGTAAACTTTAGTTTTTGATAATGTTGGTATTGGATATTTTTTGTTCATTTTCGACTTATTTCGGTATATCTTTGGTTCATTTTCGGTTTAGTTCAATATATCTTTAGTTCATTTTCGATTTAATTATAATAATACTAATTATTATATACCAATATAAATTAAAATTTAATCAAATATGATGCATAAAATATAATATCTGATGAATATATATTTGCATAGTATTGGTAATTTAGTATAGTACTAGTATTAATTACAATAATATTAATATTAATAATAATATATACTAGTATAATTAGTTTAATAATATGTATTAGTACATATCATATTAATTTAGTATGTATATATACCGATAAATATGAGTAGATATATATATGTATTATTTACCTAAATATGAGATTCTTATTTTCTTAAAAATAATAATATTTACTTTATTAGAGAATGACTATATATCTTAACTAACACTTTTTATCATATTAACGTAATAACATTATACAATTATATTTTTTTATAATTGTTTAGGATATTAGTAGTTTAATATTTATTGTACCACTAACATAATAGTATTATATAAGCATATATAACTAAATTTTGATAATTGTTTCAGTTTTTTTCGGTATATATTTCGATTTTTTCGGTAATAATTAATTCAATTTTTTTAAGTAATAATTTTTGATAATCGGTCGATTTACCAATTTCTTTCGGTTTTTATCAAAACCAACCAATTTTTTTCGAATTTTTTTTGTTTTAGATTTTTAATTTTCGAATTGTGAAAATATAAACCCTAATTAATTCAATTTTTTTAAGTAATAATTTTCGATAATCGGTCGATTTACCAATTTCTTTCAATTTTTATCAAAACCAACCAATTTTTTTCGAATTTTTCAATTTCAAATTTTTCAATTTTCGAATTATGAAAATTGGTATACCAAATCAAAAAAATTCAGTCAATAATTTGTTGGTGTGGCAAAAACCAAACCAAAAGGTAGCCTATGAAGATAGCAACAGTCTTTATAATTTGCCTAATTCTTTATGCTGAGATAATTTGCCTGATTTAAATAAAAAAGAAAGATCGACAAAAAAAAAATTTAAAAATAAAAAAGAGAGTTGCCTATATATGAAAAAAAAAAAAAGGGAAGAACAAAATCTCAGAAGACAAAAACCCGTTGCCAAAATCCCCAAGTTTCCCAAATCGGTACGTTCCGTGCTCGCTGAAAACCCTAGAGTATGTAGATAATAAATGAAATTCAATGGCTTTGGAAGCTGTAAATATGGAAAATTGATGGTGGTGTTG
Organism: Dryas drummondii; assembly: GCA_003254865.1. Lineage (NCBI taxonomy): Eukaryota > Viridiplantae > Streptophyta > Magnoliopsida > Rosales > Rosaceae > Dryas > Dryas drummondii. The sequence continues at coordinate 1,162,818 of QANW01009682.1, forward strand.
TTGTTTTTGTTGTTGTTGTAGCAAGCGAAAGATGGAGGGGATGGTGTCAGCCAATGACCAGCAGAGCATGGTCTCTTCGTTTTTGGAGATCGCAGTGGGACAAACCGACGAGACTGCCAGACGGTTTTTGCAGGTCACTCTCAGTCTCACAATTAGTCTTCAAAACGCATTGCATTGATCTCTTTGTTTGTCTATTTGTTTTTTTGTTTCTAAAGAAAAGTGATTTGTATTAGTAGATTTGGCTGTAATTGGATTGCAAGGTGCTTACTTTAGACTAGTATAATGTATATGCATATTGAAAGTATCAATCTTGGAATGAACAGGCCACAAGTTGGAAGCTCGAGGAAGCAATTCAGCTCTTTTATGTGGGTAATGAAGCAGGGTCGATAGCCCCACCGCTGCCACCGACTGAAAATATTCATAATTTGGCCGATCAAACTTCTGGGTATTTCATATTTTTTTTGTATATATATTATATATACAAGTTGGTTTATATGTGTGTGTGCGCCTATTTTATTGTTTTTTTGTTTTTCATGGGGTTTGTAACAGTGTAAATGCGAATGTGGTACAACATGGTGATGACGAAGTGCGCCCTCCCATGCCTGTTATAAGGGATGTTCTTTATGATGATGCTGCACTCTATGGGTATGTTTTCCCACACTATTTTGAACTAGAATGCTTTGTATTCAATTTCGATATGCTGTATTATTTTCTGTTCTCCTGGTTCTTGCTATATATATAATATAAATAACATGTTAATGGAACTGCTCTTTCTTCCTTGGACTCGAGATCCTTTGAAGTGGTTTATGTATAGACATAACAATGACATCACTATTGTAGGACAGTGCTACTTTCTTTAGATATTGAGAAAATGGGAAATCACATGGTATTTCATTGTTCTTCCTTTATTATTTTCTTTAGCAATGCATGCCACATGTGAAATATCAATGGTGTTTGAGAAATGGAATATGGACAGGAATGTAATTAATTATTGATTTCATTTTAATTATATGCTTCAATTGTTTACCAGTTTCTGATGTTTTCAGGACTGGGCCTGCTGTTTGTTTTTATTTTTGTTGTAAATTTTCAAATAGTCTCCTTTTAAATTTGTTTGCTCAAGTCAAATGGTGGATGTTTGTTGCCCACAAGATTATATGGTGTTATTTTCACTTGTTAACTGTTTCAGCTGTTGTACATGTGCATAATATTTACTTTGTTATTGTGCATATTTGATAAGTTAACCCACCCTATCATGTAGCTCTGTAGTTGCAAGCCAACTTGACTGTGTTCCCTCCCCCCCCCCCCAATTCATTATGTTCTTTTTCTTTGGCCCAATATTAAATGGCGAGGTTTATTTTATGTCAATTATCTAGATCACCAAGGGTAAGATTTTTGCCACATGAATCGGGTTCTGTAATTGCATTCCGTAACTTTGAAGAGGAAATGAAACATCCTGGGGTATGGGAATCAGACCAAGGTGCTACATCCACCACAGACAACTCTCGAGATAATCTTGCTTCCTTATATCGTCCTCCCTTTAAGCTAATGTTCCAGGGTTCCTTTGAAAAGGTATGGGGTTTTGATGTTATATTCCTTGCTTCGTGGTTTGTATACTGTAGAAGTTGTATCGTCATAATCCGTGTTATTGGTGTTATGGGCTGTTGGGTAGGGCTTTGTGGGAGTATCCCTCATGGTTTTGGGCTCTTCCTTTGATCATAGTTGGAGACCTTACATAAATCACAGTTTATCATGAAGCTAACAGATGTAAATATCAATTGAAAACCTTTCTGGTCATTCTACCAAAAACTAAGAGTATAAGATCAAAATATGTGTGATAAACGTGGAAATAAAAGAATTCTTGTTGGTCCAGTGACATGCGGAGTAATATAATCATATATTCACTTTGCCATAATATTGTGCTAATAAAATTAAAATTGTTTTGTCTTTTTTAACCAATGCAGGCAAAAGGTGCTGCTTCAGTCCAGGACAAATGGCTCTTGGTGAACTTGCAATCCACGAAGGAGTTCAGCTCCCATATGGTAGCATCTTCTGTGTGGTCTTTTTATTTTAGGTTTTTGGTTTCTTTGTTTTCTACATGTAGACTCACTTTTGGTGTACATATATAACTTTGTGAAGCTTAACCGTGACACCTGGGCTAATGAAGCTGTCTCTCAAACCATTATTACTAATTTCATCTTCTGGCAGGTCAGTACCATGCTTTAATTATGTCATTGTGCTTGTTCTTTCTAATAAAATTAAATCAGATTAATTTTGCAGGGTGTATTGTTATTATCATAGTAGTAGTAAAAGTGCAGCCTACTGATGCTTAATTGTTATTTGATAAATGTTTTTTTTTTTATGTATTTTGGGCTTACTTTTCCTTACATACTTTATTCTTTGGCTACTGTGCAATGCTGTTGATATGCATAAACACATATATTTAATACATATACATAATTTAATGTATATTGATATGTGTATGTATGGTTTTTTGTTTGCAAAAAAAAAAAAAAAGTGTGATTTATTTTGGTGGTATTACATACATATATTATCAGGCTCCCTTGGGTAGGAGTGTAAGAGCAAGTAAATCTTACCCAAGGCATCCGTAGATTGCTTCACTTGCTTGTTAGGAATGATTTTTTGGTGGCATCTTGCCTGTACCTTTGAGCTACTGTTATTTGTGTCAGAAGTTTTAATGATTGTATTTATGTTGAGGATTTTGCTACCTAATTTGTACAACATCAGACATGAACGTGTAACTTTTGGATGGCCTTTATGGTTATGATGAAACAAATTACAAATTATCTGTATTTTGTTTCATCTGTGTGATGTTGTTCTGCAAATATAGGCGTATGATGATACAACTGAAGGCAGGAAGGTTTGCACATACTACAAGTTGGAATCTATACCTGTAGTGCTCATCATTGACCCCATCACTGGGCAAAAAATGCGTTCATGGAATGGAATGGTTCAACCGGAATCTTTGCTGGAGGTAAATGTCATGGTGTCAATTGTATTTTCACAGTTGTTTATAAAGTTCTCATTTGTTAGATGGCATAATAAACCTTCTCTTACAGTGATAAAACTTTGTTTGAGATAACATTGAATCATGAAAACATCCTTCTGTAGGATCTATTGCCATTCTTGGATAGCGGCCTCAGGGATCATCATGTAACGTTGTCCCATAAACGCCCAAGAGAAAGTTCTCTGCCACAACCACAGAAAACTAAAGGTATGCTTGGGCTTCTTGGTATCTTTTACTGTATTGCATCTCAATGCACCATTTTACTTATGGAATCTGTTGAATTTTGATTGTATTAAGGATATATTTTTTTTCTGTAAATAGTTTTAGCCTGACACATCTGTTGGTGAATATGCTTGGTTTCTTCTATAAGTTCCTATTTCCATAAATGCCTGTCAGTATTTATGAAGGTCCTCTGTGTGCTTGTTCTTTCTTTGCTTTACTCCCCTAAGATGGAATTGAATTGGGTGATTGTATATGACAGCTTCCGTAACTAAATTCCTAAAACCTTGACATTTCTAGTTGAGAACTGTCTTGCTAGCAACAGAGTGATTTGTTTTAGATCTCTTACTATTTTTGTTTTGGATATGTATTTCTTTACTTTTTTTCTTTTTCTATTGTTTTGTATATGACTTGAGGTGCTTCAGTTGTTGCAGACGAAACTAATGAAGAAGATGAGGAAATGCTACGCGCATTGGCAGTTTCCATGGAAGGCATGAAGGACACAAGTGGAACCATTTCCAAAGATAAAGATGAAATCATTACTGACAAGGAAGAAGAAACATGCTCAACTAAGACGCCTACATATCCACCCTTGCCTGAAGAACCCAAGGGTAATAAGAACCTCCTTTGCAGAGTTGGAGTCCGTCTTCCGGATGGGCGCAGGGTCCAGCGGAATTTCCTTTGGGTTGATCCAATTCAGGTAAGAAGTGAGAGAAGATTTTATTTGTGATTCGGGTTTAACAGTTAACAGAAGCTACAAGAAGGAAGTTTGCTTTGTGTTGATCATCTCTTATCGAAGTTAAATGCATGCAGAAAGTTCATGCTTATGTTAAACACTATGTGCACAGTAGATTATATGGTTTGCACTACCATGCACACAATGAGCACGTGCTATTATTAGCAGGATATATTATACTCCTCTCCTAGGGTTGTCAATAAATTTGAATCGTTGGTTTTTGCAGCTGTTGTGGTCATTCTGCTATTCACAACTAGAGGAAGCTGAGACCAGGCCATTTCGCTTGACTCAGGCAATCCCAGGAGCTTCAAAGTGTCTGGATTATGATTGCCAATCTACTTTTGAAGAGTCAGGCCTCGCCAACTCTATGGTTTCGGTTACTTGGGATTGAATTCATGTTGGGTACTGCTTTACGACGTGTTTCCAACTGTCAGGATTGTGCATGAAGAATTTTGGTTTGCCATTTTGTTTATACTTCTTTCCGGGACTTTTAATGGGTGTCATTTCAAAGGATGGGGAAAGGGGAATAGGGATTTGTAGTGTACTATTTATTATGTATATACTCATGCAAGGGGCATGACACACACCCTCTCTCTCTCTCTCTCTCTCTCTCTCTCTCTCTCTCTCTCTCTCTCTCTCTCTCTCTCTCTCTCTCTCTCTCTCTCTCTCTCTCTCNCTCTCTCTCTCTCTCTCTCTCTCTCTCTACTCCATATTCGATAAAGTACTAATTAAATGCTCTCAAAAGAGAAGGGAGGCAACAAACTCGCATGGGGAATCAGGGTTCTGGATGGATCTTGCTCCTCTGCCTTTAGAGGGTGTGCTGTTGCATGTCTTTCATAAAATTATGTATATTAAAACAATCCAATGGTTTAAGATATGCCACATCACCTCTCTTTCAATAAAATTAGACAAAGAAAAAATAAAGAAAACCAACCCCCTCCTCCACCCGTTGCAAAACCCCAGTCCCAGCCCTTCCATTCTTTCTGGCTGCCTCTCTGGATGTCGACCGCCTCCTATTTTTCTCCTCACCTGAATGAGCTCTCCTCACTAAACCTAGCTAGGGATCTAGTCCACACTTTGTAATACATAGGAAGAAAAAGCAAGGTGGTCCTGTTTGCTAAGTGTTCATGATAGCCAACCCTCTCTATATCCCCATATGGAAGCTAAACTGTTGAACTTTTTCATGTGCAGATATTGCTTGTTTATCAATATAAATCTTTGTTTCTTAGGATTTTGAACAACCGGAGATGTGAGCGGTCACTATGAAACATTGTTTAAGAACAAAAGATCATTTTGGACCATGTAGTTTGACATTTGTTTTAATTTCAATCAAGTCTTTGTAGTTTAGATTTTGTTCAATCAAGTTCAAAATTAAAATTTTGTCTAAATTTTAGATATGATTTTTATATGAAAATCACGTATAATATTAGACTTTGTGAGTTTAGTATTGTCGTACATTGGGCATTCAAAGTCATACCTTGAGACATTTCTAAAATATGTTTTTAGATGACCTAAAGCACGAGTTGAAATGCCCAAAATATAACTTGTCAACTTGAACTTGAGAATGATCTTTCTATACGATTCAAAAAAAAAAGTTACTTTCTATATATTTTGGATGGATTTCAATTCCTAAGAATAAAGTATCATTACGGACAACTATAAATGAGAAAAGGAGGGTGCGTTTCAAAGGCACTAAATTTTGAGTTTTTTACGTGGAGGTTCTAGTAAAGTATTTGTTCTATCTAATACACGACTTAAGTGGAGGGAGGGTCTACTTATAATGGAAATACTTCCCTCATTTTCTTCTTTCTTTTTTTTTTTTTTTTTGGAACAAATATTCATTCAAATTTGTGATAATTGAAAGTTCAGTTTAGAAATCTTATGGGGGCATAAAGATATATATTTGATTAAGAAACAAGTGATGAGGCAGAGAGACACGAAAATTTTCATTTTGTTAATTTCACTTTTCTCTTTAGTTTTTTTAGCTCTTCCGTTGCTGTTCTGCATTGCTTTTGATTAAAACAAAAAGGGTAACTATTTTAAAGGTAACTAATTAGTAATTACTACATGTAATATTGCAGGCTAGTAAGTCAAAAAGTTTGAAATGTCGGTAGCCAGAAGTCAAAAATATTTGCTTTTGATTAACTTTATATCTTGTAATTACAAGGCTACGATATCTTAAATTATCTCTCTTTTCAAAAGCTAGATACAGTATTGCCGGTGCAAACCCCACCCCCTTTTTCTTGTTTTCTGTATGTTTTATCACTTGTTCTAATCATGTATATATATGACCTGTACCTTACAACTCGAAAACGTGAAGATGCGGATATTCCTAGTGTGAAGTAGGGGTACGTGGACATTCCTAATTGAAAAATCAATCGAATCAAACTTTAGGGTCCGGTCAGGTTTTGTTTTTTGTTTTTTTCGAAATTTAGGTGTTTTACATTAGAAGTTTAGAACTTTTATAAAGTTAAAATGAGACTGATTAAAACGATTTTTTTTTTTTTGAGGTTTCTAAATATTACTGAATTAAAATTATACTCAAGCCAATTATTTTAGTCCAAATTTTTAACGAAATCAAAATTTTATTTGAATTTTTAAAATTAAAAATTTAATTCTTTGTTAAAAGTTAAAACTAAAACCGAACTTATTTATATTAAAAATTTGAGTTAACTGAACCTATCGACGAACAGCCCAACGAATTCAAATACGGTTGGCAAATCTGTTATACCAAGTGTAGCGGTTTGATTGGCTGTTTAAACCTATCGATTTGGTAAACCGAAGCACATAAATAGATGAACAAAAGCAAGCTATGGTAGCACGTACACAGTGGTTTTAAAAGCCCAAAGTAGCTAGGATTGATGAGTACGTAAAGTGACTATACATGACTGCACTACGTACACAAGAAAATAAAACGTTTGACAGCTCAGTGGAGCTTGAATTGTCACAGCATCTGGCAAAAAAGCAGAAAGACACACAAGCCAAGTACTGCACAGTCTGTAGTCGCAATGACTCATGCATACAGATATACATGTCTCGTTTTTTATTTTCTAATTACCTTTTTCTCGATTGTTCTGATCTTTTTTTTTTTTTTTTGGCCAGGACGATTGTTCTGATCTTTGGCATAGCAGCACATGCATCTGCTCCACAGGACCACAACTCTCTATATAAAGGCTTGCAAGCATGTGATGACTTTGCATCAACACTCCTCTGCTTTCTCTCTTCCCCAAACACACATACATATACAAGATAGAAGATGGAGCGTTCTATGCGTTTGTTTTCCACTGCCTTTGTCCTCCTCATGCTTTTCATGGCTACAGGTAATTAATCCTCGATCTTATTAATTTGATGTATATGCCTAATATTGGGATCGTATTATATAAATAAATACGTGATCGATGCATATCTGTGTTTGGGTGTGGCAGGGATGGGACCAATGGTTGCAGAGGGTAGGACATGTGAGTCTCAAAGCCATCGCTTCAAGGGAACATGCGTGAGCAATAGCAACTGTGCATCTGTTTGCCAAACTGAGGGCTTCCCTGGAGGCCATTGCCGTGGCTTTCGCCGTAGATGCTTCTGCTCAAAACATTGTTAGTCATCGCTAACAATGTTTCTGTCATCTGTGCTTCTGCCCATTAGAATAAATCACCCAATTAATATATAATGGGTTTATGTACGTCTTTTTTCTTCTTCTTCTTCTTGTCTTTTTTTAATGTGTTTGTAGCATCTGTGTGAAAAGGATAAGACTCTGCTGGTTGTGATCTCTTGTTTCCATTTACCAATAAATAATTTTGATACCAAATAGTCGATCGATCGATCTTAAAGTTCGAGACAAGAACCAACCTCACTCGAAGAAATTGGAGTATAATTGCCTTAATTTCGTGACTTGGGATTCTCTTGTACATGCTTCATGACTAATTAACAAAATAGTGGATTAGAAATTTTAAATATGTCAAGAAAAAAATATATAATACTCCTGAAATGTTTGCACATAAACCTCTATGAAAGCAAACAAATAAAATAGAAAAAACTTACACCATTGTTTTTTCTTTTTTCCTTTTACATCGAGGGCTAAGCTCAATCATATTAGGCTTAATTAATTGTTGTTTTTCCCTCAACTATTAATATTCCGGGTGTCATAATTTTGAGAATCAAATCTGAAACTTGGTCGTGCCCTCAGTCCCTTTCGATTTGGTGGTATGGTCCCAAATCTTGAAGCTTTGTCGTGCCCATAATCAAGAGAAATGGGACAAATCTTGTTGGATATGGTTGAAATTTTAAGAAATTGACGGGATGGGTCATGTTGGCTTATTTGTGAAACCTTAAGGTGTAAATTAACTAAAATTTTAATTTGGGGGCCAATTTGAAATTTGGAAATTTTGGATCATAGTTGAGGGGCAAATGAGTATTAAGCCATGATATTATGAGAACTCCAACCCAACCACCCAAGTGGATGCCAAGAAAAAGAGCCCACAGTTGACAGTTGTGCATTAATATTTTGGTGATATTATTAGAATTGGTGCCATTAGCAGCTTGGAAATTAGTGAATCTGCGAGCGGAATCTCTACTGTTGTTTGGGGATGAATCAGAAATTCGGGGGAGGGAGGCAGCCGATAGGCACTCCTTCACTGGCTTGGTCGTGCGTCGTCGTTGTCGTTTCGCTTCTCGCCGGGGCCTCCGTTGTCCACAATGTCTACAAGCCTGATCTTGTAATCTCATTCTCTCACTCTCTCACACACGGTTCATCAATTATCAAATAATATATGTGCGTTTAGGTTTAACAATTTCAGCAGGACTGATTGCACGTGAGGTGTTTGATAAAATGCTCTGTTTCATCACTATACGATTCTTATCCCTTGTTCCTTGGCTCTTCTTTGCATTCTGTGCAGACATTGCCTCCTTTGGATGCTGTTAATGGGACCAAGGGAAAACAACCTGAGAAAGAATGAAATACTTCCTTCTAGTTTTTTTTTCTTCATTTTGAAGAATTTGATTTCAATTTGCTTTTTTGTGTGCCTTCCAATTGTTCACGTTTCCGTTTGTTTCTCCCGTCGATGTATTGAATGAAAGAAGATCGAATTGCTAGCGGTCTATGTTTTTGGAAATTTAGTATTGCTGTATTGGTAGGTAGTAAGAATGAATCAATTTTTGTTTTAGAGACATTGCAGACACTTAGACAAGAGGTTTGATGACAGTTACTACAACCAGTTTGTTGAAGAAGCACAGAGACAGTGATGCTCTGGCAGATATCTACTATCTAGAGCAACACCAGTTGCCTCATCACTGTGCTTAATTCAATGTTTGTACTGCATTTTAATTCAAGTAACACAAAGGGTGTATCTATTCATATGCTATCTAGACCCTTTATAATATTTTCTCCCAAAATTAAAAAAAAAAAAAAGTAGCCACTCTTGTAATCAAAATTTAGAAAAAAATATATATATATATATTCAAAATTTCCACTCGCCCTACCCGCAGTCACCCCCTTTGACTCCCTCCCGTGGTCTGCCTACCCTGCTATTGGTGTATAATTTATAGGTAAGTTACTCTCGTATATGTAACAAAACAAAAAGATAAAAGAGAAAGGGGGAGGAGGCCACCGATAGCAGGGTAGGTAGACCACTGGGGAGGGACCGAGGGAGTGAAAGGGGGTGGCTGCAGGTAGGGGAAGTGGAAATTTTGAATATATATATATAATATATATATATTTTTTCTAAATTTTGATTTGAGAGTAAAAGTGGAAATTTTGGGAGAAAATATTATAAAGGGTCTAGATAGCATATGAATAGATACACCCTTTGTGTTACTTGAATTAAAATGCAGTACAAACATTGAATTGACCACAATGATGAATCTATAATAAGGATATTGACGTGTCATCCAACATGAGAGAAGCATGACTCTCATAATTCAATGTTTCATCCCTTCATTCTCTTATGTTGGAGATGTCACGTCAAACTTTTCAAAAGTAAACATATTCCTGAGTAGGACTACTGGGCCTCCCTATAATGCTAGAATAGATGAATATTAATATAAAAGGGTATTCGCAATGGTTGTTTAATAGTTCAATTTTGTGAACTGTTTTGACATCTATTAAACTGAACTGCAGTTTTAATTACAGTGGTTGTTCAATAGTTCAGTTCAAAAATTTAAAATGAGAAATAAGGAAATATAATGCAGTCTATGTGTTGATAGGAAAAATACCGTAGATATATACTTTTGAGTCCATTAATTATAAGGTACTAACAAAGAAAAATATTAACCAAAACTACTCAATCTAATTTTATTAACTTGCGGACACTATCTACCAGCCCCCCAATATATAACATGCGGACACCTTCCAAAAGAAACGCAGAACAACCAAACCAGCTACACAAACAGCCCAAAACTGATTTTTTTTTTTTTTTTGCCAAACCGATCTCTTTCTTCAACTTTACCAAATCGACAATTGTTCATCTTCACTCACAAGCATCGTTCTGCAATTGCAAGCCTGCAACTCCAAAAAAACTGCAGTTTCAGTTTAATTTGCAGTTTCACTTACACTACAACTGCAAGCTTACAACTCAAATAAACTGCAGTTTCAGTTCATTTGCAGTTTCTGAAACTGCAGTTACAACTCAAATAAACTGCAGTTTCAGTTCATTTACAGTTTCAGAAACTGCAGTTAGTAACTACAACTCCAATAAACTGCAGTTTCAGTTTACTTTCAATGTTCCAAAAATTGCAGTTTACAGAATCAAAGTAGGAGTCTACGTACCACAAGCTGTGATCATGCCCAATCGAGGAGAAGTCGGAGTGGTCAAAGCAAATCTAGAAGGCTTCGATCAAGCTCGGAGCAGATCCATTAGAAGGCTTCAAGCAGGCTTCGATCAAGCACAGAGAGAGAGAGAGAGAGAGAGAGAGAGAGAGAGAAAGAAAGAAAGAAAGAAAGAAAGAAAGAAAGAGAGAGAGAGGAAGCCGACGACATTACTCCCCTTTCTCGCATCGATTTGCTGCAAGTGGTGGCTAGCCGGTAGCGGGGAGGGTGGGTTGAGTTGGCGCTGGTGTAGGGAGCACACCGGTGGTCGCCATTTGTTGGGAGAAAGCAGGAGCAAGAAGCTTCGTTGTGGAGCAGTGGGGATCGCGAGAGAGAGAGAGAGAGAGAAAAAAAAAAAAAAAACATATTTTTTTAATATCATAACTTACAAATGTGACCTTATTGTTAAATTTGAACAATAGGTATAATAGAGGTTAAATAAAATACTTGTCATGTACTATAGAGTAATTAATTCTATACTTTTTCACATGGTGGGCCAACTTATTGAAATGAATTTCACTTTAAAGTTTATATTTTTTATTTTTAAAATTAACTATTAATCCCTAATTTAAAATGAACTCTACCACTGCAGTCATTCTTTTACTTTTAGTTTAATTTATTGCAATAAAATTGAAATGAATCTCACTACTGCACATACTCTAAAACCAATATGTATATACGAACTTATATGTATAATTTTGCACATAACCTTTTTTTTTTTTTTTTTAAGGTGCAAAGCATATGTCGACCGTTTTCGTGAAAATAGTTGTTTCATCTACAATTTATTCAAACTTTTAGCGAAGATGATCCAGCATTAGACACAAAATAAAATTTGACAAAAACAATATTATTTGGCGCCTGAAGGTTCTGAAATTCTTTGCAATTGTCTATCTTTATTGAAAAGTCACAATCTGCAAGTAGGATAACAACAAGCAGGGCTGCCCTTGACTTTTGGAAGGCCCAAGGGGAAATTTAAATTGGGCCTTTAATAAAAAATTTTGCAAAATAATTCACAATTAACAAGAAATTAATTAGAAAATTTTTGATCTCATCAAGAAATTAATTATGAAATTTTTAGTTGAACGTCAAAAAAATAATTGAAAAAAAAATAATTTATAAGAATATAAGAGAAAAATTAAAAGGGAAAAACACACACTCAAATATTAATTACCTTCTTACCTTAATGAGACCTCTCTAATTTCTTTCAGATTAAAAGAGCCCGTGGAGAACACATACAAAAAAAAAAAAAATCAGTTTTCCACAAGACTATATGGAGAGGCAGAAATCTGTCTTTACCAATTCAAAATAAACATGTTCTTTGAATCCAACTTTCCAGAAAAAAAAAACATGTACTTTTGTTAAAAAAAAAAAAAAAGGTATAAACCCAAGGGCAAAAAGGACCCATTGCCATGCAGATGAGGATGTTGACTTGCTTCTTTTGTGATTCACGTGAGAAGCCAAAGAAAAAATGAAGCAAGTTGGCCAAACACAAATTAAGGAAACAAAAAGGTGGCTTTCAACTAATAATTAAGGAAAATAAGTTGCAGAATCCAAACTTTATATCTTAGAAGGACCTAGTTTTTTTTTTTTTTTGTACAAATGAGGGCCTAAGTCTAAAGAAAAAAACTAAATAACTACAGTTCTGACACAATAAGTATAAGAGCCTAATTGCAATGAAGACATTATAAATAGACCCAACAACAATTTTTTTTAATATATACATAATATATAAATTTATGGGCCCCCTTGACGGTCGCGCTCGGTGCCCCCTTCAGGCCGGCACTGACAACAAGTTTTATTAATTTTTAATCTCATAGCCAAAAAAAAAATAAAAAATAAAATTTAATCTCAGTAGTGACAACTAGCTAGTTGGCAGACATTAATCGCTCTTAAATCCATGAATATATTCAACTAGCTTAACATTGCGTGCTATATTTTAACGATTCAATACAAATTTGATGTGGTCAGAAGTCAGAACTGGAGGTCGGAGAGAAAATTCTAAGGAGAGCCAAGTCTTAATTTATCCCAGGTCAACCAACGTACATGATGAACAGTTTTTTAATTAATGGCTCACAGTTAGACTTAGTTGCTAACTTGCTACTTTCTAGTGCTAATTGTACATGCTAAGTCATGGACACATTTACTTAGAGATTTTCCAAACGTTAACATCAATTAATAACTGGTAAAATTTGATTATTATTTTAATGACAGCTTAAAATTAATGAGGTATATGACAGCTGCTTTAACATATATATTTAAGTCTTCTTTTTTGTTTTTCTTTAACATACTTGTTCAAACTTCAAAGGTAATTATTTATATCTCAGCCCTTAAGTTTGTGTTGTTTGATCTTCATATTCACTTTGATTTACTATGTAAAACTAAAATGAACAGCAAAACGTGGGCTGCTATCAACCCGTCTAGAGAGATCAGCACAAGGTACAAATTAAGAGCACCTACTACTCTCTTTGGTCGTTAGATTCTTTTGCATAAATAATGCCCAAATGCATGCATGTGGGTCCCAAAAATCGCATGTCAACTGGTTTAATTACAATGGGACAGATAGTAACCACATAATAGATTTTTCAAAGGACAATATTATAATAAACGAAGACTTTATGCCACCAACCAAATCAGAACAAGAATTGGTCACAGAGAGTTCAGAGGCCTGCACATTATTAATTGAACAGTAGAAAGGTGACGCGTACGTTCGCAGAAAATAGTGACCGGGACAAACCTTTCTTAGTTCCTTACGCTACTAATAATTTAATTCAACCGCATGCCCGCCTATATATAGATGAGAGCAACGAGCTTATTCTCCACCATCTTAATTCAATTCATTTGCTCAATTTGATCCATTTGCACAAGTACACTTGTGGGTTTCACTTAGAAAATCAATTACAATCGATTTTTGGGTGTGGGAGTAGTACGTTGAATTCATGATGAGGAAGTGTTTTGCCGCTGTTGGATTCATGTTGTTGTTTTTCATTGTGACGATGAGCACAACAAGTGAAGCGCAACTATCTTCTACATTTTATGACAAAAGCTGTCCGGACGCTCTTGCTAGCATCAAATCAGCCATAAAAACAGCAGTTTCAAGTGAACGTCGCATGGCAGCGTCCCTAATTCGCCTCCATTTCCATGATTGCTTTGTTCAGGTACGTACATGTAATTAAGTGACGTACGTACACTAATTAATTAATTAATGAGCTAATACTGTTGGCTAATTAATTTGCAATTGATTAATTGCAGGGTTGTGATGCATCCATCTTACTTGAAGGTGGCGAGAGGAACGCAGCGCCGAATAAGGGTTCTGTAAGAGGCTTTGAAGTCATAGATGAAGCTAAATCTCAAGTGGAGAAGGCATGTCCTGGTGTTGTTTCGTGCGCAGATATCCTTGCTGTCGCAGCACGAGATGCATCCGTTGCGGTGGGCGGTCCATCTTGGACAGTGAAGCTGGGAAGAAGAGACTCCACCACAACAAGCCAAAGTCTAGCTGAACAAGAGCTTCCAAGTTTCAAAGACCCCCTTGACCGCCTTATTTCCAGCTTTTCTGGTAAAGGCCTGAGTGCAAGAGACATGGTTGCATTGTCAGGTTCTCACACAATTGGGCAGGCTCAGTGCTTTACCTTCCGTGACAGAATTTACAGCAACGGCACTGACATCGACGCCAACTTTGCGTCCACTCGCAGACGCCGCTGCCCGGCTCAAGTGGGCAGCGGCGATGCAAATTTGGCAGCGCTTGAGTTGGTCACTCCCAACTCGTTCGACAACAATTACTTCAAGAATTTGATTCAGAAGAAGGGTCTTCTTGAATCGGATCAGGTTCTGTTTAGTGGAGGGTCCACGGACAGCGTTGTCTCTGAGTATAGCAGTAAACCCGCGTCTTTTAAGAACGATTTTGCATCCGCCATGATTAAGATGGGAGACATTCAGCCTCTCACGGGTTCAGCTGGCCAGATAAGAAAGATTTGTAGTGCACTCAACTAAAACCTCGTCGATGATCACCCTCTCCATGCGCGTACGCGCGTCCAACTGTCAAAAATGAAACAACTTTTATTTATTTCAATATTACCGAAATGTCTTGTTATTGATTCATTCATATGTAATAATGTAACCTTAATTATACAGTGGTTTGTACAATAAATTATCATTAAATAATTTGAGGAAGACAATGGAAACATAAGTCAAAAGCCGATAGTTTGTCTTCCATCTCTCTAAAACGGTCTCTATTTATCCTTTTGTCAGTTTTTTTTTAGTATTTGTAGGGCCATTGTATTGAGCATGTCTTTTACTTTCTCTTCTGTTGTATTGTTTTAATGAACATAATGGTTAAATCACATGTCACCTAATTTAAACTTTACAATTTTATTTGAATACTTGATCTTTATGGTTATAGACTTATAGGTAAGACGATTTTTTTTTTTTTCTTAAGAAGTGAGTTTATTTGAATTTGATTATTTTGTATCTTAATCTTGACCTAATTTCTTTTTTGTAATTTCTTTTTCTCATAGTTACACTTGCAAAAAACTACAATTAATGGTGAAAAGTAAATATTTAAGGTCCATTTGGCAATGGTTTTAAAATTGTCAAAAACGC
Organism: Dryas drummondii; assembly: GCA_003254865.1. Classification (NCBI taxonomy): domain Eukaryota; kingdom Viridiplantae; phylum Streptophyta; class Magnoliopsida; order Rosales; family Rosaceae; genus Dryas; species Dryas drummondii. The sequence goes on from QANW01009682.1 coordinate 1,178,190, forward strand.
TTTCAAATTAGTAAAATCACTTTTGATAGCGTTTGACAAAAATAATTAGAACTGCTTATAAATTATAAAAACGCTACTAAATAAAAGTGATTTTAAGAAACAGTGTCAAACAAGCCATTAATTTCACACCCAACTCTTTAAGACTCTAACTATTAGGATTTGGGCTCGCACGAGTCTTTTAGGCCCACGGGTCCAATATGTCAAGCCAACGTATGAGTACAAAAAGTGATGAAATAATGGGCTATGGTCAAAGAATGGTAAGGTCTCATCAAGGACTAGTAGTAGTTCTAAGGTTTGGGTTCTTGTACTCTTTAATTAGTTTTGGTCTTAAGGTTCTTGTACACAAAATTTTAGTACAAGCAATTTCAAAAAATAAAATCCCAAGGTGCTAATAAAACAGCAGATAAAAAAAAAGTTTTAACATAACAGAGTACTTGAAACAGAGCATTTGCAAGCCCAGGACTGGAATATTCTGTACAGTTATTCAATCTTAAAAGATTTGGGTAATTTCTCTTCTAATCAAATCAAGTGGGTAATCAATATTATCTACGTGACCTCAAAGCTACCTTGCAACCATTTGACCTGCATTTGCATCCCAGAATCTGTCAAAGCATTCAAGGCTGACCTATAAAGCCTCCCATCTAAGCTTGTTCCTTCGGATTTCATATCTCTTAAAAGCTTCACCAACTCATCAACTCGACCAGTCTTGGAGAAAACCCCAACCATCATTCCAGCCATGGCCTTGTCCAAAACACCCCCATGGACCCTAAACTCACTGTAATATTTCATACACATTTCAAACTCCCCTGCCTTATTGTAAGCCCCTATAACAGTTGTGTAGCTCACCTTATCTGGTGCCACCTTCCTTCGCTTCATTTCGGTCCACAGCTTCGCCACTTGCCTCAAATCCTTAGCCCTTCCATGCATATCCATCAGAGAATTGTAAATCCACACATTTGGCTTGCACCCTCTTTCTTTCATCTTGGCCACAAGCCTCGTTGCATTTCTTGGCCTCCCTGTTTTCCCATACATCACAACCATGCTTGAATAAGCCACAACACATTTATCAAACCCCTTTTCTTCCATCTCTCTGAAAACCCTTTCGGCCTTCGAGTGAAGCCCCAGACGACAATACACATTGATAATCGAAGCGTATGTCACTTGTCCTGGTTCACACCCCATTGACGCCAAATCTTCAAACACTTTCACCGCAGTCAGCAACCTGTTGTTCTTCGAAAACCCATTGACAACCGCACAGCATATGTTATCAGAGACTCTGATATTTGCACCTTTCATTACCTTCACTACTCCAAGAGTCTTCTCTGTCAACCCTTCTTCCACATACATTGATATCAGTCTTAAAAACACAGTCGGATCCCTCAACATTTTCTTGGTCTCTGCCTCCTCGAAAAGCTCTTCGGCCACCTTCACTTCCCGGATGCTCGCAAATGAACAAATCAACAAAGAGTAAATCGCTGAAGAGTCTAAAGAAACTCCTTTCTTTGTCATACTTTGGAAAATCTCTAGAGCTTCAAAAGGGCGTCGCAATTTGCATAATGACTCGCACAAAATTCCACATATCTGAGTTGAAAATGGTGCCAAATCTAATTGCCTACCTTTTAGTTCATGATCAAACAATTCAGCAACTTTCCCACATTCACCTTTTTTTAGATAAGCTTCCATTATCAGGAAATAACATCCAGAATTCGGAACAATTCCAGCAGATTTCATTCTTTCAAACACAGAAATTGTACTTGTAAACATATGAAGGTTATTATAGCCCCTCATTGTGGAATCAAAGGCCAGCACAGCAACGTCAACATCGTCCTTAAACACTTCAAGCAAAGTCCTAACCATTTTGAATTTCCTAGCTCTAATGCAACTAGTGATCAATTTAGAACAAGTATAACTATCAGGCAGCACATGGTAATTCTCAAAATCATCACAAAGTGAAAGAATCGAACCCCATTTCTTTAATCGTATCAAATACCTTGTCACATGCTCTAATATTGATTTGTTTGGTCTGAATTCTGACATCTGTCTCGCTTTCTCGTACTGTTGGTATGCCAATTCTTCAGTTTGGGGGTCTTGAAACAACCCACATAGAAAATCATTCAAGTCATCATGAGGATCTGGAATTTTGAGATCCAATTCAATGACTGGTAAATTGGACGTGGATGCTTGTTGATCTTCTAGGATTGGAGAGGAATGTACATGGAAAAGTACTCGAAGATTCCAGCTGGGAATGGACAAGAAGGAATGGGTTTTCCATGAAGCAATGAAGTTGATTTTGTGGGTTTTTCTGCATGATATCACGCAAGCCGAAGACCAGTCTGCAGAGCTTGCAGCAGAACTGGAGATGATGGTCATTGTAGGAGAGATATGGCCTGAATGAAATGAGTGGGACTCAGATTATGTGGATGAGTAAATTCTGTATATATATACCTTATCCCCATTGGATTGTGCCATACGTGTAAATCTTATTAGCCACAAATAATGTGACACTTGGGAAATTCAGGGACAGAGAAATATTTGTCAAAAGAAAGGCCACGTGACATCCAGTTTTTGAACATGTCATGAATTTATAAGATTATATTCTAAGTTTTAAGAAAATGTTGTTTACACTCCAAAATAACATCTCTCACTTTTAATGGAGATTTTCTTTCTTTTTTGGTATATCAATTGTTTTTTTATTTATTAAAAATACTGATGTGAAGAAAATTGTTTTAAGGTAATATTATAATTTCATAAAAAATTAACTAAGCAAATTTGAGATTTACGCATGTTCCAATTGACTTGTTTAAATCATTTTTTCTTGACATTAACTTGAAGCGCTTTTTTTTTTTTTTTTTTTTTGTAAGAATGGGGACAAAGGCCCAAAAAAAAAAAATTACAGTGTAGCCCAACTTCAAATCATGTTTCTCTATATTTGGGCCCAGAAGAAGGTGGTGATTAATACTTTTTCCAAATTGATTTGTGTGTGGGAGAAGGGTTAGTGGGCATGTATTTTGTGACTGAAAAACACTGAAATCAAATGTCTCGTTGAAAGACCGCATAACCCTCTTACTCAGGTGGTGTCCTGATGGTCACACCCTCAATTTGACATATGATCACAATTGGGGTGCATGTTTTAATGAAGGAATAAAATTTCAAATCTCACTAAAATTTTGATAGAAATTTTGACATAAATTAAATGAAAATGACTAAAATTGTTATTAAAATACGAAAATTTTTAATAAAATTTTACTATATGTTTATTTAACATATTATCTGCTACATTAATAAAAAATATTAAAAAAATTAAATTATATAATAAGTTTCATGTGATATAAAATAAATATAATGCGCGCTGAAGACAAATACTGTTAAATTAAATTAGTATAATGAATAAATAAAATTAGTATATTATTTATATTATATAATCTATACACTAAATTCTAATACTAAACTCTATTTACTCTAATACTTTTTATAGTCTATAATCGATATACTAAATTCTATATATTTTATAATTCATACTTTATATTATTTAAAATATCGTATATGATATTAGAATTTAGGCTCTTAAAGGTATTTTTAATTATTTTTTATATAAAAATATATTAGAGTTTATTAGTTTATGGTTTAAAAACAATTAAACAAAACCCCAAAACAATCAAACGAAATCTCAAACTATTTTTTTCTTTTCAATTGTTCAAAAATCCTAAACCCCAATCAAAGAAAACTTTTTTTTTTCTTTTCCTTTCCCTCTTTTCTTTTCCTCGTGGGCCGTGACTCTCCTTTTATTTTCTTCCTCCCTTTTCTTCTCATTTCTTCCTTTGGCATGTGCAGCTTCTCTCTCTTTCTCTTTCTCTCTCACTCTCTCTCAATTTTATTCCTCTTATCTTTCTCTCTCTCTACATCTCCATCACCAACCTACCCTCACCTTCACCCTCATCTCTTTCTCCCTCCTCTCCCCTGCCGCCACTCACTGCCGCTAAAACCCACAGAAAAGCCACTGCTTCCAAGCTCTAGCCGCTCATCTCTTCCACCCTCTATCTCTTTCTTCCTCATTTCCCCCATGTCGCCGCCTCTGCCGCCGCCCTCTCTTGCTTCCTCAATATGAGATCGTCAAAAATTTTGCCGAAATTTCGATAATTTTGACGAAATTATCACGAAAAATTGATGAAAATGCATTTCGATTTCGACCCCCCTAAAATCGAAATTTAAACCCTTGGTATTAGGATTTAGTATATAAATTATAGAATATAAAGAATATACTAATTTTATTTATTTATTATACTAATTTAATTTAACAGTATTTGTCTTCAGCGCACATTATATTTATCTTATATCACATGAAACTTGTTATATAATTTGGTTTTTTCAATATTTTTTATCAATGTAATAGATAATATGTTAAATAAACATATAGTAAAGTTTCATTCAAAATTTTCATATTTTGATAACAATTTTTGTCGTTTCCGTTTAATTTTTGTTAAAATTTAAAAATTTTTAAAATTTTTGTTGAAACTTTTTCAAAACCAAAATTTTATACCTTATGTGCAGTTGGATTTTCCAGAATATGTTGTATATTACATACACAGAGTTGGCCGAACTGCTCCCTATCATTCTTGGGGGCGATCAGTTTTATTTCTGCTGCCATCAGAAATAAAAATGCTTGAGAAATTAAGCAGCAGCAAAAATACCCATACAGTGCATAAAGGTTATATATATAATGCTGGACGTGTACATGATGGGTATGAATTTGTTATGAATTCGCAATATCTTGTTACGAATTTTCCTTCATAATAGCATTAAGGTTGATTTTAGCATTAGCATGCTGCATGCGTAGCTATAAATTGCTAAGGAAGATTGACCAACCCCCAACCCCCAAACCCAACCCTTAACTTCTCCACGTATTTGTCGGAAGTCTCTTGTCAGACCACCTTTTCCATTTCTCCACGTTAACTAAACCAACTGAACTGGGGTTAAATATTGAGCAAACCAAACGATCAAAAATTGATTTGAAATACCAAGTAATCAAATCAAAAGTTCAAAACGAAAGGAAAAGACAGAGATAAGTGAGAGACTCTTCCATGCCCATAGAAGATTTTTTCTAGACAAGTACATGATCATTAAGTTACCGCCATTGTTGATTGGTAATGGCGCCTTAATAAAAAAGAAAAGGCGAGTGGCCAAAAGAAAAAAAAAGGTTAAAAATGACAAGTCAATGAATGATACCTGAACAAAGTAGCTTTCATAATTTATACCTACTTAAGTACTAGCATATCATATTATATAATTTATATATGGATGGATAAATAATTTATACGTCATCATATGACTACGATCATTCATATTCTGCCCATCCGAATCTTGGATTAGAACATGCATGTACAACACATTTAAATTGGCAGCACTAGTTGGCAAGAAAGAAATAATGAGCAGCTTCTTTTTAGAAATAACTATAAGAAATTGATTTTCCTAATATGGGCAGCAAATACTTTCGTGCAAATTTTGTTATCCAAAAAGAACTGTCCGAGTAATTTTGTAATTTTCAATTCTAAGTATAAAAGGAGGACCTTTTAAGGTCAAGTCGAGGGGTAGTACGGACGAGCCAATTGTTCTATATAGCTTCCCCTGTAAGTAGAAGCTTTTCATTTCGTCCAAAGAAAAAATAAAAATAAAAAGTATAAGCTTTTCATACCAGATTACCATTCTCTTATGAGGGTTTTGCTTGCCATTTGATTGCTGGATGGGAATTGCCTTATCCTTTGGTGAAAGCTGTAACTTTCTAAAGTATATATTTCGTACTTTCTGTAATGCATGGCAGCAGATTCCTAGACCCTGTTTTCATAGTTCCTTTTTCTTGAAACCCATTTCTTTAGTTTTTCTCTCTAAGTAGCTTTGTGGCAAAGAAATCCAATATCTCTTCCCTCTTCAAGAGGGTTTTAGAGAACTGGGTTCATAAACATATGCTTTTCATTGAATGCAAATAAGAGAAGTTAGTGTGGGAGACAGAGGGGGAGTCACTGACTGAGAGGAGATGATGGAAGGTTCAGACAAGAAAAAGACTGAAACTGATGGTTTCACTGATATTGTGTTTTCTTGGTCTATTGAAGACATTTATAATGATGATCTCTACAAGAACAAGGTATTTGCTTCTGCTTTTATTTGTAAAATCTACTCCTCGTGTCTGTGTTAAAAAATGGTATCTTTTTATCTTCCATTGTCATCATTCTCGTTGCTCTGTTTCTTAAGATTTTGATGCGATTGTTATGGCAGCTTTTCCTTGGAATGCTTAGTTGCAAAGACCCACAAAAAGAAAGTTTTTTACAACCTTGATAAACAATCCATATAGTTTAGGTTTTGGTCTTGACTCTTGAATGCTTATGCTTACTATGAAAGGAGGATTACTATTAGAGTATCACGCTTTTCTTTAGTGGCCTTGACTCGGATAGGACGAAGCCCGTTTCAGTTTTTGAATTTTCCCTCATACTTTCGCCTACTACAATGTAATGATGATTGTAGAGCTTCTCCTTTTCTGTGCCTGTCCATCTGCTTCTCCTCTCTGTACGGCTCTTTGTTTGTTAGTTTATCATACCCATAAACAAAATGGGCAAATGGAAAGTGTGTATATTTTGCTTGTATGCATATATAATTACTTCAGGTCAAAAACCTTCAGAATAATTTAAAAAACTCATATTTTGACAAACTAATGTTGGTTTGTTAGCCTCCTCATTTCCATTATTATAATACCAATTACCAAGATATTTAGAAGTATAATTTGGAGACCTCGATTGATCAGGCTGACTTAATTTACAATCATTTTGTAATTTAACATGCTTTTCAAGACCCTACACTAAATTTTATTGTGATATTCTTTTGCTGTGATTTATGAGCTGATGTACAACATATTTTGTATGAGACATCCTCATGCCCTGGTTAGCACTTTCTTACTTCTGAGGACTGCGGATACAAGCTATTTGAGCTTTTATCATCTCCTCATGAAAGGTTATTTATACCTATATCATACAAGTAGCACTCCTTGCCTCTCTCTCTCTCTCTCTCTCTCTCTCTCTCTATATATATATATTATAGATATAATTTTATATATATATATTTTTTTTTTGAAGGTGGAAAAGGTTAATCCTGAATCATTTCCGTCAGTTCAACATTACTTTGGGTCTTATGCATATCCCTTATTGGATGAAACTCGAGCTCAATTGCAATCCAGTATGCAAGCTATGGACAGAGCACCATTTGGTGAAGTTATTGCAATTGAAGAATCGGAGCCTTATGGAACACAGCTATATGATATCCAGGTTGATTTCTGGAGAAACATGTCCAGTGATTGCAGCAAGGAACCTTACAAAACTCTACCTGGAGATGTTTTTGTTTTAGCAGATGCTAAACCAGAAACTGCTCCTGATTTGCAGAAGTTAGGGAGATCATGGGCATTTGCAATAGTCACTGAAGTCTCCAAAAATAAGAACGAGGATGATGGAACTTCTCTTTATTTTAAAGTCAAAGCATCGAAAGAGTTTGAAGTCAATAATGGCATTCTGACATCAATCTCTATAGTTTTCTTAGTAAACATAACTCCCAACTTAAGAATATGGAAAGCCATGCATATGTGCAGCAGTGCTAGATGGAAGGTACAATTTATGGTTTCTCTTCTTTATGGTTTTTCTCTTTTTCCCCCCTCTAATTTCCAATAACCTTTTACTGTGACAATGCTCAATACTTTTTTTTCCCCAATTGTTAGGTGCTGTTCAGTGATAACTTTATGAAATCATTCAAAAAACTGAAGTCATTCCGAATGAAGATGTCCGTAATGAATCTTCTACTTATGCTTTCCACTGGCTGGAGACCCAAGAAAAGAAATGTATACACAATTTGTAAAAGCTCGTCGATGATCTCAATGCAATTTGAGGTTGATGGTCTATATATTGTTTGCACCACGGACATAGTAAAAGATTTGAGATACATGCAAGTGTTAAAGTTCTGGGACATACTGCCTGATCTATGCGATATCCAAAAATTGGTAGATCAATTAGACGGTATATTTAAGAGATATACAGATGGTTTTATCAATCTCTGCAGGAAAAAATGTCTGGAAGGGTATGTTGTTTTGTATTCTAGAATTCTGAATTGTTGCACCTTGAACTTATCATATGTTTCCTTCTTGGAATAATATAAATATACGAATGATTCATCGTCTCATTGTTTTTCAAAATGCTGCTGAACTTTTCTGGTTTGTCTTTTGTGACCAGTGATGTGGAAATTCCAGGGAGCTGGCCACTGTCTTTGGATGTTTCCCGGTTTAAAGATCTTAGCATCACCCATATCCCAAGTGATTTAGTTGGTGACTCTTCTGAAAATAGAAGTTATGTTGAGAATTCAAAGGTCAGGGATAGCTTGCTGCTGAAGAAATTCTACTCCTTATCATCTGGGGCAGTGAACCTTTTGCTGTCTGGTCGTGAGGACAGAGAATTAGATCTCCCCTTTGAAGTTACAGACCAAGAAATGGAGATCATTCTTTATAATAGAAGTACATTTGTACTAGGACGGTCGGGGACTGGAAAGACAACTGTTTTAGCTATGAAGTTATATCAGAAAGAACAGCAGCACCACCATATGGCAGAGGAAGGATTCCATGGTGTTGGGAGCCATTCATTCTGGCATGATAGTCCGAATAACAAGGTTTCTGAAGCTACTAATGTGACTGTTTTGCGCCAGCTTTTTGTGACAGTCAGTTCTAAACTCTGTTTTGCTGTCAAGCGACATGTGTTGCACTTAAAAAGGTGCGTACACTATTTGACAAAATGACTTATGCTTCTTTTTATTTCTTTAAAAATAGTGTTTGTTGTCTCTGTATATATTTCTACTGAACTCTTTAGTTCAAATGCACCATATTTCTTCTTTTAACATTAGATGTTTTAGAAAATTTATGTTCTGGATGAACTTGCTGCTCTGCTACAATGTAAAAAATGTTACTATATACTTGCTTTCTGTTGATCATAAATGGATACTTCATACTTGTATAGTACCTCTGTACCTGTATATATGTGCGTACATTTATGTGTATATATTGGGTAAATGTTTCATATACAATTATACACACACACATATGTATGAATTTTGAAAGAAAAACAATAATTATTTTTCATTCATATATTGTGTCTCTGGACAAATTTTTCGTCATTTTTATAAAAGTTTTAACCTTGATATACATGCATTTTATGTTAATTTCCACCCCCTTTCATTACCATGCTTCCTGATCATCCAGATGAAGATCTTTAAAATTAGTTTTAGTTGCTTCTGATGTTACCATGGCAAATCATCTCATACTTATGATATTCGTTTCAACAGTAAATGTTAACTTCATATGCCTCTGGAAGATGAATAATTTTAATAATTTTAACTTTGTACGTCTGCAGTTTGGCTTGTGGTGGAAGCCATTCAGCTCAATGCAGTTTGATTAATATGGATGAGTTTGATGATGAGGAAGCACAATTAAGGGGTATCCCTGATTCTTTTCTTGATATTTCGTCGAAGTGTTATCCTCTTTTCATAACATTCCATAAGTTCTTGATGATGCTTGATGGAAGTTTGAGCGATTCATACTTTGAAAGATTCCTTGGCATTACAAAACTTCCTCACGGTCGAGTGCAAAGTTCAAGATCAGTTGCGCTGCAGGCCTTTCTAAGGACAAAGGAGGTCAATTACGAGAGGTTTAGTTCATCGTATTGGCCTCATTTTAATACCGAGTTAACAAAGAAGCTTGACGCTTCAAGAGTCTTTACTGAGATTATTTCTCATATAAAAGGTGGCCTAGGAGCCATGGGAGCAGGTGATGGAAAACTCAGTCGGGACAGTTATGTTCAAATGTCAGAGGGCCGGGCTTCCAGTTTAAGCAAGCAGAAGAGAGAGATCGTATATGATATATTTCAGATTTATGAAAAAATGAAGATGATGAATGGTGAATTCGATATTGCTGATTTTGTAAATGATATTCACCATCGACTCAAGCGTGAAAAATTTGAGGGTGATAAGATTGATTTCATATACATTGATGAGGTTCAGGATCTTACCATGAGCCAAATTGCACTGTTCAAACATGTCTGCAGTAATGTTGAAGAGGGTTTTGTTTTTTCTGGTGATACAGCCCAAACTATTGCAAGGGGCATTGATTTTAAATTCCAAGATATACGACATCTGTTCTATGAGAAGTTTCTATTGGAGTCAAGAAGAAAGATGCATCATGAACAAAAATATAATGGACAAATCTCAGAAATATTTCATTTGACACAAAACTTCCGAAGCCATGATGGTATACTGAAGTTGTTGCAAAGCATTATTGAACTACTTTATCGCTTTTTCCCCTTCTCTATTGATGTGTTAAAACCTGAAATGAGTCTGATATATGGCGAAGCGCCAGTTTTGCTCTATTCTGGTGAAAATGAAAATGTATTTGTGAAGTTTTTTGGAAATAGTGAAACAGTTGCTGGCACTATAGTTGGCTTTGGTGCGGAGCAGGTTATTTTGGTTCGTGATGGTAGTGCCCGAAAGGAAATCTCCAAATCCATAGGGAAGCGAGCGCTTGTTCTTACTATATTGGAGTGCAAGGGCCTAGAGTTTCAGGTGACTAATATTTGTTTACTCTTACAGAAGTTAATGTCATCGAGGATTTTAATTTAACAGGTTATGTGCTGTTGTGGTTCTCAATTACTTCTACCATGCAAGGTTCTTCCATTTTTTTTTTTTTCTTATTTCTCTTTCTTTCAAATTTTTTCTGGCTATGCCTTCCAACAGTAATTTTGTATAAGATACTGGTTCACATCCAAAATTGAAAAGAAAAGTTGTTGCAAAAGTTATTAAATTATTAATACTTTGGTTCCAGTTGATGCTGTAATGTGTTTGAAATCTTATTTTGGTTCATTCATAGCATCTATATGTCCTTTTTGTAGGATGTTGTCTTATACAACTTTTTTGGATCATCACCCCTGAAAAATCAATGGAGGGTGATATATGATTTCATGAAGGAACAAGATTTGCTGGACTCCACTTTACCTAAGCGCTTTCCAAGTTTTAATGATGCCAAACACAACATGTTGTGCTCCGAACTGAAGCAGTTATATGTTGCTGTCTCTCGTACGAGACAAAGATTGTGGATTTATGAGAATGTAGAAGAGCTTTCCAATCCTATGTTTGACTATTGGATAAAGAAATGTCTTGTACAAGTTAGACAACTTGATGATTCAGTTGCACAGGTTATGCAAGTTGAAAGCACTCCAGAACAGTGGAAATCATGTGGCATCAAGGTTTGCTTAATCATAACAGCAGTAGTGATAGTGATGTTGATGAGATTAACAATAGTAACATTTTTTCTCTTTTTGGATAGTATTATTCTCGTCATTATAAGAACCATAAACATTATCTTTATGATTATCATAACTTTTCTTATTATCATCATTACTACTGTACGTTGTTCTAACAACATTGTATTCAACAAATATTAGTCTAACTCATTTATTTTGTTTCTTGCAGCTATATCATGAGCGCAACTACAAAATGGCCAGAATGTGCTTTGATAGATCTGGGGATGCTGTTTGGGAAAGAAGGTCTAAAGCTGCCGAGCTAAAAGTTAAGGCTGACCATATGCGCACTTCAAATCCGGAAGTGGCTAATGCCATCCTTAGGGAAGCTGCTTTAATATTTGAAGATATAGGGCAGTCTGTTTCCGCTGCCAGATGCTTTTATGATTTGGGGGAGTATGAACAAGCAGGTATGAGGTTAACATCTGTTGTCTTTATCCTGTGAGCATTTATGTCACAGTGAAATGCCTCTTGTGTTGTGTGGCACCTTTTATGATATCTTTTGTTGCACTTGAATCTACAAATTCGTTGCTTGTATCTGTTTGAAGATTTTATTGGTGCAGGTAATATTTATTTGAATAAATGCGATGAACCTGAACTTGAAAGAGCTGGGGAATGCTTTTTTCTAGCTGGATGTTATGTGCTTGCGGCAGATGTGTATTCGAGGGGAAATTTTTTCTCTGAGTGCCTTACTTCTTGTTTGCAAGGAAAACTATTTGACATAGGTTTGGAATACATCAAGTATTGGAAACAACAAGCAACCGAAGAGTATGCTCTGGCTAGACAAGGAAATGGGGCTGATAAAATTGAACTTGAATTTCTTGAGAGTTGCGCATTTCACTATTACAAGGGCAATGATGACAGATCCAGGATGCAAATGGTTAAGGATGAAATGTTATCTGCTCGAAATTTTTTGGATCCTCTTATATCTTCAAGTACCACAAAGTATTTGTGGGAAGAAAAATTGACTGATAATCTTAAAAAGGCTGCAGAAAAAAAATATAAGAAGGAGCTTTCTATTGATTCACTGGTGTATTTTTGGAATAATTGGAAGGAGAAAATTGTATACCTGATTGAATATCTAAGATGTTTTGAAATTGCAGATGCTAATGAGTACAGAAATTATGGAGACTTCTTTTTGAATTACTTAGGAGTGTGGAGGCACTTTCATGATGATCTGAATCTGGTCTATCTTTCACTCATTTCTGATGTTGATTGGGTGAGAAGTGTTGATAAAAGTTTGTTCAGAAGTAATGGGGAGTTAGTCTCTATTGATGTTCATCAGCTTGTTTTGGATGCTCAGAGTTATTGGAGTTCAGAAATGCTTTCTCTTGGCATTAGGGTTTTGGACAAGCTTGAAGCGCTTTACAATTTCCTAATCAATAATTCCGATTCCATGTTCTGCCAAATCTGGTCTCGTATCCGGATCTATGAGACTGCAACATATCTTTTGGAATCCAAAATTCTGAAGCGGAGCTATCGAGATGCTGAGACACTGCATAGATTTGTTAAGTTGTCGACTGAGAATGTTGTTTCTTACATATTTCCTTTAGATTGGAGGCTATCATCAAGAGAGAGTATCATTTCTCTAAGACGATCTGATGCTTGTAAGAATTTACTGAAACAAGTCATGGTTGAATACCTCAGCTCAACGAACAAGCTGTCTTTTGGGAAAATTGGATGCCTTGCTATGATTATTCTTGGGACTGGTAAGCTAAATAATGAACTTCATGAGAAGGTTTTGAAAAATCTGGACTGCAGTACACCATGGAAGGCGTTCATTGAGAATCTATGTGGCAATAATGGATCAGAGTTTCCACTGGGATATGCATCTGGGAATACTAGTGAACAGCCTAGAGATGCACAGGTTGTTGAATACTCTGTGGCTTGTTACACCGGTGGAGAACAGAGAAAGTTAGACTTTTCAGAAGGTTCTATACTTGGCTTTACCAGTCAAGAACCTGGGGATGTGTCTCTTCTGTGGATGTTCCATGATGCTTTGTTCGGAACTTATCGTGCAAATCGGAGTTTATGTTACTCCATGACACCTGATTGTTTCTTGTATCTTGTAGAACGCCTTCTGATTTGGGTATGTTGTTGTCAAGGTTATGTTATCACTACAAGATCCTGTTTTATTGAATGGCTGTTATACCTTGAAGAATATACCAAATTAGCTTCCTGTATGGTGGCTGACGTGGGAATATCTTTTGAAGACATCCTTCAGTTTTTGACTGATGTGGTTCGGGAGTTTCTCTTGGATAAGGTGACCATGACTAAATGGATTAAAATGTCTACCAGAAATTGGAAGAAGTATTATAAGCTACTGATTCGGAGATTAGTTGCTGCATTGTGTTTGCTTTATTTGAATTTCGGGAGGTGTTTTGATGTACTCTTAGATCTGCTGAGGAGGAACTATGTCACTGAGCAACTACCAAAGTATTTTTGCAATGCCCTTAGGAGTATTATGTCTTTACAGAATTCTCTTAGTAGAAATGTGAATGTGCTAGCTAAAGCTTTTAAGAATATTGGTAATCCTTTGGTAATTGCAAGTTTTGGGATCGATTGTTCAAGGTTCTTCTGTTCAGATGCCATTTTCGAAGACATGAAGGCTAACCTGCGCATTGTTGACATATTAAGAAATTTGTTTTCAGAACAATGTATGGTTCAATCTTCAATACGTCAAACTGGGGTGATTGAAAACACTAGACGTTGGAACAGAAGGATCCTCCCAATGGATTTTGATCGTTTGTGGGAAATATTTGAAGGTTTAGAATTGGTGAAGGAAAGAGATCATAGGAGTTTCTTTTCAGATGCCTCAACAATAAAGGTAATTACCATTTGTTTCCTATTATGGTTCACAACATACCCACTGAGCAGCGGTTGTACTGAGCTTTTCCTCATTACTTGATGTTATTTTCAGTTGGATGTGGAGAACATTATTTGCCTTTTGACTGCTATATGGTCTGCACGCTTTCTGGAATCTGAAGACAGAGAAGAACATATATTATCTGGAGAAGTGCTGAGCCTGATTGATGGATTAATGCAACTTTATGCTGCATTAGATGGGAGGTCCGTTTTATCTTTAACATATACAATATAACTTTCTTGATTATTTACTGTTCCAACAGTTTTGTCTTAACAATCTTTGTTCATTTTTCTCTATTTTCCATTTTCATGCAGTGAACAGGAACTTGGCAACAAAATGCTTACAGTTGCAGAACTTTCCAGGAGGTTGCAATTGAGGAGGCAAAGAATGGAGCCTATCTTTTTCTGGCCGGAAAAAATGGAGCCTGCCTTGATTAAACTATTTTTGGAGCACAACACAAAACTTGCTGGGAAGGCATAGTGGGAGCTAGGGAACTGGAAACAATGGAAAGGAAATGCCTCTGATGATGATGTGTGCCGCGGAAACATTCTCATATTTGGCATTTGTCTGCGTTTACATATAATTCAAACAAGTTGTCTTTGAGTAATCAGTCGTCCTAGTAAGTAAAGCTGTAAAAGTGTAAATCGTGTGAGACCATTAACTTCCAGGTTCAATCTTTGGTTGTCAGTCTTTTGTAAATGTAATTGATACAAAAGAGGAGAGAGATGGTGATGGACATTTTATAGTCCCAAGTTAGTATAGTATTGCTAGAGATTGGGAATGGTTGCAGGGCTGTTTGACTTTATCATTCTCGAAGTGTGAGGGTTTGGGTGTGCCAATGCCGTTTTTCTTGTGCAAATAGGTGCATTGACGCCGTTAAGGATGTTTAACACTATAATTAATTAGAATTGTCGTAAATTACCCCTATTATTTTAAATTTTAAAATATATCAATAATAAATTAAAAATGAAAGTGCAAGTACGTTTTGTTTTTTTTACTACATTAGAGAGTGTATTCAATTAAAATTTTAATGAATTTTTATAGAATTTTTAAAAGCCATTAATTTTGGTAAAATTGATAATTTTTTAATGAATTTTATAAATTACATATAGATTTTAACAAAATTTTATTTAAAGTTTTAAAGTTTTTTAGTATGATCATGATCTTTTATCCATTTACTACCCATTTGTCTATCAAACTTTTAATTTTGGCCATCAACGTTTTGCCTCTTTTTCTTTTTTTCTTTCTCCCTACTCTTTTTTTGATGGCTAAAATAAAAACATAGTAAAAAAATGGGTAAGAGATCCTATTCTTTTTTAGTAAAATGCAATAAAAGTTAATACTACAACAATACAACCTTTTTACCTCGTACCTTAGAAAAAAAAAAAAAAATCATATTTTCCTCGTTTAAAGGCTTAAACCCTTGTCACAGCAAAGAAAACCCTTGTCACCACCAAGCTCTCTCACCGCTCCCTAAACCCAAAACCTAGCATCTATCTCCTTGAAACACAGTCACAGCCACAATGAGAAAACCCAAATCAAAGACCTCCCGCAAGCAGAAGTTGGTGTCGGAGGTCCAAGAAATCGAGCTTCTGAATTCATGGATCGAGTCCCAGAAACCCGAGTGCGGCTCCAACCCCATGTCTCTCCCTCCTTTGCCGTCCAAGTCCCCCATTGGCCGCCTCGACTCTACAACCTTTTCTCGCTACGCCGGCGCCACTAGGTTCGACCAGTTGCCCATCTCGAAGAAGACCAAGGACGCCTTGCGCCAATCCAAGTACGTCGAAATGACCGATATTCAGAAGGCGTCTTTGCCCCACGCGCTATGTGGCAGAGATATTCTCGGTGCCGCCAAAACTGGGTCGGGGAAGACTCTCGCTTTTGTTATACCTGTAAGTGGAGTGTGGGTTTTAATTTTTAAATTTTTTGGGTTTGTGGGTTTGATTGATATTAGTGTTTTTGTTAATCAATATTGGTGTTTTCAGTCGAAAAGTGAGTGCTTTAGGAACTTGGGGTCTCATTTGTTTTTGAGAACTGTGAGAAAGATAATAAATTTCGATTAAGATTTTGAATTTCGATACTTCTTGTAATTGGCTAAGTTAATTGAGGTATAGTAAGATTGATGCAGTATTTACTTAATGAGTTTCAACCAAGCCTATCACAACTATAATCATTAGGTTTCTCTGTTTTGATGCCCCCTCATATTGTTGATTTCAGCTTGTGGAGAAATTGCATAGAGAGAGATGGAATCCTGCAGATGGGGTAGGCGGCATCATAATATCTCCGACCAGGGAATTAGCTGGTCAAACTTTTGATGTGTTAAAATCGGTTGGGAAGCACCATAATTTTAGTGCTGGGCTCCTAATCGGTGGTCGCAAAGATGTTGAAGCAGAGAAGGAGCGCGTAAATGAGCTGAACATACTGGTTTGCACTCCTGGTAGACTTCTTCAGCACATGGATGAGACTCCAAATTTTGATTGTTCACAGCTTCAGGTCTTCTTCTTCTTCTTTGCTTTGGAGTAGGAAAATGTAGATTAAGTACGAGTAAGCACTAGATGAAAATTAAAGTTGCAGAAATCTGTTTTAACCCATGGTGATGTATCATCATAGTTTGCAATTTGATTTAATCTGTTGTATCACTCTTTAGATGTATTCTTTGTATTTGGTTGCTGATTTGGCTGGACTTTCCGGTCCAGGGAACAGGTTTTGGTCCTTGATGAGGCAGATCGTATTCTTGATGTGGGGTTTAAGAGGACACTGAATGCAATCATTTCACAGCTACCTAAGAGAAGACAAACCTTTCTCTTCTCAGCAACTCAAACAAAGTCGGTTCAAGATCT
Organism: Dryas drummondii; assembly: GCA_003254865.1. Taxonomy (NCBI): domain Eukaryota; kingdom Viridiplantae; phylum Streptophyta; class Magnoliopsida; order Rosales; family Rosaceae; genus Dryas; species Dryas drummondii. The sequence goes on from QANW01009682.1 coordinate 1,195,259, forward strand.
TGCAAGACTCAGTTTGAAGGATCCAGAGTATCTCAGTGTGCATGAGAAGTCTGTGACAGCCACCCCCAGTCATTTGCAGCAAACAGCAATCGTCGTTCCCCTCAACAAAAAATTAGACATGTTGTGGAGCTTCTTAAAGGCACATCTAAACTCTAGGATTCTTGTGTTTCTGTCAACCCGCAAACAGGTGCCATTTTGTTTGTAAATTATATATCAGATGTCAATCATGTCATACCTAATAATGTCAGCATAATATATGCAACAATGGGTTCATCTGGTTGTTAGCAGCCAGCCTAATCCCTTTCCTTGTAAATGAATCAGTCTATTTCCACCTTTATGTTGGGTATTCCCTAAATTGGACAAGGGCAGCATGATAATTGATGCACCTGTAAAATTGTCTTGAGTGTGCAGGGCTGCTTCAACTTTTAAAGAGTTGACCTTCCAGTCCATGCCCATCTGAATCAGTTAGCTTAGTTCAATGACCTAGCTTTAATCAAAAGATGCACACTTCAATATGCCCTTGGAGTTTGAATAGATTTTTCTCCATTTAGATTATCATATTGATGTTTCTCATTGAAAGACCGCATACTCCTCTTACTCAGATGGTGTCAGTTTAGTCCCACCCCCATTTTGGTGAAAAATCACAATTGGGGTGCATGTTTCACCTTCATTTTACTATTGTTGACAGTGTTGAATTGCTTTTTCTATAGGTAAAATTTGTCTTTGAAGCATTTAAAAAGCTCCGTCCTGGAACGCCCTTGAAGTGCCTTCATGGTAAGATGAAGCAAGAGGGAAGAATGGGAACATATGCACAGTTTCCTGAAAAACATTCTGTTCTCTTCTCGACCGATGTGGCTTCAAGAGGCCTTGATTTCAATAAGGCAGTTGACTGGGTTGTTCAGGTGAGTTGTTGGCTGCTCCAAGATTTTTGTTATTATATATTATAACTTATGTAATGAAAAGATCATTTGATTGAGGTCTCAGTTTCTTTTTCTCATGTGCAGGTGGATTGTCCAGACGATGTTGCATCTTACATACACAGAGTTGGCCGAACTGCTCGCTATCATTCTGGGGGGCGATCAGTTTTATTTCTGCTGCCATCAGAAATAAAAATGCTTGAGAGATTAGAAGCAGCAAAAATACCCATACAGTGCATAAAGGTTTTTCTCTTCTTTTTTTTTTTTCAGTCAACTATCCCCTTCTCCTCTTTACTGTTCCAATTTTGACTTTTGATGGTATTTTTTTGCCATGCTAACTTGGCCGTTATACTGATTTTTCAGGCAAACAAGAAAAGAATGCAATCAGTGTCTGGGTTGTTGTCAGCTTTGCTGGTTAAGTACCCAGATACACTTCAGGGTCTGGCTAGAAGAGCCTTTATCACATATTTGAAGTCTGTTCATAATCAGAAGGACAAGGAGATTTTTGATGTGATGAAACTGCCAATTGATGATTTTTCAGCATCAATTGGTCTACCAATGACCCCCAAAATCCGTTTTGCAAACCTGAAAATGAAGTCCAAGAAAGTGTCAGAACTATCTCCCATTGTTGAACCAGAAATTTCGGACAAGGAGAATGAATTGGAGTTTCCCAAAGAGGAGCTTGATATTGGTGATTTTAAAGAAGGGGAAGGGAAGAAAGGTGATCTGCTAACAAATGACGCAACAAATGAGGGAGAGGAGGAAGGAAGAAAAATTGAAGATATTGTGTAAGTTGCTCGTCTATTATGTTTTGTACATATTTTATTTCTAATTTTTATAGTACACAATTCTGACCGACATTAGAAACAAATTACGCACAAGTAGGTTGGAAAATTTAGTAATATACCTAGATTCTGTTTTTCCCAACTTAATAATTTCACCAAGCTGTGGTATGTGTGGATGCATCTGAATGCCATGCTGACTATGCTATTTCAATATTTTCTTCTGTGTATTTGGTATTGATTTTGTTAACAAAATTTGAGTTAATTATACCTTTTCCCTTGTAGACCGGCAACTCGGGTTTTGAGGAAAAAGAAGTTGAAGATCAATCTCCATAGACCAGTGGGAACTAGAGTCGTCTTTGATGAGGAAGGCAACACGCTACCGCCACTTGCAAGGGTTGCTGACACAAATGCCAGTGATTCCTCCTTACTTGATCAAATTCAAGGTATGTATGGTAATTCTGGAATTTCCAACAAAAACGAAATCAGAATAATGCGTCAATCAATAAATGAGATGATGCCACTTTTATCATAAGGAATAATTAAGGAGTATATTTATGAATTTGTTTCCTTGTTTGAAGAATGTGTTGGCTTGTTTGACTGAACATGTTACACATTGACTTGTAATGTGTTTGCAGCTGCTGCTTTTGTGTCCTGACATTTTTTTTTCTGCAGACAAGAAAAACGAATATTATAAGAAGCTTAGGGAAGAGTTGAAGCTGGTGGACAAGGAAGACAAGGCTCTAGACCGCCAGCGTCGGCGGGAAAAACGAATGAAGCAGAAGATGAAGTTGAAGAGAGGAGATGCAGAAGAAGAGGAGCAGGATGATGTTTCTGAATCAGAAGGAGAGCCATCCGGTCGACCCCAGAAAAGGTCAAAGATATACTTTGATAGTGATGATGATGGTGAGAGGGAAGAAAATAAGGATAAAGTAGGGTTCAGTGCTGATTCCATATCTTTAGAGGAGCAAGAAGCTTTGGCTCTCAAATTGTTAAATTCCATGCATTCATAATTGTAGGAAATGATCACCTCTGTTGAGCCTGCTGCCGAAAGTTTTGTTTTTTTCCCCCACATATTGAATTCTTTGGTATTTAAGTAGCTTTAGGGCGCTTACCATTTACAAAACTTCCAAAAAACAGACTTTGAGATGTCTCCTTTAATCTGAGGTATCACTTCAGCATTTTTTTTTTAAAGCGCTGTACCGATATAAAATACTCCAGTTGAAAAAAAAGGACTCCATTAACTGGTACGGATATTCATTACTACTTTACCCCAGTTGGAATAAGCATTGGGGAAAAAGAAGAAGAAAGCTCTTTATCTTCTGACTTTTGAGCAAGTAAAAGGATGACGGAGAATCGCTGGAACGCGTTTGGTTCGTAACTTTCGTTGGAATTGTTAAATCCTATTTGTATGGATTTCGTTAAATATCTGATTAACTACACTGCCGTGATCAACTAATGTAATCAAGTAATGCTGGACGTGTACATGATGGGTACAAATTTGTTATTGAATTCACAATATTTTTGGGACTTGGACTTGTTATGAATTTTCCTTCATAATAGCATTAATGTTGATTTTATCATTAGCATGCTGCATGCGTAACTATTAAATTGCTAAGGAAGATAAACCAACTCCCCATCCCAACCAACCGTTGAGCTTCTCCTCGTATTTGTCGGAAAGTCTCTCCTCAGGCAACCTTTTCCATTTCCCCACGTTTAGTAAACCAACTGAGAACAATATTATTAAGTAAACCAAACGATCAAAATTCGAAAAGAAATACCAAGTGATCAAATCAAAACCAAAGGAAAAGACAAAGACACGATTAATTAGTACATTTGCATTAGTGGACTGGTTTTAGTGGAGTTGCATCCTTCCAAATCCACTAATTGTGATTAATTTAAAAAAAGGACCTTTTATTACCAAAAAAAGAGAGGACCTTTTAGATTTGCCTGTAAAACTTCATATTGTTGCAAATCCTCGTTAAGATGTATTGTGGGAAAAAAATTAAAGCTTACCAAATTTGGTCAACATTAAGAAGGCATGCACTAATCCTTGTAGCACACGAGTGTTTCATGTAATGGCACCTTAATAAAAAGAAAAGGTGAAAAATGTCAAGTCAATTAATTATACATGAACAAATTAGTAGCTTTCATAATAGTTACACTTTAGTTTGGGGGAGGCATAATTATGTGGCTTTTAGCTTTGAAGATAAGAAGATTAGCGATTGAAAAGGTACCTACTACTCTACTAACTTATCATATTATATATGGATGGATATATAATTCATACGCCATCATATGACTGCAATCATGCATATTCTCCCCATCCGAATCTTGGATTGGAACAGGCATATACAACGCATATAATTGCCTTGCCAATCCTTTTTATTAATCTTTAAGTTTTGTATGTATTTTTTTAGTTGAACTAATATAAAACTTGAGAAAATGGCAACACTAGTTGGCGAGAAAGGAACAATGAGCATTTTCCCGGGAAGTTTTTAGAAATAAGAAATGAAATTGATTTTCCCAATACGGGGAGCAAATACTTTCGTGCATGTTGGATATATTTTGTTATCCAAAAGCTGTCCGAGTAATTTTGTAATTCTCAATTAAGTATAAAAAACGTCAAATAGTATAACTTACCCTGTAAGTAGAAGACTAGAAGGCTAGAAGCTTTTCATTTCGTCCAAAGAAAAAGAAAAAAAAAGTAGAAGCTTTTCGTACCATTCTCTTTTAAGGGTTTTGCTTGCCATTTGATTGCTGAATGGGAATTGCCTTCTCTTTTGGTGAAAGCTGTAACTTTCTAAAGTATATATTTCTTACTTTTCTGTAATGCATGGCAGCAGATTCCTAGACTTCTGTTTTCATAGTTTCTTTTTCTTGAAAACCATTTCTTTATATTTCTCTCTAAGTAGCTTTGTGGCAAAGAAATCCAATATCATTTCCCTCTTCAAGAGGGTTTTTGTGAACTGGGTTCATAAACATGTGTTTTACATTGAATGCAGATAAGAGAAGTTAGTGTGGGAGACAGAGGGAGAATCACTGAGTGAGAGGAGATGATGGAAGGTTCAGACAAGAAAAAGACTAAAACTGATGGTTTCACTGATATTGTGTTTTCTTGGTCTGTTGAAGACATTTTCAATGAGGATCTCTACAAGAATAAGGTATTTGCTTCTGCTTTTATTTGTAAAATCTACTCCTCGTGTCTTTGTTTAAAAATAAAAAAGGTCTCTTTTTTATCTTCCATTGTCATCATTTTCGTTGCTCTGTTTCTTAAGATTTTGATGCGGTTGTAATGACAGCTTTTCCTTGAAATGCTTAGTTGCAAAGACCCACAAAAAGAAAGGTTTTTACGACCTTGATAAACAATCCATATAGTTTAGGTTTTGGTTTTTGACTCTTGAATGCTGATGCTTACTATGAAAGGAGGATTACTTTTAGAGTATCACACTTTTCTTTAATGGCCTTGATTCGGATAGGATGAAGCCCGTTTCAGTTTTTGAATTTTCCCTCATACTTGCGCCTACTACAATGTAATGATGAATGTAGAGCTTCTCCTTTTCTGTGCCTGTCCATCTGCTTCTCTTCTCCGTATGGCTCTTTGTTTGTTAGGTTATCATACCCATAAACAAAATGGGCAAATGGAAAGTGTGTATATTTTGCTTGTACGCATATATAATTACTTCAGGCCAAAAACCTTCAGAATAATTAAAAAAAAAAAAATCATATTTTGACAAAATAATGTTGGTTTAATAGCCTCCTCAATTTTCATTATTATAATACCAATTACCAAGATATTTAGAAGTATAATTTGGAGACCTCGATTGATCAGGCTGACTTAATTTACAATCATATTGTAATTTAACATGCTTCTCAACACATCCTACGCTAAATTTCTTGTAATATTCTTTTGCTGTGATTTATGATTTGATGTACAACATATTTTGTATGAGACATACTCATGCCCTGGTTAGCACTTTCTTACTTCTGAGGACTGCAGATACAAGGTATTTTAGCTTTTATCATCTCCTCATGAAATGTTACCTATACCTATATCATACAAGTAGCACTCTTTGCCTCTCTCTCTCTCTCTATATATATATATGTATATATATCTATATATCTCCTTCTCTAAATACTTATTCTGAACCATTATTTTTCTAGGTGGAAAAGATTCCTGAATCATTTCAGTCGGTTGAGCATTATTTTGGGTATTTTTTATATCCTTTATTGGAAGAAACTCGAGCACAAGTGCATTCAAGCATGGAAACTATTTGCAGAGCACCATTTGCTGAAGTAGTTGCTTTTGAAGAATCCAAGCCATATGGAAAGAAGCTATATGATATCAAGGTTGATTCCTGGCGGAACCGGTTCAGTGAGCGTGGCAAGGAACCATACAAAACTCTGCCTGGGGATCTTTTTGTCTTGGCAGATTCTAAACCTGAAACTGTTTTTGATTTACAAAGGGTAGGGAGGTCGTGGGCTTTTGTATCTGTAACTAATGTCTCAGAAAATGAGAACGAAGATGATAGTACTTCTCTTTCTTTTAAAGTGGAGGCATCAAAAGAGTTTGAAGTCAGCAACAGCACTCATACATCACTGTTTTTGGTTTTCTTAATGAATTTAATCCCTAGCGGAAGAATATGGAAAGCGTTGAACATGTACAGAAATCTGAAGATTATCAGGGAAGTTCTATGCACTGATTCTGTGGTAAGACCTTATGGATCAATCCTGTAGGTTTTGTTGAGTTTGAGTTGGCATTACATTCACTAATATGGGGGATATTCATGGTATGTGAATGATACATGTTTCAAGATGTAATTTAATACTCACCACACATCATACAAGAAACTCAGTGTATTACGTTTCTCATAACTAAATACTGTTTATAATGCTCTAGTATTTTTTTTTTTTTTTTCACAATGCTTTGCTCTTTAAGGTGTAAGAAGAAAAATGCCAATTTTTTCCCCTCCGTTTAACTCTGGCACACAGTTCCTGTTATTGTGTATTTCTGTACCACTCCAGTTATGTACAATGGATACTTCAACTGATGCAATCACATATATTGACCTTCTTTAACTCACTCACTCTCTCTCTCTCTCTCTCTCTCTCTCTCTCTCTCTCTCTTTCTCTCTCTCTCTCTCTCTCACACACACATATCTAATTATTCCTTGCCAGATCAATCTTATCATTCCATTTGATTTTTCAAATGACATTTATTGTTGGGACTGACTGAAAATCTTATGCTTCATAACAGGCTCAGAAGAACTATTATATTTGTTCTGAAAAGAATGATGACATCTGGGATAAGAGTTCAGTTGAGAGTTTATTATCTGGATTGAATGAGTCCCAAGCTGGGGCAGTTTTGGCCTGTCTTGAAATGCTGCAATGTGATTCCAAGTCTTCTGTGCAACTTATATGGGGTCCACCTGGGACAGGAAAAACTAAGACCACCGCTACTCTGCTTTTTACCCTGTTACGGATGAATCGTAGGACTCTTATTTGTGCTCCAACAAATGTTGCAATAACTGAAGTTGCTTCTCGTGTTTTGAAAATGGTGACTGAAGCAGAGTCTGATGCTTTGTTCTTTTCTCTGGGAGAAATTCTTCTGTTTGGGAATAAGGAGCGACTCAAGGTTGGTTCTGACATTGAAGAGATATATTTGGATTACCGTGTTAAAAAGCTTGCTGAATGCTTGGGACCACTGACTGGTTGGAGGCATTGCTTTGCTTCCATGATAAGTTTTCTTGAAGATTGTGTTTCTGATTACCATATTTTCATGGAAAATGAATTAACCAAAGAGAAAGAACAGAATAGTGTTGAATTGAAAGAATCCAGAAGTGACACTGAAGTTAGCAAGGGGAAGTGGAAATCTTTTCTTGATTTTTTCAGAGATAGATTTGTTTCTACTTCATTACCACTGAGATATTGCATTTCTATCTTCTGTACCCATATAGCCCAAAATTACATATCGGTGCACAATTTCCAAAACATGGTTTCACTTATCGGCTTAGTTGATTCCTTTGAATTGTTGTTGTTTCAAGATAATGTTATTTCTGAAGAACTGGAAGACCTTTTCTCTCGTTTCGATGTTGGGGATACGTCTGAGGCATTTGTACATAACTCATTTATTCTGTGCATGAGGAGAAGAGAATGCCTTTCAGTTTTACGTACTCTACAGGATTCTCTTAGTGAACTTAAGCTTCCAAATTTTAGGAAAGAAACATTAATGGAATTCTGTTTTCAAAGAGCTTCCTTAATATTTTGCACTGCATCTAGTTCATATAAGCTGCATAGAGTGGCAATGGAGCCACTGACCATTGTGGTTATTGATGAAGCTGCACAGTTGAAGGAGTGCGAGTCAACAATACCCCTGCAACTTCCAGGTGTGAAGCATGCTGTTCTTGTAGGTGATGAATGTCAGTTACCAGCTACGGTTAAAAGCAATGTATGTTGATGCTACTTAGTCATATGTGTGTGTGTGTATTTATATCCTTTGCTTCTCTTTTATCACAATTTTTCATTCCACTATTCATGTGCATTTTATATCCACTTTCTTTTCTTCAATAGGTTTCTGATGAAGCTGGTTTTGCAAGAAGCTTGTTTGAGAGGCTAAGTTCAAGAGGTCACTCAAAACACCTTCTAAATTTGCAATACAGAATGCATCCATCAATAAGTTTCTTCCCAAATTCAAATTTCTATGATAACCAAATCCTGGATGCTCCAAATGTTAAAAGAAGAAGCCATGAAAAGCACTATCTTCCAGGGTCAATGTTTGGTCCTTATTCTTTTATAAACGTAGTTGGTGGAAGAGAGGAGAAGGATGAGGATGGACATAGTCGAAGGAATATGGTTGAGGTTGCTATTGTTTTGAAAATACTGCGGAAGCTTCACAAAGGTATATCTAGCTGGAGAGTCATGTTCATACTCTCATCGCAATATTTTCAATGATTTAATTTCCAACTTTTATGCTCATATTTGAAGTTTCACATTACCTTGTAAAAAAACTGGTATTCCCTAGAGATTATATTTTATTATGAATTAGCAGCGTAGCTGTCACTGATTTTCAAATGGTAAAAATAAATATTATGCCCTCAAGATTATGTTTCATTTTAAAATAGTAGCATAGTAGTCAATTCCTTATGAGTGTATTGTAAAACAATATCATTGTTCAGCTCATGCAACATAGTTGGGTGATCGATATACAGACAAAATCTTACGTTAGATCTCGAATTGTGCAGCTCATATCAATTAATCGGAGAAACTTAATGATTTTCAAATATTTATTGAACTGTAAGAATGTTAATCTGTTTTAATATCCTTTGCATTATAACTTTGGGTGGGACTGGAGCATTCTATGGGTTTAAAGATATTTTTATCTTTATTATTTTTCTTTTGTATAGAAATAGTCCACAACTGAACATTGAAGCATTGTTATTTGTCTGATCCATTTTATAGAGTTTTTTTGTTTTAAATTTTCTTTAATAAATTCCTATGACTTTACATTTGACCAATTAAGGCTGTCTTTTGTAGAGTTATGTTCTCAAATACGAATACCATGCCTGTATTTCCTTCTTCTAACATTCTTTTGGCTTTCTCTTGGTATACAGAATGGGTTCGTTCAAAACAGAAACTCAGTGTTGGGGTAGTGTCTCCCTATGCTGCTCAAGTAGTTGCAATTCAGGACAAACTTGGAAAGAAGTACGATAACGTTGATGGCTTTATAGTGAAGGTGAAGACAGTTGATGGGTTCCAGGGTGGTGAAGAGGACATAATAATAATGTCCACTGTACGATCCAGTAGTCATCAATCACTTGATTTTATTTCAAAACTGCAAAGAGTTAATGTCGCTCTTACGAGGGCTAGGTATGGTTTTACGTAAACTTGTATGCTTTTGCATTCTTGTTAATAAGTTTGGTGGAAATAACTACTGGTCCTCTGATGACTTCAGGCACTGTCTATGGATTTTGGGGAATGAAAGAACTCTATCTGATAGTGAATCTGTTTGGGAGGCCTTGGTCCTTGATGCCAAAAATCGTCAATGCTTCTTTAATGCTGATGAAGACAAGGATTTGGCCAAGGCCATATTGGACGTAAAGAAAGAGTTTGACCAATTTGATGATTTGCTTAATGCTGACAGCATACTTTTCAAAAGTGCTATATGGAAGGTAAATTTCTTGGTATTTCTTTATGATTTTTTGTCTTTGTTTTCCCCCCAAAGTTCCAAAAACTTCCTACTGTGGAATTTGTCATTATTTTTTTTTTGTCTTTAAAATTTTCTTCTCCCATTCCATTATATTTAGGTACATTTCAGTGATAACTTTATGAAGTCGTTCAAAAAACTGAGGTCAATCCGTTTGAAGAAGTCAGTACTAAATCTTCTACTGAAGCTTTCCAGTGGTTGGAGACCCAAGAAGCGAAATGTTGAGATAATCAGTGGAAGCTCTTCAATGATCTTGAAGCAATTTAAGGTTGAAGGTCTATATATTGTTAGCACAACTGACATATCTTTAAAGGATTCAAGATACATTCAAGTACTAAAGATCTGGGATATATTGCCTTTGGAGGATATCCCAAAATTGGTAAATCGCCTGGACAGTATTTTGAAAAGATATACTGATGATTTTATCAATCGCTGCAAGGAGAGATCTCTTGAGGGGTATGTTGTTTTGCATTCTAGTTTTTTCATAACATGCCTGAGTTTGTAATAGTGAGTGCTTCCTTTTTTGAATTATATAAAGATACAAATGTTTCTTCATATTTTGAATTTCTATCTAGTTATTGATTTTCTTTGTTTGTCATTTGTGACCAGTGATTTGGAAGTTCCAAAGAGCTGGCCACGGTCCTTGGATATTGTTCGGTATAAGGATCTTAGCACCACTGAAACCCAGAGTGATTTAGTTGGTGACGCTTCTGATGGTAGAAGTTATGTTGAGAATTCACAGGTCAGCGAGAGTTTGTTGCTGATGAAATTTTACTCCTTATCATCTGGTGTAGTGAACCACTTGCTGTCTGACCGTGAGGGTAGGGAACTTGATCTTCCCTTTGAAGTTACAGACGAAGAAATGGAAATTATCCTTTATCATAGAAGTTCCTTTATTGTTGGACGGTCAGGAACTGGGAAGACCACTGTTTTAACCATGAAATTATTTCAGAAAGAACAACTGCACCAATTGGCGGTGCAAGGATGCTACAGTAGTCAAAATAGCAAGGTTGAGCAGAGTCCTGCAGCTAGTAACGAGAGAATTCTACACCAGCTTTTTGTGACAGTGAGCCCTAAACTATGTTTTGCCATCAAGCGACATGTTCTACACTTGAAAAGGTGCGTGCTGTTCTTTATTTTTTTTTAAATAATCGTAAAGTATTATACTAAGAGTCTAAGACAACATTATTCTTGGAGCATAACATAACAAAGTGATGACTCTTGGCTTATAAGTCACAGAGAGCAATATGGGGTTAAGATTCTGGTTTGGCTGCACCATATTTCTTCTTTTAACATTAATGTATTAGGACATTATTGTTCTGTAAATATCAACATTATGGTTTGGCTGCATCATATTTCTTCTTACTAATTTTCTTATATTTTATGTCTACAGCTTTGCATGCGGTGAAAGTGATACAACTGAAACAAGTTTGATTGGTATGGATGATTTTGATGAGGAGGAAGCCCAATTCAAGGATATCCAAGATTCATTTCATGATATTCCTCCTGATTCTTACCCTCTTGTCATATCATTCCATAAGCTCTTGATGATGCTTGATGGATCATTGGGCAACTCATACTTTGAAAGATTCCTTGATGCAACAAAACTTGCTCCTGGTCAATTGCTAAGTTCAAGATCAGTTGCGTTGCAGACCTTTATAAGGACAAAGGAGGTCAATTATGAGAGGTTTAGTTCATCTTACTGGCCCCATTTTAATATCCAGTTAACAAAGAAGCTTGATGCTTCAAGAGTCTTTACAGAGATTATATCTCATATAAAAGGTGGCCTGGGAGCCATAGAAGCTGGTAGTGGTAAACTCAGTCGGGAGGATTATGTTCTACTGTCGGAGGGCCGGGCTTCCAATTTAAGCAAGCAAAAGAGAGAAGTGATATACGATTTATTTCAAGCTTATGAAAAAATGAAGATGGAAAATGGCGAATATGATCTGGCTGATTTTGTAATTGATCTTCACCGTCGACTCAGGCATGAAAAATATGAGGGTGATCAGATGGATTTTGTTTATATTGATGAGGTTCAAGATCTCACAATGAGTCAAATTGCTCTGTTTAAACATATGTGCAGCAATGTTGAAGAGGGTTTTGTTTTTTCTGGTGATACAGCACAAACAATTGCAAGGGGTATTGATTTTAGGTTCCAAGATATACGAAATCTGTTCTACAAGAAGTTTGTTTCAGAATCAAGAAGTAACAAGCATGACGAGAGAAAAGAGAAGGGAAAAATCTCAGAAATATTTCATTTGTCTCAAAACTTTCGTACCCATGCTGGTATATTGAAGTTATCACAGAGCATTGTGGAGCTACTGTATCGGTTTTTTCCCCAATATATTGATGTTTTAAAACCGGAAACCAGTTTGATATATGGGGAAGCTCCGGTAGTGCTTGAATCAGGAGAAAATGAGAATGCCATCATAAAAATATTTGGAAATACTGGAACTGATGGTGGAAATATAGTTGGCTTTGGTGCAGAGCAGGTGATTTTGGTGCGAGATGATAGCGCTCGAAAAGAAGTTTCCAAATTTGTTGGGAAGCATGCTCTTGTGCTGACCATTGTGGAGTGCAAGGGCCTTGAGTTTCAGGTGATTGCAAAAATTTCCTATTTATTTTAATCGTCGAAACTAGAAATGTCATTATCATTGATGATTTTAATTTATGCTTTTACATGACCTGATTCTACTTTTTTTCGTTTTTTCCCTTGCAATCTCTTCTAGCTTCATTTTTATAGGAAATTTTTGTCAGATACTCGCTTCACATCCGAAAATGATTAGTTTTCTGCTGTATTTATTAAATTATGATTTAGTCCATTGGATCTTGACTATGTTTTTGAATTCTATATTTTGATTCATTAATAACATTTATATATGTGTCCTTTTTGAAGGATGTACTCTTGTACAACTTCTTTGGCTCATCACCTTTGAAAAATCAATGGAGGGTGATCTATGATTACATGAAGGAACAAGATTTACTCGACTCAACATTACCTCAGCGCTTTCCAAGCTTCAATGAAGCCAAACACAACATTTTATGCTCGGAATTGAAGCAATTATATGTAGCTGTAACTCGTACAAGACAGAGATTGTGGATTTGTGAAAATGCAGAAGAGCTCTCCAAGCCTATGTTTGACTACTGGAAGAAGAAATGTCTTGTGCAAGTTAGGAAATTGGATGATTCACTTGCACAGGCAATGCAAGTTGCAAGCAGTCCAGAGGAGTGGAAGTCACGAGGCATTAAGGTTTGCTTAATTTCTCTCTGCAACATTTAACAGGAATAGTGATATTGGAGAGGATAGATTAAGAAAAAAAGCATTGTTGTAATAGTTAAATTATTTTATTATTACTACTACTACTATTTTTATTATTATTGTTATTAATATTATTCTTATCATTACCATCATCATTGCCATTATAAGCACTGTAATTATTTCTGTTGTAATACTATTTTTTCAATAATATTTATCTAACTCATTTGATTTGCTACTTTTAGCTATATTATGAACATAATTATGAAATGGCCACAATGTGCTTTGAAAGAGCTGGTGATACTTATTGGGAAAGAAGGTCCAAAGCTGCTGGCCTTAAAGCAATTGCTGACCGTATGCGAACGTCAAATCCTGAAGAGGCGAATTCCATTCTTAGGGAAGCTGCTGAAATATTTGATGCTATAGGCAAGGCAGATTCTGCTGCTAGATGTTTTTCTGATTTGGGGGAGTATGAAAGAGCAGGTATGACTATTTATTATTTAACATCATTTGTCTTGAGCCTTCCAGCATTTAGATGACAGTGAAATGGCAACAGTGCTTCGATGATAACATTCCATTTATCATTTGTTAGACTTGAATCTTCATGTTTATTGCTTTTCCCAAGTACAAAATCTGATTTCATTGTATAATTTAAAAATCTTGCATCCCTGCCTGTAATGCTGTGTACCACTTAATGTTGAAACCTTCATCTTACATTGGTGCAGCTAGAATTTATTTGGATAAATGTGGCGAGTCCGAACTGGAAAGAGCTGGGGAATGCTTTTATCTAGCAGGATGCTATGAAGATGCTGCAGAAGTATATGCTAAGGGCAATTTTTTCTCTGAGTGTCTCACTGTTTGTTGCAAAGGAAAACTATTTGAAGTGGGTTTGCGATACATCAATTATTGGAAACAGCATGCAGTAGAGGACTGTGCTGTGGCTAGAAGAGGAAAAGGAATAGATAAAATTGAACAGGAATTTCTAGAGAGCTGTGCATTGCACTATTATGAGTTCAAAGATAACAGAACCATGATGAAATTTGTTAAAGCTTTTCATTCTATTGATTTGATGCGGAACTTTTTGAAGAAATATGGTAGCCTTGATGAGCTTCTTTTGTTGGAAGAGGAATTTGGAAACTATCTTGAAGCCGCAGACATTGCAAAGCTGAAAGGAGAGATACTACTCGAAGCTGATTTCCTTGGAAAGGCAGGCAAGTTCAGAGAAGCATCATTACATATTCTGTTCTATGTGCTTGCCAACTCTCTTTGGTCATATGGCAGCAAGGGATGGCCCATAAAGCAGTTTTCACAAAAGGAGGAGCTTTTATCAAAAGCCAAGTCATTTGCTAAGAATGAGACAGAAAGCTTTTATGAGTTCGTTTGCACTGAGGTTGACATTTTATTAAATGGGCAGAGTAACTTGGCTGTGACAAAAAAGCATATGAATGCTTCTCAGAGACATGATAGTATTAGAGGTGAATTGTTATCTGCTCGAAAAATATTGGATGCTCATCTTTCTTCAAACGCCAATAAGTATTTGTGGGAGGAAGATTTGATTGTTGATCTGATAAAGTGTTCAGAAGACAGAATATCTAAAAACCAGGTTTCCATAAATTCACTGATTTACTTCTGGAACTTTTGGAAGGATAAAATTGTTCACATAATTGAATATCTGGGATGCCTTGAAACCCAGGATCATAGTGAACACAAAAGTTATGGAGAGTTTTGTTTTGATTTCTTGGGAGTGTGGAGGATGTATCATAATCTGATTCCAGTCTATGTTTTGCTCATCTCTGATGCTGATTGGGTTCGAGGTCTGGACAAAAGAAATTTGCGAAATCATGGGAAGATGGTCTCCATTGATGTTAAACAGCTTGTTTCGGCCGCTCAGAATTATTGGAGTTCAGAACTTCTCTCTGTTGGCATGAAGGTTTTGGACAAGCTTGAACTGCTTTGCAAGTGTCCAATCAAGAATTCAGATCCAATGTTCTGCCAAAGCACATCTCTTACGCAGATATTTGAGGTTGCGATATATCTTTTGCAATTGAAGCCAAGGTATCAAGATGCGGAGAGACTGCAGAGATTAGTAACGTTTTCGACTGAGAGTTTTGTTGCTTGCATATTTCCTTTAGATTGGAGGAAATCATTGAGACATAATATGATATCTCTTAGAAGAACTGATACTTCAAAGAGTGTGTTGAAACAAGTAATAGATGAATATACCAGCTCGAAGAACAAGCTGTCTTGTGGGCAAATTGGAAGGCTTGTAATGGTCATTCTCGGGTCTGGTAAGCTGAATGATGGACTATATGAGAAGCTTGTTAAAAAACTGGACTGCAGCTCACCATGGAAGGCGCTTGTTGAGAATCTCTATGGGAATGTTGGACCCGTTAATACAGGTCAAGAACCGAGAGAGGTGTCTGTTATGCGGTGGCTCCATCTATCTCTAGCTGATACTTATGCTGCAAACTGGAGGGTTGTTTATGACTACATATCACCTGGTTGCTTCTTGTACCTTCTAGAGCGCCTTCTGTTTTCTGCAAGTTGCTTTCAAGGTTATGTTATCACTACAGGTTCTTGTTTTATTGAATGGCTTATGTACCAAGAGGAAGGTTTCCACTTAAGTACCATAGTGGCTGATGTTCGACCAGAAATCCTTAATTTTGTGCGTGGTGTGGCTGAGCAGTGTCTTTATGATAAGGGGAATATGATTGAATGGATTAAAAAGTCCAGCCCAGATTGGAAGAACCAATATCCACTACTGGTATTGAGATGTGTTGTTGTATTATGCTTGCTTTATGTGAATTTTGGGATGTGTTTAGATATACTCTTTGAATTGATGGGGAGGAGCTATATCACTGAACAGTTGCCATGTAAATTTCGTGACGCCTTTATGAGGGGGAGGAGGAGACGCAATTCTTTTAGCATAAATGTGAAGGGGCTAGCTGCAGATCTTAAGGAGATTGGTAATACTTTGCTGATTGCAAGTTTTGGGTCTGATTGTTCAAGGTTCATATGTTCAGATGCCATTTTTGTTGACATGACGGCCAACGAGTGCAAGTATGGCATATTAAGAAAATTGTTTCCAAAGCCACCCGTCATTCAAGCTTCACAAGCTGAAACTGTATCTGCTGAAGCGGAAGGTAATAATGCTTGCAGTGGGTTGCTTTCTGTGAACAATTCTGGCGATGGGAAGAGTTCTAAGCTTCTGCCTTCGAACTCCAGTTTGGTGGAATCATTAGAGATTGGTGCAGCTTCTGATAAGCAGTGTGATGCTGATGACAGTCACAGTAAAGGTGAGGAAGATTCCATATCCAATGAGTCCAACTCGAAGTGTCAGCCAGCCGATGCTGCTCCTGGAAACAAGGGGAAGAAAAAGAACAAGAACAAAGGAGGCCAAACTAAGCAGGCTGAAGACAGTCCCAGTAAAGGTGAGGAAAATTGCACATCCAATGAGTGTGATGATGCTTCTGGGAATCAATGTGGCGGTAATGAAACTGAAAACAAGGTGAAGAACAAGGGAAAGAACCATGGCAAGAACCAGAGCAAGAAGAAGAAACGAGGCCGAAAATAGCCATCACATGCCTGAAATATATGCTACGGGAATTTGTCATGTAGGACAGTAGGAATTTGCTTGAATTTCGATATAAACAAACAGATTATCTTCAATGATTACATTTTTATATTACATTACAGGTTGTGTTGTTAGTGATTGCTGGATGCAGCAACTTAAAACTGAGCTTAAGTGAAAGATATTGATTTGAACTGCGATAAAAAAAACTGTAACTAGATTGAAATGTGACAACAATATGTCAACTTGTATAATATTAGAGCTTTCTTGCTGAGAGATAATTGTAAGCATCTCTCAACCGTTATTTTCAAGCAAGTTTGAAAACGATGACCAACAAAAGTTTAACAGAGAGATCTCTTGAACCTCAACCTCAAGTGTCCAAAAAGAAAACCCCATTTCCCAAAACTTAATTCTCATCAGTCCCAAATAGCTTGATTCGCGACAATGGCTTCCTCACGTAGCCTTCAACCTCGAACTTGTTCGGCGAAAGCTGGCGGTACTTCTCAAACTGCTCTTTCGCCTCTTCATTCCTATCAAGCAAGCTGTAAATCATACCGCAACAAAAATAAGGCCTGAAGTCTTTGGGGTCCTCCTTTGCTAATTCACTGTAGCTATTCAAAGCTTCCTCCAAATTCTTCTGCAAGAACTGTACCTGCGCCATTATCAACTTAACGTCCCGAGCCTCCTTTGCTTTGTTCTCCTCCTCCGCAATCTGCAAGGCCTCTTCTAATCGCCTTATCACAGCCTCGCCTTCGCCACAGCGGTCCATCAGCAGAGCGTTCTCGAACAATGCCTCAAAGGACAAGGGGTTCTCGGCGAGAATTTCTTCAAACACTTGGCGGGCGCTTTCGGTTTCGCCCATTTCGCTGAGCAGCCTCGCCATGAGGAACTTCCACTCGGTGGCGGAGGGCTGCGCCGACACCAACCGCTGCAGGACCTTCAACGCTTCGTCATCCTCGCCGTTTTCGAGCTTTTGCTGTAGGAGGGATTTCAAGGCATCGATGGCTTCGGAATTCGATCCAAGGAACTCGGACAACGGGGAGGGTTGGCTCTCATCGAAGGCCGGGGCCGGTGCAGGAGTTTGTTCAGTCAATGTGGCCGGGGGTTCGGCTCTGGCCAGCAAGCTTGAGGATTTGGTGAACACAGTGGCAGTGACGCCAATGAGAATTGCGACTTTGGCATAGTGCTTCACAGTCTGAAGAATGGCGCCATTACTTGGGTTGTTGTGGGTTGAAGCGGTGATTTTGAGGGCAGGGACATGGCGGGAAGGGGCAAAACGGAGAGGAGAATGTCGGGTTGGGTTGGTGGGTTTGAGTTTGAAATGGAAGAGAGATGAGGATGATGATGATGAGGAGGCTAGAGTGGAGGAGTTCATGGTTGAGTGGCGGAGGAGAGTATAGTCTGTAATGTGTTTACAAGGAGATGAGACTTGAGAGGGTTTGGGTTTAGGGTAGGTGGGGGAGTAGTCAGGGTGTGACTATCAGATAGAAACAGAGATGGGGCTTCTGTCCCAGTGAACTGAAAGTCACCGTTCGTTTGCCAGTTGCTATATTTTGACTCTAAACACGAATCTAAACCGTTGGTGTTATTTGAATTAGCAAGCATCACTATTTTACTTACAATTTGATAGTGATTGCATTTGAATTTTGAATGTACATACATTCAATAATGTCTATTTTAATTGCATTCAATTAACTCCAACAGTACATTTAATTTGTTTTGCAAAATCACCAATAAAAAACATTCAACTGGTATTATGGCCTTTACTAATTGTCTAATTGGTTTTGCATGCATTATTATAATCTCAAATCAGAAAAACGCCTATGAAATAAACAGCAGTTACATAAGATGATGAAGCAGATAATTACATGAGAAGGTTTGGAATTTCTTACAATGCTATTTCTTTCTTTGGTGACAGATAAATTATAGTTTACATGGGTGAATTGAAACTTCTAAACCACTAAATATTTACAGCAAAGTAAACAACAAAACTCCCCAAGAACTTCGGGTGGGTTGGAGAGAACTGGAAGAGACCATATTATATTCCCAACCTCTTAACGCCACATTCAGAGCAGAACTTGGAGGTTTCTCTCATGTACGGCGCCCCACATTCATCGCAAAACTTAGCAGGGCTGGATGGCTGAAACATAAGCAATTCACAAGGGTCAGTAAGGACTATTACTTTTTTTTAGATGAAGGAACAAACAAGGGCACTTTTTATATGGTCATCAAGAGCATAAAACCTATTAGATCATTCTACTTTGTTTTCCATTGCATTTGAAAACACAAATCCATCACTTGTAGTGGAGTCATCACAAAACAAGGAGAATGACAAAAGCAAACTGGAATGCTCAACAATAGCAAAAAGTAACCTTTTTTAAAAAACCAAAATAAAAAAAGGAAAAGGAAAATGTAATTGAAGTTCAATTTCAGTGGCAATGGCATGAATAGAGGCAAGAAAAGAGGAAAGTGAATTCCGAACATAGCATAAGTACGCATCCCAGCTGTAACTTGTAGATTCACCTTATTTACTACATCTGACATCAATATGAAAAGCAAACTAGAACTCACCAATACATGCAACCGTCCCCCTACATGGCCTCCTGTGAGGGGTTGTAAGCAAGCCATGTGTTGCGATATGGTAGGTGAATGGTGAGCATGAGAAATTTCAGGCAGGTGTGAGGTTGGACCACATTGATGATTTTGAGAATAGTGACCAGCATGTTGACTTTGGTTCATGGATTGGTGATGATTCTGGTGAACATGGTGATATTGAGGTTGGTGAGACAATGGTTGCATATGAAGCTTACATGGAGTCTGCTGCTGATTTTGTGGCTGCCAAAAGGAAAAACACATCTCTCCATTTTAAACTGAATATCAAGAAAAACACAGGCATCTACAGCACTCTTAGGGCAGCAATAGTGTGCTAATTAAAATATAAGAGGTTTACTCTAGAGTATGAGGTTTAGCCAACCCAACATGTAATGTTTCTATGTGAATCTGATAATGTGATAGATTCTCAATATATTGAAAATCCAGTCAAAGATTAAACATTATTGAAATAATTATTAAGCCTAAAAAGACTCTTACTTCACTTACGGAGCGGAATCCTTGAGTAACAGCCAACATGGAAGAATTATCAGTGCCAGAAAACGTCTGAAAAGGATATATAAAGAGGATGCATTGTTACCTCCACATTCAATTTAGTTAGTAAAGTTACAAATATTATGATGTGATCATAAATACAATAAAAAGTAAATTTCCTTATCATGTTTAATTGTAACTTTTTGTAAATATGATCATGTGGAGAGTAAAAAAACAAAAGGATATTTCTAGAAATATAAGACCCAAGTCATTTCAGGTTTACAAACAACACAGTTTCAACTTTTTCCTTAACAAATCCCATTCTTCATGGTGGATTTAACCTTCAATTGCTTTGTAAAAGTTAAAATAAAATGAACCATTCAATTTCATTAAGATGAAAATGAGCTCCAAGTATAAAAAAGCTTACAGGTAAACCCGGGACATTAGGTGCAGAGTTTGACACAACACGTCTATACTTGTGTCTTGGGGAATAGAACTTAAAGTCTCGAGCAGACACTGCTACTTCATTCCGACCAGTCAACCGTTTGAACCTGCAATAAAGTGCGAAGTTAATGGAACAGTTACCAACTAAGACCAATCAATTTGATACCTCGAACTATAGTATGGAAGTGAGACATCCTACTCTTCTTCCCAATGTGAAAATAAATATCTTCCAACTTATTTTCCCCAACAATAAAGTATCTAATACATTAAGATAGCAGTACCAAAGCAGTGGATGAAGATAATAATCTTATAAATCTTATAAAGCTAATAGCAGACTCTGTAAGCACTTGCCCAAAGACAAACATTGAACATGTCTTAGGAAAGGGAAAGTAGAGCAATAAATGAACCATAAAATTAACACATTATAGAAAACAAACACACCCCAAAAAAAAAAAAAAGGATTGCAAAATTGAATGATCAAACTTACCACTCGGCATCATCAATAGACATGTTATTTGGTTTTTCAACAATATCCAAACCATTGACTACTACAAAACGCACTCGCTTCTCTTCTTGTATGACCAACTCTGGAAATCTTGTCCTCGTTTCAAGAGAAGTGGCCAATTCTCTTCTTTTAAATGTACGTGATCCTTCAGGCAAGAAATGGGCAAATCAGATATCGCAATGAACAGGAACCAATTATTCTTAGATGCTAGCTATTATTCAGCATAGATGTTACGTTATGTTATGTGCAAACAAATTGACTACCTTTTTTGGGAAATTTCTTAGCCAGCCTTCTGTACAAACCACCAGATGCTTCAAGCGCTACCTTAATTGTCTTCTCACGAATTCCACTCAAGGAAGCCAGCCTAATGTTCACATCATTAACCAAAGTATCGTACATATTTGCTACATACATCAAGGGTAAGGCGAACCTCGGGTCGCCTTCATACTGGACCTCACCGGGCTTCCTCTTATTGAGTTTATCTTGGTCAGACTGAGCACCATACTCGGCACTAGTCTCAGAATCAGACATTTCAACCACATGATCACTAATAAAATAATCCACAATAAGTTGCAGGAATCGTGCCCTTGCTGATTCAATAGGTGACACATCTAGTCCAAAAGGGTTCGATTCAAATCAAATCATTCAGCATCCATGATTATCCAACATTCCAACACAATTACACAAAATTCAAAGAATTAAAGTTGAAGTTGAAGTCGAAGTTGTTACCTTGAATGGACAAGATGCCGTAGGGAGCTCTGGAACTGGAAGACCCATCGTTGTCGAGATTAGAGCGCTGCTCTTCTTCAACTTCTACGCTGTGAATCGGTAAAGAATTGGTGTAGGATTCGTGCATACAGTCAGTGACGACGGTACTGGAACCGTCGTCGTTGTCAGTGACGGCATCGCGATCGACGTCGCTGATGGAATCGATGTCAGCGGCGGAGGGGCGAGCATCGACGGTGTTGAGGTCATGCAGAGGGCTGCCATGAATGAAGGAATTGGGGGATCTCATGTTGTAGTGCTGCTGCACTGGAACCCTAGTCCCCATATTTGTTCGAATCAGCCCTTCAATTTCATCTCCTTCCTCTTCCTCTTCTTCTTCTCTTGACTGCACACTGTAACGCAGAGTTTAGAAGAAGACATTGGAATTTGGAAGCTGATGTTTAATAATTAGTCGTTTTCTGAGTTTAACGGCTATATATACAGACTGGGAAAAACTCTGAGCGGCGGTGTGAATTGTGTGAGAATCAATCCAAGCCTCAGACCGTACCTCAGCTTTCGTACCCCAAAAGGACTTTCCAAGCCTCGTTCCGATCTCCGCTCCAGCTCCCAAGCCAGGTAGGTAGGGCTTTTGCTTTCAGTCATTATATACTATCGAGGTAGACTTACCATGGGCGCACCCTCACGTTTCCTGCGTTGAGCCTCTCGGGCCCACTAGGAAAAGATTCCTGAATTTAATAAATGATTTCGTATATAAAATGGCCTTATATAATTAATTTTTGTAATATTAAGATTAATCGTAATTTACCATTTATATACTAGAAGTAGAAGTAGCCAAGTAGGTATCTTTGCATTTCAAGATGGAATGATATATAGTTAGTAACCATTTTAGATGTTTTAAGGAACGACTTCAAATATACTAAGGAACGATTTAAGAAACTCTAGTATATGTCTTTGGAAACGTCAAAACAGGATATAGAATGTCATTAAGTATAATTTAAAATGCACAAGTGTTATAAACATTTAAAATTACTAGAATTATGAATTAAAATTCTCAAAAAACAACTTGATATGTCATTATATACAATTTGAAATACATCTAGTGTAAAAGTATTTAAAATTAATCGAGTTACGAATTAAAATTTTCAATGAACGACTTGGGATGCCCTAATGAACGACTTCAGATGTATTGATGAACGACTTCAGAAACTCTAATATATGACTTGAAAAACGACAAAACATGACTCGGAATATCACTAGCTACAATTTG
Source organism: Dryas drummondii (assembly GCA_003254865.1). Taxonomy (NCBI): domain Eukaryota; kingdom Viridiplantae; phylum Streptophyta; class Magnoliopsida; order Rosales; family Rosaceae; genus Dryas; species Dryas drummondii. Next base: position 1,218,014 of record QANW01009682.1, read on the forward strand.
AAATGCACCAAGGGTATAAATATTTAAAATTACTCTAGTTACGAACTGAAATTATAAAGGAACGACTTTACATGCCCTAAGGAACGATTTCAGATATCTTGAGAAACTCTAATATATGACTTGAAAAACGACAAAACATGACTTGAAATGTCACTGGGTATAATTTGAAATTCACCAATGGTCTAAATATTTAAAATCACTCGAATTACGAACTAAAGTTCTAAGGGAACGACTTCAGATTCTCTAAGAAACGACTTCAGATGTCTTGAAGAACGACTTGAAAAACTTTAAAATATGACTTGGACAATGAAAAAACATGACTTGAAATATCACTAGGTACAATTTAAAATATACCAAGGGTATAAACATTTAAAATTACTCGAGTTACGAACTAAAATTCTAAAGGAACGACTTTAGATGCCTTAAGAAACAATTTCAGAAACTATAGGGTATGACTTGGAAATCATCAAAACATAACTTGAAATGTTATTAGGTACAATTTGAAATGCACCTAGGGAGGGTATAAATATTTAAAATCCCTTGAATTACAAACTAAAATTCTCAAGAAACGAATTGGGATGCCCAAAGGAACGACTTCAGATGTCCAAATGAACGACTTGAAAAACTCTAGGGTATGGCTTGAGAATTGTCAAAACATGACTTGAAATGTCACTAGTTACAATTTAAAATACATTTAGGGTATAAATATTTAAAATCTCTCGCATTACGAACTGAAATTCTCAAGTAACGATTTCATATGCCATAATGAACGACTTCAGAAACTCTAAGATATGACTTGTAAATCGTCAAAACATGACTTAGAATGACACTATGTACAATTTGAAATGCAACTAGGGTATAAACATTTAAAATCTCTCGAATTACGAACTAAAATTCTCAAGTAACGACTTGGGATACCCAAAAGAACGACTTGAGAAACTCTATGATATGACTTGAGAATTGTCAAAACATGACTTGGAATGTACCAAGTCTAATTTGAAATACACCTAGGGTATAAAAATTTAAAATCATTCGAGTTACGAACTGAAATTATCAAGAAACGACTTAAGATACCTTAATGATCGACTTCAGATGTCTTAAGAAACAACTTAAGAAACTCTAGGGTATGACTTGGAAACCATTAAAATATGACTTGAAATGTCGCAAGGTTTAATTTGAAAAGCACTTAGGGAATAAACATTTAAAATCTCTCGTGTTACTAATTGAAATTCTCAATGAACGATTTGAGATGCTATGAGGAACAATTTCAGATTACCTAAGGAACGACTTGAAAAACTTTAGAGTATGACTTGAGAATCGTTAAAACATGATTTAAGATGTCATTAGATATAATTTTAAATGCACTTAGGGTATAAACATTTAAAATCTCTCGAGTTACAAACTGAAATTCTCAAATAACAACTTGAGATGTCCTAAGGAACGACTCCATATGCCTTGGGGAACGACTTCAGAAATTCTAAGGTATGACTTGGGAAACGTCAAAACATGACTTTAAATGTTACTAGGTAGAATTTGAAATGCACCAATGGCATAAACATTTAAAATTTCTCGAGTTATGAACTGAAATTCTAAAAGAACGACTTCAAAAACTCTAGGGTATGACTTGGGAACCGTCAAAACATGACTTGGATTTTCACTAAGTACAATTTGAAATACACCTAGGGTATAAATATTTAAAATCTCTCGAGTTACGAACTGAAATTTTCAAAGAACGACTTGGGATGCCCTAAGGAACGACTTGAGAAACTCTAATATATGACTTAGGAACCGTCAAAACATAATTTGCAATGTCACTAGGTACAATTTAAAATGCACGAAGGTTATAAAAATTTAAAATCACTTGATTTACAAACTGAAATTCTCAATAAACTACTTGAAATGTCCTAATGAACGACTTCAGATGCCCCAAGGAACAACTTGAAAAACTCTAAAGTATGACTTAGGAACCGTCAAAATATGACTTGAAATGTCACTAGTTACAATTTGAAATACACCAATGGTATAAATATTTAAAATCTATTGAGTTACGAACTGAAATTTTAAACGAACGACTTGAGATGCCCTAAGAAACGATTGGAGATGCCCTAAGAAACGATTGGAGATGCCCTAAAGTACGATTTGAGAAATTCTACGGTATGACTTGAAAAACGTTAAACATGACTTGGAATGTCACTAGTTACAATTTGAAATGGATCAATTGTATAAACATTTAAAATTCCTCGAGTTATGAACTGAAATTCTAAAAGAACGACTTGGGATACCCTAATGAACGACTTAAGAAACTCTAGAGTATGACTTGAAAATTGTCAAAAGATGACTTAGATTGTCATTAGGTGTAATTTGAAATGCACCTAGAGTATAAATATTTAAAATCACTCGTGTTACGAATTGAAATTCTCAAAAAACGACTTGGGATGCCCTAAGGAACAACTTTAGAAACTCTAGGGTATGACTTGAGAATCGTCAAAACATGACTTGTAATGTCACTAGGTACAATTTGAAATGCATCTAGGGTATAAACATTGAAAATCTCTCGAGTTACGAACTGAAATTCTCAAGAAACGACTTGAGATACCCTAAGAAACAACTTGAGAAACTCTATGATCTAACTTGGGAACTGTCAAAGTATAACTTGAAATGTTACTAGGTACAATATATTTGAAATGCACCTAGGGTATAAACATTTAAAATCCTTCGAGGTAGAATTGAAATTATCAAGAAACGATTTGGGATGCCTTAATGAACGAATTCATATGCCTTAAGAAATGACTTCAGAAACTTTAGGGTATGACTTGAAAATCGTCAAAACATGACTTGGAATATCACTAGGTACAATTGAAAAGCACTTAAAATATAACTATTTAAAATCTCTCGTGTTACTAATTGAAATTTTCAATAAACGACTTGAGATACATTGAGTAACGACTTCAGATGATCTAAGAAACGACTTTAGAAACTCTAGAGTATGACTTGAGAATCATCAAAACATGACTTGGAATGTCATTAGGTACAATTTGAAATGCATCTAGGGTATAAACATTTAAAATCCCTCGAGTTACAAACTGAAATTCTCAAGAAACGACTTGAGATACCCTAAGAAACAACTTGAGAAACTCTATGATCTAACTTGGGAACTGTCAAAGTATAACTTGAAATGTTACTAGGTACAATATATTTGAAATGCACCTAGGGTATAAACATTTAAAATCCTTCGAGGTAGAATTGAAATTATCAAGAAACGATTTGGGATGCCTTAATGAACGAATTCATATGCCTTAAGAAATGACTTCAGAAACTCTAGGGTATGACTTGAAAATCGTCAAAACATGACTTGGAATATCACTAGGTACAATTGAAAAGCACTTAAAATATAACTATTTAAAATCTCTCGTGTTACTAATTGAAATTTTCAATAAACGACTTGAGATACATTGAGTAACGACTTCAGATGATCTAAGAAACGACTTTAGAAACTCTAGAGTATGACTTGAGAATCATCAAAACATGACTTGGAATGTCATTAGGTACAATTTGAAATGCATCTAGGGTATAAACATTTAAAATCCCTCGAGTTACAAACTGAAATTCTCAAGAAACGACTTGAGATACCCTAAGAAACAACTTGAGAAACTCTATGATCTAACTTGGGAACTGTCAAAGTATAACTTGAAATGTTACTAGGTACAATATATTTGAAATGCACCTAGGGTATAAACATTTAAAATCCTTCGAGGTAGAATTGAAATTATCAAGAAACGATTTGGGATGCCTTAATGAACGAATTCATATGCCTTAAGAAATGACTTCAGAAACTTTAGGGTATGACTTGAAAATCGTCAAAACATGACTTGGAATATCACTAGGTACAATTGAAAAGCACTTAAAATATAACTATTTAAAATCTCTCGTGTTACTAATTGAAATTTTCAATAAACGACTTGAGATACATTGAGGAACGACTTCAGATGATCTAAGAAACGACTTTAGAAACTCTAGAGTATGACTTGAGAATCATCAAAACATGACTTGGAATGTTATTAGGTATAATTTTAAATGCACTTAGGGTATAAACATTTAAAATCCCTCGAGTTACAAACTGAATTTCTCAATGAACGACTTGTAATGCCCTAAGAAACGACTCCAAATGCCTTGAGGAACGACTTGAGAAACTCTAAGGTATGACTTGGGAAACGTCAAAATATAACTTGGAATGTCACTAAGTACAATTTGAAATGCAATAAGGGTATAAACATTTAAAATCTCTCGAGTTACGAACTTAAATTTTAAATGAACGACTTAAGATGCCCTAAGTAACGACTTCAGATGCTTTGAGAAACGACTTCAGAAACTCTAGGGTATGACTTGAGATTTGTGAAAACATGACTTGGAATGTTATTAGGTACAATTTGAAATGCACTTAGGGTATAAACATTTAAAATCTCTAGTTACGAACTAAAATTCTCAAGGAACGACTTAAGATGCTCTAAGAAACGACTTCAGAAACTCTAGGGTATGACTTGGAATCGTCAAAACATGACTTGAAATGTCACTAGGTATAATTTAAAATGTATCTAGGGTATAAACATTTAAAATCTTTCGATTTACGAATTTAAATTCTAAAGAAATCACTTGGTATGCTGTAAGGAGCGACTTCAAAAACTCTATGATATGACTTGAGAACCGTTAACACATGACTTAGAATGTCATTAGGTACAATTTAAAATGCATCTAGGGTAAAAACATTTAAAATCTTTATAGTTACGAACTAAAATTCTTATAAAACGATTTAGAATGTCTTAAGAATGACTTGAGAAATTATAGGGTATAATTTGGAAACCGTCAAAACATGACTTGAAATGTCACTAGGTACGTGGCAATAAGAACAGTAGTCTAACCTCTTATAAGTCATTATGCAATGCCTCACATGTTTTATGTGAGATGTTTCTCTTAACAATTTTTCATATCCTTCATTTCCTTTTCATGTGTATTTTGTGTGTATCTTTTTAACTAATAAACTGAAATAATTTAAAAAAAAAAAAAAGGCTAAATGTAAATAACTAATAATGGGTTTAACAAATATTCATACGGGGCAAATGGAAATCATTATGAAAATTGAAAATTTTTCTATCCCACAGATCTTGAGAGAAAATGAATACCAAATGATCGACAGGTCTAAAACGCAAGTTAACTCATAGATGTGCGATAGAGTTACGACAAATGGGACAGGTGAGATGAAGGTTGAACCAAGCATCAATGCAGATGGAATGGAACGCGTGCTTGCATGTAGAGAGAACACGGCAGAACTCGCCGTCCAGCAAGTCCTCCATGCAAATAGCACAGTGCTTGCAACTCCATGTCGTTTCATGCCATTTGTAAACCATGAGCGGTGGCAGATGTATTACCATCTTCTCTAATCCTTGTTTCCCTGCAGCTTCTTCTATATCCTGATCAGCAACTCTAGATGATGATCTGTCTGACACTTGCAATGATATTAGAGATGAAACCAGTAGTACACAGAATGCTAGGATGGGAATTGAGATTAGAATTACAAGCCCAAGAGCAGCAATATTACTAGAATTTGCAGCTTCGCTTATCAGAAAAATCATGGCTGCAATACCAAGAGCCCAAATGAAAGAACGAAAAGAAAGAGGAGGGGAATAATTAGGAGGTGGTGATGAAATTGAAGGTGGGATATTGGGTTCAGGAAACATCTTGCTGCTGCTCAAAAGGGGTTGTTGTTTGGCAGGCATATATGGTTTTGGTGTTTGATTTTTTAATTTTGATTATCTGGAATTGGAAAGTGTAAACCAGTTTATTGGGTAATAAATGTGCATCCAAATCTGCATTAATTTGCTATATATCATCCCAATTAATCCATTTTATTATTTATTGTGGAAAATGTCAAGAATAGCCTTGCTTTCATTCTCTCCCTGCTTTAGTATCTCCGATTTTTCATCTCAAACCAATCAGTGATATTCTTCTCCACCAATAGAACCTCTAACTATCACAATTAATTTTCCATAATATTAATTATATATCTCTCTATACCATTGCATGCAAGTATGCAACCTGGATATCTATGTGCACAGTTGGCCTTTACTTGTACTGAGGTAAAGTTTGAGCAAGTCACAAGAGCCAGCTCAACTTCTGACAAACAGAGATAAGCATTTGGAAAGTAATTTTAGAAATTAAAAAAGTTTAGTAACAGCTAGTTCATGGATTAGTTTTGCTACATGTACAATATATATATATATATAGTATGTATAAATATATATATATATATGGCAAAGGAATTGAATTTGCTTCTTATTAAGGAAATTACCTAAGCAGATAATGTAAGAGAAATATACAGTATCATGATTAATGCACCCATATTAATTCACTCTTATATTAAGGAAAAAATAATTAATTCATCCTTAATTTCTTTAAGGCACATGACGAGTGAAAAGGAATTTTACAAAATAATTAAGACTTTTAATTTCTATCGATTATGAATTTATGATCAGTAAACGCGTATAGCTTGCATAGTTTCACCAGTGATTGTTTCTTAATTTTGAAAATTTTCTCCTATAATTTTGATATAATCCATCGGAAGATAGAGCTTAGTTATTATTTGTTAAGAGTATGGGAATGCTATTAGCACTCCCCTAATTAAGAACATAGTGAAAATATTTTCTGAACAAAATAATACCTTTTTTTTTTAGAAAGAACAAAATAATACTTGGTGTTCTCTTGGATTGGATTTCAAAAACTTTCGATTGACTATTTTACATATCAGCCTACTCTCATATTTCAAAATCATTTTCTTAATTAATCCTATCCCATATCCATATATAAAAAAAAATAATAATAATAATAATAATAATGCTAAAAAGTTATAAAAAAATCATTAATGCCAAAATAAAAAGCGGTTAAGAAATAATTTTTTAATTATGAAAAGTCTTTAAAACAAATCCCGCGTACAAGATCCTACATTACCAATTTTGCTCTTATGGACAAAATTTTACCTACTAGAAACATGTCCACCCTATAAATTAGTCCTCACAAACTCTTGGCTTACATATATACTACAAACTAAAACCTTTAATTTAGCCCTCTCACAAGTTTCTAGTGACTGCATACCCTAAAATGGCAACTTGATGGTTTTCTTGCTAGTCCTCTTTGTTACTACATTTTGTTAGCTGCTCTCTCTCTCTCTCTCTCTCTCTCTCTCTCTCTCTCTCTCTCTCTCTCTCTCTCTCTCTCTCTCTCTCTCTCTCTCTCTCTCTCTCTCTCTCTCTACCCAATGAAATTAATTAATGNCTCTCTCTCTCTACCCAATGAAATTAATGTTAGCTAGTACATATTTGTTTTGTATTGCATGTAAATACGCGGTTAATGAAATGGTGTTGGTATGATTGCTGCAGGATCACCAATTTTGAAGGTTTCAGGAACTAAAAACTAAGATGATGTTCGATATTCCATGCAAGACCAATTGGATTGCAAAGAAGAGTTCTGTTCAGGACATTATTCCAAATATTACATATTAATTGTTTCTCGTAAAAGGAAAAAAAAAAACTTATTCGGACATTTACTTCATGAAGGCATCAAGGCATATGAATAATTATTATGAGATTTTGTATTTACTACTGTTGATGGAAAAACATTCTAATATTAATGATGTGATTCCATTTCTGATAAAACTAATACAGCCATATCATTCAATTAATGATGTGATTTGATACATTTATGCATATACATAATTTATGTCGCAATTAGACCAGGATATATAAATTCATCAGGTAACATAATCATCATAATAATAACATGGGGAGGGGTATCACCATGCCACCATTGAGCCCCAACTGCCTCTGGAAATGTCACCACAACCACTGTCACTAGCACCTCACTTCCATCACAACTGTTGTCGCACCACCATTACCTGCTGCTACCATGTTGTAGCCAACCCCACCCCCTACCACAATGCGATAGCTGATACTGCCAGTAAATTGCCACCACCATGCAACACCACCATTGTTGCCACCACCACTGCTGTCATCACCCCTGCCTGGCATCCCTACCATGTAGATAGCAATTAAACAACTAACAAAATATCATTCATTCTCAATCCTATTAGGGGTGAAAGATAATTTTTCCAGAGCTTATATCCCACACTACACCAAACACAATATAAGTAACATCCCATCAATGGAAATTTTAATGATAGTTGTGTCTACCTAAATGAACTTACAACCATTTGAATGCCTTCAATAGGAGGGATATCCAATATAAACCAAAACCTGATTTTGCACGCACACATAATATGAAACAAAACAAAAACACATCTTTGCGGATTACAAAATGCATCCGTTACAAAAGGCATGTAAAAATTGTGACAGGACAAGGGGAGAGAGAGAGAGAGAGAGAGAGAGAGAGAGAGAGGTAATGATAAATGGTGGAAATTTTGTAATTTGTAATAGATCAAGGGGATGATGAGAGAATGACTACACCTATAAGATCACTGTAACCACAAAATGCAAAAGAGAGCTGGACAAGGTCGGCAGTGGACAGGTCGGTAGTGAACAAGGCATGACCATTAGGCCCTGGAGTCTTGTTGAGCAAATTGAAGCCAAGTTGTTTTTTTAATTCAGAACTGAAAATCTTTCACTATGAAAAGACATTGCAATGTTATTTTTGCTTTTGAAAATGTATTTTAATGTGCCTAACTGAACTTTCCTTTTTCTAAAGTAGAACAAGTACATTAATACACTAACCAAGTGGTGGATAAGTAGCCTTATACATTTGTGCATATATCCAGTAAATAAATATGAATATTTTAATAGCCTAAGACTTAGGTGCTACAATATGATGGCTTGATATGGCCAGCCAAAGCCATTCTCCAGTCCAGAGTACAACTTTAATAACATACCAAATTAATATAAATAATAGAAGAAATACAATGATACAAGTTAATGAAAATGAGAAGGAAATTGCAATGAAATACATTAGCTACTTGAGGAAATTGCCACATCTAGGCATGAATATGAATATCAAAATAATAAGATGTACGGTGAAATTTGCACCTTGCTAGTATAGCTGGTCAAAAGCATTATCGAGTTCAACTGTCTGGTCAATCATTTCCTTGTTAATCATAACTTTTCTAGCCCAGCTGACTCCATGTTAGCCCTGACTTACATTCCAACCTAGGAATTCTAGCTGCCACACATTTACAACAGTCAGTTCAGGATACAGCAGATTGAAGAATTTGAGAAGGAAACGTAAAAAGAATTTAGGGTTTCCAGAATTAGTTTTATCTCATCCAAAAGTAATGTTGACTTGTTTTATGCTGGAAGGAAAAAACTCACCCTGGAAAAAGATTGAAGGTTTTGAACGTAGCAGATTTTGCCTTGCCTCGACAGATAGCTGTCATATTTCAAGTGGCATCAAACACAGTTTTTGCAACAAATTATCCCATCCATCGAGAAACCAATTCAAATAGTCCTTGGGTTCATGTACTTCCAATTAGTAAAACTAAAACCATTCTTTGTTCCAAACTAAGATATTCAACACATCACCAACCAACCTAGGATGGATGAAGAACTACCCCCTCTCAAGTTGTTGCATTAGGAACCACATAATCACAAGTTCCAGTTATTAGAGCCCTGTTTATCATTTCAGTCTGTAACTCGATGGCTTCATCCACATTCCCTAGCTCATAGTACTTTCTTAGAAGACAAATACACAGAATCTCATCAGGAAGGATACCCTTCCCAATCATCTCATCAAAAAATATTTTTGCTTGTTGTACCTGACCAAATTGAGAAAGCCCCCAAATCAAGGAAGTATAGGCATGCAGATCAAGTTCCATACCCATTTCTCTCATTCTCTTTTGTATGCTCAAAGCTTCTTGAAGATTTCCATGCTTTAAGTTTCCATCAATTAGAGTGGTGTAAGCAGCTTTATCTGGAATCAAACCCTTGTCTACCATTTCATAAAACAGCTCCTTAGCTGCTTCAATGCTATTATTTTTACAAAGTCCGTCTATTAAGGCTGTAAAAACTGCAACATTGGGTTGCAAACCAATCTCAGACATCCTCCTAAAATAATTAATTGCCTCTTGGAGCAATCCCTTTTTGCACAAACCATCAATTAATGCACAAAATGTTACAACAGTAACCTCAATACCATTATCCAGCATTTCTTGTACAAGACGAAGTGCCTCCTTGGTTTTTCCGGCCTTGAAATAAGCATCCATAAGTGTTGTATAAATAAAATGATTTGCTGTTAATCCGCAACCCTTCATTTCACTGATTACAAGCTCAGACTCTTCAAGCTTATTTTGAGAGCAAAGACCCCAAATGATGGTTCCATAAAGTAGCAAATCTGGTTTAAATCCTTTCCCCTGAATTTCTTTCAAAATTTCCATAGCATTTTCCATCCTCTTAGCCTTGATATATCCATGAAAAAGGGCAGTGCATATTTTCTGGTTAGGGATTATTCCAGATCTCAGCACTTCCCTAAAGACTTCTTCTGCTTCCTCCATCCTCCCATCTTCACATAGCCCATCCAGTAGAGCCGTATAGGTTACAATGTTCAAGCTAAGTCCTGCCTGTAATATCTCATTTTTCAGCTTCAGTGCTTCGCTCAAATTCCCAGCTTTACAGTTTGCATCAATCAAAGAAGTATAGGTGAACTCGTTAGGTAAAAGACCAACTCGTTTCATGTCCATAAAAATCCTAATTGCCTCTTGCATCATCCCTTCCTTACAGAAGGCATCAATTAGTGTGCTATAAGTTATGACATTCGGTTTCAACCCATTATTCTTCATCTCATGGAGAAAATGGAAAGCTTGAGGCATTTTTTCAAATTTACAAAAACAATTAATCAAAGCATTGAAGGTTATTACATCAGGTTCACAACCTGCATCCTTCATTTCTTCAAATATGGAAACCGAAACATCTAATAGTCCAACCTTTCCATATCCATCAATAAGAGAATTATATGTCACAATATCAGGTGTAAGACCCATCTGTTTCATTTGTGCAAACAAGCAACTAGCAGTTTCCAAATCGCCTTCTTTGCACATATAACCAATCATTATATTGTACGTGAAGACTGAAGGGGTAATTCCAGCCCCTAGCATATCCTTAAAAAACTTCTTTGACAAATTCCCCTCCCCTGACTTCGAAAGCCTATGCAAAAGGGCATTACAAGACCGCACTTTTGGCAAAACTCTAAGCTTCCTCATCCTCAAAAAACACTCACTTGCTTTCTCAAGCATTCCAACCTCAACCAAAACACTAAACAATGCATCGAACACTCCAAATCCCGGACGACAGACATTCCTTGTTGACCACAACACATCAAATACATCACAACCTGGCAACACCCGGCTCAACAAGACCAACTCTTTAAGAATCTCGTGGGCATCAAAATACATTCTAGCATAAAAGAGTATGTGAACCAAAATGCAATAAGATTCAGTAGTGTGGCAAAACCCAATTCGGGCTTTAGCCCATTTGAACAATTTCAATGCCAATATGGGATCTTCCTTGAGTTCCACCAAAAACTTAGACACCCAAATAGGCGCTAATGCCGAATCCAACAAGTTCACAATTCTGGGATCGTCCCAATAGTCGTGTTGAATAATTCTGCTCAGGGATTCTGTATTCAAATTTTCAATAAACGAATTGGGGCTGGATTTGGTGACAAAAGGGAAGCGAATAATACAGAGAAAACTGGTGAACCAAACCAACGGGTAAGCTATAAGAGAACCATGTGAGGATGATGATACATTGATAAAAAGGGAACTAGATGGGTATTGGGGGATTGGAGAGAGAGGGCTTACTCGATGAGAGGTGGTTCTGCAACCCATGTGGAAGAGATTGCGAAGAAATAGCAGCATCTTTGAGAAGATGAAAAATAAAACTAAGAAGAAACCAAGAGCGCCTCTAGTTAGCTTCATTTTCACCGGGTTGGGGATTCCAGTTGGGATACAAAGATGAATATGAATAATGGGCATTCATAGCTTGTGTGTCTTAGGGCTGGTGAAGAAGAGCAACAAGAGAGGGGAAAATGATTGTTTAGGGTTTTAGCGCAAAACAGGTTTAAGCCTTTAAGGTATTTGAGCTTTTGAAGCTTGGGGATGTACTCAACTGATATGTTAGCCTTGGCCGATCCGACCCGACCCGCTTTTCTCGCTCTCTCTTATTCATTAAATTTGGTTATCAATTTTTATCTATCAAATATGTCAGTGTTTACGTTCACATATCTGTATTAAGTTAGAGCTAGAATTTTTTATTACTTAAACAACTGCTTTGAGTCATATTAAGTGCTGTAAAACACCTGGTTCTTAAAAAAAAAAAAAAAATTGGTTAAAGCTTAAAATAGGATGACCAGTTAGCAAATCCAATATCAAGTTTTCAACCTCGAAAACAAATAACAGAAAATATTGATAATAATTGAAAGTGGAGTCAAGAAAATGTGAGAACAATAAATAGAGATCTTATTGACTATCTATTGTTACAGCTATGCACTCGAACGAGCACAGCAAAATGCCTCAGGCATAAAGAAAAATTCCCATTAAATCAGATTTAAATACAATGAAAAGGTTTCGATTAATATAAAGAGACAAAGACGCCTGCTATCCCTAATTCTATAAAGAAACCAGAGCAGCCATGCTACTAATCAGAACCAACCACCATTTAGAAGGTCCTCCTCCTCCACACAATATTTATGTAAAAGAGCAGTCAGTCCTCTCTGTGTTGCTCTCCCTCTTTCCCTTCGCCCAATCACGAGAACATGACACCAATCTTCTTGGCAAAGTCATCCCCATCTTCATCTTCCAGGTATTCCTCTTCAGCATCTGCATTTTCACCTTCTTCATAATTATAGTCACCCTCATCACCTTGCTCATAATCATATTCTCCTTCCCTCTGATCTTCAGCTTCAAGCTCACGATCCTCCAATGGTTCATCATAAATCATCCCATCTTCAGTCTCAAGCTCGCTAACATTATGTCCTTGTGAAGACTGACCATGTGCCACATCAATTTTTTCATCTTCAGTTCCAACTGCATCAGTGGGCATACTACTTTGCATCTCTGTAACAACTGCAGTCTCAGAGCCACCTGGATTGCTCACCCTGTTTTCTCTCGAATTATTGCCTTGTTTATTGACAGAAGATTTTCCACTCCCAGAAGCTGCTGCTGCTTCTCTCTTCCTCTTCAGAATCTCACTAAGGGGCATTGGCCCATCAAATGAAAGATCACCTTCAGATTGTTGATGATTATCCATCTTCACACTTTTTCGTTTTCCAAGGTAAGATTGCTCCCTATCATCTGCATCTTTCTCACCTTTCAGCTCTGAAAGACGTTTTGGACGAGAAAACTCGGTACTTCGGTCATCCATTATCTCTCTCCTTATTCGAGGGACCCCAAAATTTCTCCCCTCATTATTATAGTCCTCTTGCACCCTTCCTTTTATTCTGTCTCGAAGCCTTCCTTGGTGGGAAGATACTGGAGCCCTTCTGGGGGACAATCTGCCTCGACTCCTCCCTCTGTCAACTTCTCTTTCTGGGTGCAAGTCACTACCATTGACTGGAGGAGACACACCTGGAAGCTTTATTCTACCACGAAGACGACTACTGAGGGAGCCCTCATGTGAGGGCAATTGTTGTGAATCCCTACGAGGACGGCTTTTTCGCTCCTCAACATGGTTTTCAAGGGTATAATCATGACTGATGATGGATCTCAGACCATTTACCCTCCTATGCTTGGATAAACGATGTCGTAGATCTGACTCATCAATGTGATCTGGACTGTCAGATTTGCGGTAACCCCTCCTCTCAAGATGAGCAGGGCCCACTAGCATTCTCTCAGATGAAGCCCTGTGCTGGTCCCATGCATATTGCCCTTGCATGTGATCGTAAGGGTCATAGCCAAGTGGATCACAAAACCTTTCTCGATCAACATCAGCCATTGAATTGTAATCAGCAGGATGGTCCAAATCATATTCATTCACAGCATTCAAGTTTCTTCCCTCATGACCTCTTGTTCTTCCAAATTGATCCTCACCATGGTAGTAATCAGAATCTCCAAGCTCATCATCTACAAGAACATCAAATCCAGGAGAGGACTCCCTCAAATGCTCATCAACATCCTTCCCATTTTGGAAACCATGATTGTCTGATACATGAGACTGAAGTACATGATTGGCCTGACTTGTAGAGCCTCCATTGATAACAGGCGGAACACTTGCCTTGTATCTGAAGGCCTCCTCATCAAAGGCTTTAGTTGATGAAGCACTCCTCTCAATACTAACTCCATTTCTTGGTGGAGCAGTTTCAACTTTTGGAGCAGGTTTAGCTTCAGGAGGCCCTCCAACTGACTTTGAGGCACTTACCTGGGGAATCTTAGGCTCTTGAGTGCACTTTTGAAAGCCACCGAAAACCTTCTTAATGCTTGAAGGCTCTGTACCATGGGTAGCTCCTGGTGCCTGTGGAACTTTACCACTAGTCATAGGATTTGGTCCATGTGAAAAGGCACATCTGTCACCTTTTAAACAAAGCCCCTTCTGGAAGAAAATACAGGGAGTCGCTTGTTTACTCGGGTTATAAGTAGCATGGTTTGCAGGTGCTGCAGGCGCTGTCACAGTATGTGCTAGAGGCAACGAAGGCCCAGCTGGATTTGCTGCTTGGCTTCCTAACAAACCATCAAGAGGCTGAAGAGGAACAATAGATGGTCAGAAACAATTAATGTATGCTTTCACAAACAGGAAAAAAGGGACATTGCTGTCACTTTCAAAGACAAGTCTTAAGATGAAACAAATAAAGTTAGAGAAAGATAAGAGAAAGACTTACCGGATGCCGAAATGCGCATTTCAAATTCAAGCAATTACCATTCAACCAGTACCAGCAATCCCTGGGATTGACCCGAGCATATTCACTGTGACGATATTCACATTCACTTCCCTGTCAACAAGGTATCAATGAGATTACCACTGAGATGAACCCACCACTACTGATAGCATATTAGTACTGATAAAAATGTTTTAGGGCTCTAAATAAAGACGATACTACTTTATTCAGATAACAGCTCAAATGCATTACTAAGTATATCAAATGCTTTAAATATACCATTCACACAATTTTAGTACCTTATTAAAGTTAATAGGGAAAACATGCAACTCAATTAATAATCCACCTCGCAAAGTAACAAAAAAGGGTATAAACAAAAAAACAATCGAAGAAAAGGCAAGACAAACAGTATTACAGAAACGATCAAGACCAAAAATTCATATCCAGAGATAACTTGAAGTAAAATCCACATCCAGTAACAAATTAACTGTTCCCAGATCAGCATCAAAGGCAAAAGAGACAATAAAATCAAGCAGGCTACTATATAGTGCAGAACATAAACCAATTGTGGAAAAAGGGATGATTGTCTGCTGCAAGCATTATATTAACATATATAATTTCTTGGGACATGGCTTCTCATAGACTAACTAAATAAGCCACTAAAAGTAAGCACATCAAATTTCCAAGGCCTGGAACCCATTATTGATTCTGAATACATAGAAACCATATGGCATACTTGTTCAATAAACCATAATCCTCATGCTTCTAGCAGATATTTAACATTACAATTCTTTGTTATAAATAAGTATATTTATGTTCTAGGGTTTTATTTTTTTTAGAGAAAAGAATGATATTTACCCAAAGGAAAACACAGTACCCTAACAAGATCCATCTTATCAAGCACATCCAGAAACCCCAATTCCAATTCCGTCGATTGAAATCCAAATTTTACGGAGAAAAGATCAATATTAACAATTATGAAACCCTTTAAATCTGAAACCTTACCACCGCAAAAACCAAACAGCCCAAGATCCAACCATATATAAACAAAAACGAAACGCTAAAGCCCTAAAATTCAAAGCAAGAATAGCCAGAACAAAAAATCGAAACCAAACAGAGGCTGAACCTTTTTGCAGGTGAGAGGCGACGCGAGAAAGTAGACGCAATCGGTGTTCCTCTTCAAGGCCTCCTCTTCAGCCGAAGTCTCGGGTTGCTGTTGTGGTGGTTGCTGTGGCGGCTTCTGTTGTTGCTGCTGCTGTTGCTGCTGCTGTTGTGGTTGTGCGCCAACTACCATGGCGATTCTTGGCTTAAAACCTCCACGGATCGTCTCGGTATCAGATCGATTTCGAGAGGAAGAGACAGAGAGAGAGGCCGATCCAATCTTGAAGAAGAGCCGCCACAGAGATTGGCAAGTCTGAGATGAGAGAGATTGTGAAAGAGGGAGTGGGTGTATAAAATGATGATGAGGATTTAAGCTAAGCCTTAGTTTTTTTTTCTAACAAAAAAAAGGAATTTTGTAATATAATGAAATTAATAATAGGTTGTCCCCTTGTTTCTATTTGCACATCACACCCAGTCTAAAAGTTTTTTTTTTTTATTGAGACCAAAAATCCCAAAGTTATTTGACTTTCCCGTTGTAAGCATATATGTTTTCAATTTTTATGTAACTATTTTAAGCTTAAAAGATATAAAACAAATCACAAAAACATATAAATTAACTGCATGTTCTTCCAAGTTATAATCACCGTATTCACACTCTTGTGTTATGACACAACTTATAAGTGTGTTCTTGTGACATAAAAAAAAAAATTGCATGTTGTGTTACTTGTGTATTAATTGTTTGGTTTAAATTAAACAATTTAGAATATACATTGTATGTTTACTACTAAGTATTGTATCACCCAAAAATCCTCATGAAATAGATATTATATGTATTCTTTTTTATCTGGATATTATATATTTATATGTATTCAAAAAAAATTTTAAAAGAATATACTATTTTTTCCAAGTAAATTTTTATTATTTCTATCAAGTATAAATTATTGGTACTGGCACTTCATATGTACCACCTTTTATATTATGAATTTAAACTACTTTCTTTTTATTTTTATCTGAGAATTTAAACTGCTTTCAATCCTTTTTGGTAAGTTACTTTTTTTTTTTTTTTTGCCACTATTTTTGGTAAGTTACTTAACGTGACCGTTTGTGTCGTGTTTTTTATGGGATGAGCTTCGGAAATCGGAACAGTCAGACACGGATCTGAGTTCAATGGCTCACTGCAAAGTCCGAACCTTGTTGGATATTGTAACTTGGGAGAGCTACACTGTAACACTGGTACTTAAAGGCAGCTAACCTTAAAGTCTTACAGTTAAACGGTCTGTTCAACCGTGGTTAAAATTGTTGATTTTCCTTTTTATCAGTTTTTTACCGATGTGAAAGGACAACATTGCCCATCTCTTCTGGAATGAACAAATTAAAAAAAAAAAAAAAACAGGGGGGACTCGCCCTTTTTCACTTTTTGCAAGTTCTCTTCAAGCATGCATCCAAATAAACTTAGGTGGAGGAATAATGAGATATTACTGGATAACAAAGGCCACTGGTCTCCACAATAAGAATGTGATGATACTTACATTGAATACTTGCTATCTTTATAGGCTTAACCAAATCAAGTCTTCAGGTTTTTACATGAGAACTGGATATGAGAGGCTAGCAGGACATCTTGACATGCTCATGAATATAAGCGCTTACATGTACAAGCGTGAAAATATGAGTGTGACAGAAAATCAGACAAAGGCCTCTACGTACAGCAGAAGGTTATTCAAATATCAAGAGCACCAACCCCAACAAGAAAACGAAGAAGGGATGCGGCCAGTTTTGCGAATGTACTCTGCTTGCTCTTCTGTTTTTGTAGCTTGCTGGTTTCTCTTGGCTTCTGCTGCTGCTCGCTTTTCTTGAGCCTTATGCGTTGCAGCTGCTAACTTATTCATTAGCTTACTGTGGGCCCGTCCCCTTATCCTTTCAACCTCCACCTGGAACCAATGGACTGTCAGTTTCAATCAACCGTATAGTTTCCAAGATATTGCATAGATTAGAAGTTCAACTATACTAACCACTGAAGCTGATGGTTTTGTATATTCATTGATGAACCAGACACTAAACTCTTTTTAAGTAATTGAGTGAATCATATATCCAATGAACAAGAAATATGAGATAAACATCAAATAACAACGTGGCCCAAACAAGTCAACCTGATAGAAGGTTAGCCCTACTATTCATTTTTCAGTTGTGTCAAGTGTCAACAAAGACCTAAAGACAGAAGCAGGTGATGGCTAAGAGAGACAGCTAACCATACAAAAATGAAATTAAAAAGTTTAGAACAGCAAAGATGGATTATATGCCTTAAAAAAAGGGGACAAACTATATATCACAGGAATGGAAAGAATTAACTTCACAGAAAATTAGAATAGTATCTGATTCCACCTCATAAAAGCTGTTGGGTAAATCAGTATCTGCTACCTAACACTAACAGGTGCATCTTACACAATGGCTGTTCACAATAGAATTTCAAATAGCAAGCAACTAAAAAAGTACCTCAATTTTCCTCATCTCAGCTTCTGCTTTTGCCTTCTGATGATTTTCCCATGCTTGAATTTTCATCTCTTCACGTTTGAACCTGGATAATTGTAGCCATGATCACACCCACAATTTGGAAAGACGGAATAGCCAAAGCATAAATGAGGGTATGTATCCCTAAAAATGATGTGTCATGATCCAACAATCCAGCTACAATGGTAGGAGATGGATTTATTTCATCTATCATTTCCTCACTTAAAGAACACATAAGCGTCTCCATTAATA
Organism: Dryas drummondii; assembly: GCA_003254865.1. NCBI lineage: Eukaryota > Viridiplantae > Streptophyta > Magnoliopsida > Rosales > Rosaceae > Dryas > Dryas drummondii. The sequence continues at coordinate 1,236,728 of QANW01009682.1, forward strand.
TCATTATTCAATGAGTATTTGTAACTTCAGAAAACGAAGATTATTAAACTTCTAGAGCTTTATAGGGAGTAAAATTTAAACAAAATATGTCTACATTCCTAATTTTGAAAATAATTCATAAATGAATTGGAGTATTTTGATAAATAAATAAAAAAGGTACCTACAAATAATAGTCTTTAACTATCACCAACAAAAATCGAATTGAGTTTTCTATTTCTACCCCGTAAAATTTTATTTAAAAAAAAAAAAAACAGAATCTTTATAACCATGTTGCTTTCTGAGTTTTGACGCTAAAACATACGGTATTAATAAATCAACAGTTATTGTAGGGCTACAAAAAAGGAAATAAGGGAAGAAAATTTGAGGGGCATGAATTAACCTAGCCAAATACTTGGCTTTCTCAGCCTCCTCCCATGCTGCTGCACGTGTCTCAATAACACTTTTTGTCGGTTGTTCGGATGGTACAGTTTTCAGCGACGTGGATGCATCCTTATCCTCCTCTTTGCTAGCCCAGGCAGCAATGTTCATCTTACCCAGCTGTGTCCCAAGAGCTATTATCTCTCTCCTAGTTTTCATTTGTATCTCCTTTTCAGACAACTCCTTGTTAGGATCTACGTGCTCAATATGTGGATTAATTGGAGATGAAGTTGGTGCAGCTCTGCTAGGAGTCGATGGCCTGGAATTAGTTGGACTGCGAATTGGTGTTGTTGCCCCCACAGGAGTTCCAGTCCTGGAGGGTTCCTGGCTAGCAATGGGTGTCATCTCTGTACCCATATCTCTCATTGACACAGACCTTGCTGTTGAAGGGGGAGGAATAAATGTTGTCGTGCCATGGAAGGCTACAGAAGAATCATGCCGGCTAAGATTGACTGCAAAAATCATATGCAAATGTACAGCTGGTAAGTCCCAAATTGTCATCTAAAGTTCACTCTGTACAGCATTGCACCTGAAAGTTAATTTAATTGAGAAATAACACACCACACAGCAACAAATAAAAAAATACACAATACACAGATTCAATCAAGATGTTACGAGTGACTTTTTCGGTTAAAGAATATCATAATCAAACTTTCTATAAGTAAATTAAATACACATAAAGGAGGCACTACCCTAGAACAGTAAGTACCCAAAAAAAAAAAAAAATAGAGGAATGATAAAGGAAGAGAAAGCTGAAACATTACAGATCACGGTCTACAGTCCAGGTTGTCAATGAGGCTTAAGAAGAGACAAAGTGTTTCAGTAAAAAATTATGATATTTTTCAGTTGCCTTCCTCAGTAATGAAATATACTTTTTATTTATTTTTTCTTTTTCTATCAAACTGCAGCATAAACAACATTCTGCAGAAGATACCTTAAACCTTTCACTGCTAGCAGCACCACAACATTATACAACCTGAAGCCTGTTCCTGAACCTGATAATTGTGTCACATTATATTCTTCTCACCAAGTAAAGTTCGTTTCATCCAAGGATTTAAGGCCCACTGAGTTGCAAACTTAAAAGGTCAGGTAGCACTTTAAAGTTTATAAGCTTTGAATTAGGCTTATGTAGCATCATCAAAGAGAAGACTAGAAGTCTAGAAGGCAGGAAAGAACCTGCGAGTCTGGCTATACAATTATAAAAGCTCTTTTCTTTCTGGTAGGCCTCACTTAACAATATGAAGGAGGCATCAAAAAAACCCCAACAACCTTAAAGGGCCTACCACTGATCTGGACAGCAGGGTGCTTTTGTGATTATTAAACAGCTCGTTTGAGTAATAAAGCAATTATAAAGGCGGATAACACCACTCCGATGTATCTTGAATTACGGTCAGAAAGTGGTATGGATTTGAAATAACACGAGAATAATATCATAGTTGTTCTTCAAATTATTCCCATACCAAACACCAGTAAGAACATGATGGGCATCCACTCATTTTCTGTTAAGTATACATAGTGGCTTTTTTCTTTTATAAATTGGTAATAATCAAAATGGTGTACCAAAGTGACTGACTGTTAAAATGGTCAAACATTAAATTACAACTCCTGCTGAAAGCGCTAATAACATTTTAGAACACAGAATTCAGTAAATATCTTAGTAGCTTGATTGCAGAGCTGAAAATCTTACTCTGTAAAGATGGATGCAGTTACAAAACAAGAATCTTAACTGAAATATAATAAATAAACCACATTCTTACTTGCTGACTCTCCAACAGAGTTCTCAATCATGAGCACAGGCTTGCAATACGAATCTGCAATAGGGTATGGGTCAGCGTTCCAACTAACAACCTTCTGCCCCCCACTTTCCATCTTAGCTTGATTAGTGTCAATTCGTTTCGTATCTGGCTCTTCAAAACTATATACTTTTTTATCTGGAACTTCAACAACAACCTTTGTGGTTGGTTGTCGACTCCCATAACCAAGGTTACCCACCTTTCGTTGCCCACCCTGCATTTGAGCCTGCCCCATCTTTGGCCGGTTCCAAGTTGGACTGGCTATCCACTTCTGAGCATCGTCCCATTTGGATGGTGCTGGTTTGGAGAATGGCGCAAGAGGCACTCTGTGTGGGGTCCGCTCTGCCTTCTGAAACTCAAAGATGGATGAGGAGACACTCACAGCATCATGCCCACTATCGTAATCTAAAGAAGGGCCTTCTTGGTTCCTAACTCTGGAATTGACCAATGTGTTATCCTTCACACTAACCATCTCTGAGCCTAAGGAGTCAGCAGTAGTCATAGTGGAGCATTCAGGAAGGACACTCACAACATCAACATCTTTGCAGTTATCAGAACTTCTACCACCTGCAAGAATATATTCACTACCAATCCAGTCAAACATCCTGAGGGTAAGAAATTAAGAATCAATTCACTGAATTAGATTTATTCTTCCAAAGAAAATAACAAAATTTCATTTTTTTGCGCACCCAATTGAAATGGCATAGGGCTTGTACAAACATAATCAGTTTTTACCAAAACATAATAATAATCAGAGCCAGTTCCTCTGTTTGGTCCCGAGAGAAACGAGGAAAACTAAAACGAAATCATAATGTATCAAACGCTGATTAAGTGTGCAAATCCTACGAATTTCTGTTATATCGGAATCGCCAGTGACCCAGTGGCTTAATTCAAAGAATAAGACATCTAAGATTCAAAATTCCTAGTTTACTTTTTGCTAAAAGACAAGGTTGTCAAAAGCCAATTCTTCCAGAAAACAATCACTATTCACAAAATAAAACAAAAGAAAAAAGAACTAACCAGCTTCGTCAAATTCAGAAGGCTGTGATCTCGAAGTGAAAGTAGATTCAGAATCTTCCCTTTCCTTCCTCTTTTTCTCTACTCCCAGTAGCATAGACCTCAACTTCCCAGGTGAAAATCCCCCACCACCCTGCACTTTCAAATCCCCCAATAAACCATTCAATAAAAACAAAATCCCTTACACTGGGTCTTTGTGTTTGTATCCAAAAGAAAAAGTGAGAAAAATGAAAACTTTGAGTAAAAAATGTGGGTGTCAAATTGACAGATCAAAAAGGTTGAGTTTTGCACACTCTTGAAGCAATAAAGAAACAAAAGGAAACAAAATTTGAAAACGATGCGTTGTTTTGGTATATCTATAAGATTAACACATTGGGGTAAGAGAAAGTAAAAATAAAAAATGAGCACATTAAATGCATAAAATAAGAAAAATAAAAAATAAAAAGGCAGCTTCACCTGAGGCTTTTGGATCCTTTCATAATCCATAGTATTGGTGTGTGATAAAATCTGGGATTTTCTTGTTGTTGTTGTTGATGAGAAAGCTACAAGGGGATTTTTGGCGTGTTCATCATAAAATGTGTTGTAGCAGCATATCACTGAGGCTCTGTGTAGCTCAGTATACGTGAGTAACTGAGTTTTCTTTTGCTTATTTTGAGCTTCAAGTTGCAGTCAGTCTCGTACAGATACACTGAAGACTGAAGAAGGTCACGTCCATTCGCTCTCTCACGGAAATAGTGCACAAAGTCTCCACTTTTCTTTATTTGGATGCCAGAATTATAAGGAAAAATTGTCACTAATTCACGGGCCAAAATTCATTGGATCCTTCCTTTTTTATAAATTTATTTAGGTATGGGGTTTTGTGTCTCTCTGGGATCCCAATGCTTCCAGCTCCATCTGCGTCTAATATTACTTTAATATCTTTGACTGCTTCACATAATAACATGTATAGACTATAGTCTTAGAAAAAAAAAAATTATTGAAATAAACGTTATTCTGAAAGTAGTTTTGTAACAAGTAAGAACTCTGTAAACATAAAAGACATTAAATATTTTTTTTTCAGGAAAAATTAATGAATTCAAGGAACCAATAAAGAGAGTTTTTAAGTTTCAACTCTTTTCACTTCGTAGTTGCATACTTGCATGCATTGAATAAGCAAACATTCTTTTAGTTGATGACAAACAACTTAATGAGACTATGATGAGTTTCAGACCCACAAATCACATTCATTGCTTTTGACCGTTCAAACCCATCAATTCATGATTAGTTTATACCTAAGTAGAAACCAATATCAAATGGATAGAAAGGCCAACTCAGAGCCACATGGCCCCATAACTCTGTTCATGTCTAAAGTCATTTGGTCTTACGTGGATGGTCAAACTCAGTTTTGGCTCGTGCTAATTTTATTTTTGGGATCTAAAAGTTTTGTTTTAGTGAAACTTTTGGTTGAAAAAATATATTAAATCTTTAAATATTTATGATTGTAAGTTGTAAGAGTGCAAACCATAGCATTATGATCCTTTAGCTTATAGACCAACATCAACATCATTATATTTTGAAATTTTATGCACGATGATCCTTTAGTTTTTGGTCATGACATAAACCTTAACGCATGATTCAGTCAAACTTTAATATTTTATGTATCTTTGGTCTAATGTTGTCCAATTCAAACGAAATTAGCAACTTAAATGTACCGATGTAGAGGCACTTTAAAGGAGGATTCGGAGGTCTTAGACCAATTTTTTTTCTTTTATCAAAGTTCTTAGACTTTGTCTTTTTTTTTTTTTTTTTTTCTCAGGGAGACCTTGGAAAATGTTTCAAAATAAGTTGCTAGAAAGTAGAATCAAAGAATCACAAATTCCAATATCTACATCTTTAATTTGTTTTCTCTTGGTATGATGTTATTTATACACTTTATTAAAAGATGTCACAAATTCGAATATTCACATCTTTCTTAAATGAAAAAGAAATACAATTTCTTAAATATTAACGATTAAAGACAAATAAACTATAAATATTGAGAGAATGGATACCCTAAAGTGAAATTCTCACAAAAGAATTAGATTTGTTAGATAACAAATAATTTTTTGATGGTTATACATATCTAAGATTTATTAGAAGACTTCACACTTATTGAGTAGTTTTGATTTTTTATTTAAAAAGAGTAGATTCGAATTTGGATATCTTCAATACTATGAAAAGAAATATCAGCAAACTAATAGTGGTAAATAGATTGGTGAGCTATTATAATAGGACATTTGGGAAAATAGTTGCCCATCGGTCGGTTTGGATCGGTATTGAGGCTTACCAAACCAAAACCAAAAAATTCGGTATTTTTCGATTTCGGTATTTTTTGGTTTCGGTATTTTTTTGTTCGGTAAATTTCAGTTTTCGGTTCGATTTCGGTAATTTTGGTATCGGATATTTTTGGTTCATTTTCGATTTACTTCGGTATATCCTCGGTTCATTTTCTGTTTACTTCGGTATATCTTCAGTTCATTTTCAGTTTAATTATAATAATACTAATTATTATATACTAATATAAATTAAAATTTAATCAAATATAATACATAAAATATAATGTTTGATGAATATATATTTGCACGAGAAATATTAGTAGTTTATTATAGTACTAGTATTTTACCCTAGTAATAATATATACTAGTATAATTAGTTTAATAATATGTATTAGTACATATCCTATTAATTTAGTATGTATATATACCGATAAATATGAGTGTATATATATATGCATTACTTATCTAAAGATGAGATTTTTATTTTCCTAAAAATAATAACATTTACTTTATTAGAAAATGATTCTATATCTTAACTCACACTTTTGATAATATTAATATGATAACATTATACAATTATATTTTTTTATAGTTGTTTAAGATATTAGTAGTTTAATATTTATTATACCACTAACATAATAGTATTATATAAGCATATATAACTAAATTTCGGTAATTGTTTCAGTTTTTTCGGTAATAATCGATTCGGTTTCTTTCGGTAATAATTTTCGGTAATCGGTCGGTTTACCAACTTTTTTCGGTTTTTACCAAAACCAAACCAACTTTTTTCGGATATTTTCGGTTTCGGATTTTCGATTTTCGAATTGTGAAAATCGGTATATCAAACCAAAAAAATTCGGTCGGTTCGGTAAAAACCAAACCAAAGGGCAGCCCTAGAAAATACCATAGCAGCCCATTCTTGGTGCCAAGCCGTTATTCAGAAAGACGAATCTAGAGATATTAAATGGACAAAAATAATAAGGTATTAAATGGCATGTTGTCGTTTGATAGTATATCAATGGCATGTTTAAGTTTAGGCTTTTTTACACAAATATTACTTTAACTATAAGGGGTGTGCTATTATACCACCCAAATTTTTATTTTTTTGTCAATTTATCACATGAAATTATTAATATGCGCTAATTTACTACCTAATATCTATTTTTTTGTTAAATCATTAAAAAATTTCCTAAATTTTCTATTTTGTCCTTGAATACAATAAAAAAATAATATTATTTAAAAAACTTTTTTTAAAATATAATTATAAAAAAACTTAAAAACTAAAAAATAGAAAATGGAAATACCCTTTTTTTTAAGGGGTTTAGTTAGTTTTTTTTTAATATTTAAAATGCTTTTATCATATAAATTGACAAAAATACTCTTGAAATAAACAAAAAATTTAGCTAAAGTGACAATAAGTGGTAGATTAGCCAATATATAAAAGTTTAAGTGGTAAATGAACAAAAAAAAAAGTTTAAATAGTATTTAATCACATCCTTTAATAATTCAATAATTCAGGTGTATTTGAATAAAAAAACCTTAAGTTTAAGCGTCTAGTGTGCAAGTTTCTATAATTTGCTTTGTTGGCAGGATGAGCAGACGTGTCACGCGTGTAACACAAGAGAAGAGACAGGTAAGTAGATAAGGGCCGTCTGAAACATCAAAGTTCGAGAAGAAACAGAGCCCATAAAGGAAATAAAGCCCAACAACAACAACCCCTGTACCCACAATCGCATCTCCGCTTCGGGCTCTCCTATTTTGGCCGGCCGTTTTGGGATTTCCAACTTCGCTGAAAAAAAAAAGAAAAACAGACAGAAAAAAGGGAAAGAAAGCAATTAATTATTTCTTCTTCTTCTTCTTTGTTTTATCGCGGGGCAATTTTCATAACTCAAATTTCAATCAACATCTGGCTCTGGTTTCTGGGGTTCAGAAACTGAGTGATAATTGCTGTATAATTTCATAATTATAATAATAATAAAACAAATAAATAAATAAAAACAAAAAATTGTGGATTGGGATGAGCATGGGGCGTAGCGGTAGCGGTGGCAGCAGCGGCGTGGTTCAGGCGGCGGTGATAGCATACAATCTGAGAGACGCATCGAATTGGTGGCAAAACATCAACGACTCACCTCTTTGGCAAGACCGTATCTTTCACGCCCTCGCCCTTCTCTACGGTCTCGTCGCCTTCGTTGCCCTGGTAATTTATAAATGTCTTCATCTCTCTCTCTCTCTCTCTCTCTCTCTCTCTCTCTCTCTATATATATATATATCTTTTTATCTATGTTTTCTATATATGTATGTATATGTCGTATGTGCGAATTTCAATTTGTTTACCTCAATTCTAAATCTCGAATGCTAGGATTTTTAGCTTAGGTTTGGTTGTTGCTAAAACGAAGGAAAAAGAAACAATATTTTTGAGTTGTGTTTGTTATGTTTCAAATCTATGTGTAGATGTTATTAATTTCAGGATAATGTAGAAATTTGATAAATATTTATATATTTTTATTAATATTAGATTCAATTGGTTCGGATACAATTAAGAGTGCCGGAGTACGGTTGGACCACACAGAAGGTCTTCCACTTTCTTAATTTTGTTGTCAATGCAGGTTTGTATTGTTTAACATTTTGTTTTTAATTTCATCTTCTCGTCGTTCGTTTTTGGGATTCTAATAGTGTTCGTGATTTTTGTTGGGTGTGAGTGTTTACTTTTCTCCTGTTTAATTTTGTAGTTCGATCAGCAGTGTTTATTTTCCGCCGGCAGGTGCAGAAGCTGCATCCAGAGGTTGGATTTGATCATTGGTGTCATACTTTTTGATTTAATTGTTTAGTAACTGCTAATGTTTAGCTTGTTTGGGTTTGCTTATTAGATTCTCCAACATATTTTGCTTGATATGCCAAGTCTTGCTTTCTTCACAACTTACGCACTTCTGGTTCTGTTCTGGGCAGAAATTTACTATCAGGTTATATTTCATTCAAATACTAACATATATATATATTTTTTGGGTGGGGGTGGGGGGGGGGGGGGA